>OY856186.1:253828721-254401481 GCA_963693315.1 Diogma glabrata
CCCACTTGTAGAAAGAATAAGCACAACGTCCATGATTCGTTCTTATTCGGTTTAGTATAGTCCAGGTATGACGTGGCAGATCGAAACCAGATTGGGTAGAAGTCGGGTTAGTAATAGAAAGGCCAGTTGTGTTGTAATGATGCCAGGAGGTGGTGTCCCAGACATCCAAGATATTAAAATTAGTTGCCAGCAGGTTGCTGGCAGTTTTATTGTCGAGGCTTTCTTGACTTCAATCGACAACGAGTGTGGTCACCGTAATATTTGTGCAAGGGTAACGTGATGTTGTTACCTTTCAATGTTCACGCATGAGAGCATGCGAGCGTCTGAGTGCAGGTGGAGCGATATTGCTTAACACAGGGAGCCAAGGTAAAGGGGTGGATCTGATAGTACCACTTATAGTACGCATCGTGGCATGCAGCTGGTAGTCAACTTTTTGAGTATGTGTGCTATTCAACCAGACTGGTGCGCCATACTCATCCACTGAGTAAACCAGACTTAGAACAGTTGTGCGGAGGGTAGCTGGAGTAGCACCCCATGTCGAGCATGCCAGTTTGTGCAATATATTGTTTCTCGTTTTAAGTTTTTTTGACGTATTTTCTAGGTGGAGTTTAAAAGAAAGAGTTCTATCGAGAGTAATGCCCAGGCACTTTGGCTGTTGATTGTATTTAATGACAGTGCCGTTAAATAACACTGATAATTCGTGTTTTGCCTGTTTGTTGTTTAAGTGGAAACAATAACTCTCGGTTTTACTTAGATTGGGAAATAAGCTCCACTTTCGAAAATAGTCATTCATTATCGCCAGATCAGTTGAGAGCAAATCCTCCAAGACACCCATGTCTTTGTTTTGAGTGGCTAGGGTCCAATCATCAGCGTAACCAAATTTCTTTGATGCTGTGTCAGGAATAAAGCCACGATAATCATCGGAAACACGAATTCCCCCTGTTTTGTTTTCGAGTCTTTGCAGCTTTAAGTTTGTCAGCTGGTAGTCTGCTAGTTTTGCAGTAGGTTGGAGGTCAAATAGTTATTATCGCATTTATCACATTGTGCTTTACAGCTGCAGAGAGTCCCAAATCGAAAGTTCTTTCTTTGAACTCGTGTAATACCTCGTTCATTTTACGAGAAAATTTATCATTAATTAAAACTGATAGTGAAGGCATTGAGATAGGAACTGTGACTGCTGATATGAAAACATCAGAGAGTGGGTCAATAATTCGTTTCCGTTTAGTATCAACCAGAATACCGTATTTATCTAAAAAGTTAGCGCCAACTATAATAACAGACACTGGCGATGATAAAAGAGTGAACGAATGAACGTCGAAGACCGAAACTCAACGGTAAAGTTTTTGTTCTATAAGGAAACACGGTAGTAGAATTCGCTGCAATTAGAGTGAAGTCTGATTTCACACTGAGCTTCTGAACGGAAGTATAGTTGGGATTATCAATACCGTGGCATCGGTATCAATGGGAAATTTTGGATTTGTGATGGTATCATAAACCATCAAACGGGAGTTATGATGGCGGTCACCGCATGCGACGAGTCATGTAGTTTTTGGAATTAGAAGAGAATGAAGCATAACGGGAAAATTCATCAAGGGAACACTCAGTATTTTTTAGCAAGGTCACCGAAATGATGGTAAGAGAAACAAATGCCCCGAAAGAAATATGAAGACCTTGAGTAAGATCACGATCTGCGATTGTTACCTCGAGAGGGAGTTCTAGATCTTGATCTATTAGGGTTAGATAATGAGATAATGTTTGACTGATTGCCGATAATTGAAATTATAGCTTGTTATTTTGAAGTTTTAATTTTTTAATTTTCTGGTGTAACAATAAGATTCCTAAATTTATGTTTGCAAATTATCATTACAATTTTCGAAGTGTTGTGAAGATTGTGCAACTTGGAAAATTGATGGAGACATCAAAAGGCTGAAAACAGCATCTGCAGTGACGGTTACAGTGTCAAAAACGTCATTACTTTAGGTGCGATAGTTGTTTCACGTGGGGAGGAAGTTTTTCGCTGTATAGAACTTTCAGTCATCGGTAAAGTTTTGGTTTGCTTCACTTCACAACTCGGATGAACGTTTGTCGCCAAGATCCGTCCTACGGAGCACGGTACGGTACGAATGCGGTGAGTGTTAGATATTCCTAACCGAGTGAGAATTATTTCTTTAATAGAATCGTATTTAAGATCAGAATCGAGATGTGCGATGACATCGTGAACCAGTTGGGCTAACTCAGGTTTAAGAACGCGACAAAAAGTTCTAAATTTATATTTTTGACCTGTAGCTTGATCGTTAATGAACTGAGCCACAAGTGTAAGGAACCAAAAATCGGGTTGAGTATGTTAAAAGGGTGGCAGGAGTAAACCTACGGCTTTAATGTCAATTGCGCTTTGGGTTTCACTCTTAGGTATAGCATTGCTGCTATAAGGAACTTGATCGTCAAAAGTAAACAAAATTGTTTTATGGTAGCTTCTGCTACAGCTCGTGCAATCGCGTCATTAGTTCACGTTGCGAAAACACTTTTGAGGTCTCCTTAGGTTCTGGAGGAGCCGCGTTCACCATTTAAATTTAAATTTAATTTTGCATTCCTCAATCCTCGCAATATTAAATAGTGGATCTTGACCATTATAATATTAATGAGATAAGGTAATATTAATAAATTGTTGATGATTTTCAATTGTTGTTGATATTTACAGATCCGCACTCCTATTAATTCGATAATGATATTATATTTCGATAATTAATATATGTATTTCGTTTTAAATCACTAGTTTACAAATTTTGAACTTATTTTGTCTCCTTGAATAAAATCCAACTTTTCTTATGGATTTTGACCTTCTGAACACGGATATTTTCCATAAACAAAATAAAATTAAATTGGACTATTTACTTGACACTTTACTACTAATTGGACTATCAACTTGAAACCACTATTACTATTTAAATGACTGACGACGATATGGTATTCTTTTTTTACGAAAAAGTAAACAAGTTTACACAAAACTTTAATTTCACACGAGAAAATAGTATATTTTGCTAGAAGATATGAAAACACTAGTGTTTTTTGTGACTAAAAATTTGTTTACGAGACGTGTCAGTGGGGCAATTTCACGAACGTGAAACGATTTCATCTCGCGTAGGAAATGTAATTTTTTCTTCGCTAACTAATATATATATAGTAGTTTGTATAACGATGCCAAACTGTACATCACGAAAATATGAAATTTACTGCAATGCAATCATACGAGGGGGAAATCTACATTTTGGCGTGTTATATAAACCTACTATTATTAAATTGACAACATAACAATCAAAATTCATGGTTCCTTTGATTTAAAATCTTTGTAAAATTGCATGAAAATACCATAGCAACAACCATAAGTTATTAAGTGAAAATTATTTTACACTAGTGGTAAAAAACCATTTCCACAAAGGATTAAGCCAACATGAAAATAAACCTTTTATATGCTATCGTATAGAAAAAGTAAATTCTGCTACATACAAAACTCTCATTTTGGGTGAGCCGAACGAACCTGTCACATTGAAATGACATTCGGTTGTTTTTTCTTCTTTTATTTTGTTATTGAAGGCTTGTCAGCCGAGGTTTAAATTCAGTGACTTTATAACTGAGTGATAACTTTTATAGGGCTTTAAACAGTAGATTTGAGATATTACCTTAAGTAGGTATATATTTTTCGTTACTAGTGGAAACTCCTAGATGGGAGAACCATAGTTAGCGCCTTGTACACCTTTTAGGGAGCTGTGGTTCTGGTATCGAGCAATTCTTTGTGTTGGCCTTCCCCTCAAAATCACAATAGATCATAAAATCCAATTCAGTTTGAGGGTTTTCCAAAAACTTTCAAAACTCTTAGGATCTGATACCATATATCACATATTATCATTAGTCAAAGAGAATGAGTGATTCCATTAGTTTCGTTGAAGATCTGTGGTCAGACTCTGTCGGAGCACTTAAAGTAGTTGATGTTTTTTAATTCTTAGCTGATAATATTATCGCAAATCAAGGTCGATCTTAATAAACTTAATGGCACAAACTACAGCACTTACAGCTTCAAGTAAATTATATTCATATTTAAAAAAACAGATTTATTAAATAAATTATGAAATTTCATTTTGTAATTATTTTTCTTATTTTGTTTTTATTCCGATAACGTGAGCTTTTCGTAGGAGGGAGTGATGTTGCAACCTCACTTTTTCTAAACATTTAAACTTCTTAATATCCATTTTTCTAGTTCAGTATATTATTTCAAGAGATAAAATTATGTACTAGCAAATTCAGTAAAAGTTAATTAAATGAATCAATATTATGAACATAAATGCCCAAACTAAATTTTCATTATTTCTATAACAGAAAAAATTCAAATATCGACTAAATAAGCATGACGCTGGTGAATTCACATATAATACAAACTTTTATTTTAAGTTCAAATAAGTAAAGAGGAACTTTATTTTTATCAAACTTTAAATATTTTTTGAGACAAACATCTCATTATTATAAGTAATTCAAGAAAAACAAATTTTTAAACCAAAAATAAATTTAAACCAATTCTGAAATGTTCCATAAAAACTTACATCCAAGTTGGAATTCCTTGTAGTCCATTTGCATTATAAAATGTTAAACTAAAAATAATGCTTAACAAATATTTCCATTTATAAAAATCCATTTTGGCCAGATTCCGTGTTTTTTTTTTCAATTAATTCGAAATTTTTTTAATATTTTTTAACTTAACGCTTAATAATTTTTCATTTTCATTTAGGAAATTAACTTTTTTTTTGTTAATTAAAACAACTCAAAATTATTTTTTAACTGAAATAAAATTTTTTATTTTAGTTTGATTTCACAAAACTACTTAAAACTTTTATTATAACAATAAAATAATAAAAACTATTTTTATCCATTTTCTTTAATTTATTTAATTTTTTTTTTTTGAAAATTATAATAATAATAACACAATTTATCAATAAAATAATAAGAGAAAACTTCAAAACATGTTAAACTTAATACACTGTTATTTTATTTAAAACCAAAAAAAAATTCACAGAATAAAATATTTTCAATTGCGCTTTTCTCTTCTTCAAAACAAATTTTTGATTACAATTTTCCGCTTTTATAAATACGACTTTTCCGAACCGTTCATATGAAATATTTGTAAACAACTAAAATTTTCATTTCACATAAACAAAACAAAAAACATTTGTTTCTAAAGACATCATCCTTTCTCTGTTTAACATTAGTATAACGTTGGAAATTAAAAAACAAAGGAAGTAGGTTATATAAAATATTTATAGAATTTATAAATTATTAACAAGAGGAGGAGTTAACATAATTTTTGTTATTGTCAATTATTAATGTAAGAGAAAGAAAATGTTACATATATTTGTTTCGATTTAGGGTTTATCGTTTTGCCTCTTTCAAATACCATGTGAGAGCTTTTTTTCGATTTCATTGATATGAACAGATTTTTGGCTTGAGTTAAATATTGTTAAAAGAAAGAGTCAAGATCAAATAAATGATGTAAGAAGAATGTAAACGTTCATGTGCTTTTATTAAGGGTTTCCTAATATTTCCAGCAGGTGGGTTTTGTTTAGGTTTGTTTTTATTATCAAATTCATTATTTGATTCCATTCCATTTTTATTACAATTTATTTTGGTGTAAAATGATACCATAGTTGGTTTTTCTAGCTGTCATGATAACTGCTAAGCTTGTGAGATGATTTTAATTCTAAGATTATCAGTGTAAATCCTATCAAATGAATTAAGGCTATAGTTGCGGTATTCGAGTAATAGATGCCAGATATGAACTATAATTTTCGCTTCAGAAAACTCACTAGTTGAGAAAATGCTGTTCTTACAGTGTGATATAGCATCTATTGATTACGTTTCAACATGACATCGTCCTGTTTCTTAATTCCAAACAAATCTTGATAAACATAAGTCATAACTCATCGTTATAAACCATCAGTTCTTTTCTTAACCAGTGGACCCACTGATCTTAGAGGTGTAAGCAGGAATATCTAGAGGTAAGAAGTTATGATAAATTCATATTCATGAAGACAGTAAATAAAGATAATTCCAAGTCCAACACTTTGTATAAATAATTAAATGAATAATTTTTGTTGTTCATTATTTTTTTTTTAATATCTGCGTACAACGATTTTAAGTATAAAAACAAAACAAATTCTAAATAAATTATCACATTTTTAATAGGAACATAAAAATTCGTATGCGTTTCTATGTTTTTGGTAGAGGTCGTGCCTTAAACTATCGTCTCATCGGCGATTTATACGAAGAATGATCACTGACCACTGATCCTGCTGCCCTTTTATTTCACAGAGAACTAAGGTGGCTGTCGCGTGTAGATATGCTTAATCGTATGTATATGAATTAAAATTCGATATTATTTAGTTGGTTAGTAATCAAGGCAATAATTTAGCTGATCAATTTAGAGGCTATAGTTTAGCTAGCGGACATAACAGACATATCATCCACCTATCACCTATCCATCCTGACTATGTTTATTCGAAAATTTCCAATTTAGATTACCTATGTTGACAGGATAAATTTTTCGAACTTTTCTTTGATTGAAGAAGATTTTATGTCGAATGATGGATAAACCAATACTGCGATCGCAGTTTACGATAATTTAAAACCAATTAGATCAAAAGATAAAAAAACGAACTATTTAACTAATAATTTAAACCGTTGACCGAACCTTTTGCTGAATATTTCGGGACTGATATTGATTTTTCAGAAAAACGTATATTAAACTGAAAGAAAAAAAGCGGTGATTACATCCTCTTTTGTTCCAACAGAATCTTCTGGTCACGTTGACGTCGCATTTGGTGATTGTATATTTTAATGCTATTGGATGTTCTCTGTCTCAATAACCCCAAATTTGTTTTGACTTTTTCTTTCAGTCTCAATATCATCCATTGATTGATCCAGTGATTAATTATTAAAAGATGAGGTTAGTGTGCTCAATTAACATCATCCCCACGATTAGTTATAACAGTACTTCAGCATCTTGTTTCATCTGCCACAACGTATAACATTCAATAGCATCCAAAATATACAATAACCAAATACGACGTCAACGTGACTCCGAAGATTCTGTTAGAACAAGAGAGGATGTTTAGATGTAACCACCGCTTTTTTCGTGAGATGGCGTTTTCGTCATTAGTGCAAAGGCGAGAAATGTACTTAATGCTAGTGAGTTTATACGTGTGACTGTATGATATAGATTCCTCGGTTTTCAAATATAATTGAGCAAAGAAGAAAAGACGAAATAAATCATTAACCTTAAACGTTTATTGAATATTACTTCGGTCTGAAAGACCTAAGTATTACATTCATGAGCTAAAAATGAAATTCTTACCCCCACTTTTTTTGGCATTTCTCGACGTTTTAGGACCTACTGATTCTAAAAGAGCAAAAAAATATGTATGTCTGTCTGCCGGTATGTATGTATGTCACAACTTACGAAATCTAGAAAACCGCTGGACGGATTTCATATTTTTTTTTCTAAAAATAGGTTTACTCAATGGGAAGAGCCGAAAGGACGATGTGTTCTATAACTGTACCGGAAGTGTGTCAAAAAAATCGTCAAGTGTATCAAAACAAGGAGATTTGCATATTTTTGGCTTAAAAACGTTCATTTTAAGTGATTGCGAGTGGGAACATTTAATTTGGAGAAATCTTGATGGTCGGGATTAGTATGTGAGACCAAAATCTAGATTATTGCATTATGAGTTTGTCAAAAAAATGTTGTCAAGAGTGTCAAAAGAAAGATTTTTATTTAGTTTTTTACCCAATTTTTGGAAAAAAATAAAATTAATTATTTGTTTGAAATGAAATTTTATTATTATTATTGATAATTATGGCATTATAAGTTTGTCAAAAACTGTTGTCAAGTGTGTCAAAACACTTACCCAATTTTTTGAAAAAAATCAAATGAATAATTTGTATGACATGAAATTTTATTATTATTATTGAGAATTAGGGCATTATAAGTTTGTCAAAAAAATAATGTCAAGTGTGTCAAAAAATGATTTCATTTATTTTTTAGCCAATTTTTTGGAAAAAAATGTAGCTGTTTTTATGACGTAAATGTAATTGAAAAAAAAATTGGACATGGAAATTTTTGAATTTGTAATAGTTTTTGAAATAATTTTGGAATTTTGAAAAAAGTTTGTATTTTTGATTTTGTAATAATTTTTGCAATATTTTTAGAATTTTGGAAAAAGTTTTAATTTTTGATTTTGTTAGAATTTTTGGAATATTTTTAGAATTTTGAAAAATTTTAAATTTTTGATTTTATTATAATTTTTGGAATTTTGAAAAAAGTTTCAACTTTTAATTTTGTAATGATTTTTGCAATATATTTTGAGTTTTGGAAAAGTTTGAATTTTTAAGAATTTTTGGAATATTATTGGAATTTAGAAAAAGTTTATATATTTGATTTTATTCTAATTTTTGGAATATTTTTGGAATTTTGGAAAAAGTTTGATTTTATTTAAATTTTACAATATTTTTGGAATTTTGAAAGAAATATGAATTTGTGATTTTGTAATATTTTCTCGAAACGCTAAATGGAGAGGTTTTTGAGTAGTTTGCTGAGTGTATCATCTTTTCACTAAATTTTGTTAATTTATGATCTGTTATAATTTTCCGGCAACATATTGATGTTTCGTGTTAGTTTTGTAATATATTTCTAAACAGAGATAATAAAAATACTTGTACTTTAACAAAGAGTTATGTTTGATATACATCGCTGCCCAAAACTAAAAACCATGTCCTCATAAAAGTTATTTGCCGAATACTATATCAAAATCCTCAACCCAGACCTAAGTCTTGATATCTCAGAGTTGTGAGATTTTAGCCCCTCCATATTTTATTATTTCGGATGATATTTCAAATTTCATTGCGTTCATGAGTCAAAAGTGAAATTCTTAGCCCCACTTTTTTGCATTTCTCGACGTTTTATGACCTACTGATTCTAAAAAATCAAAAAAAAAATGTATGTCTGTCTGCCGGCCGGCCGTCACAACCCTAGATATCGTCGGTTGTGACGGCCGGCCGGCAGACAGACATACATTTTTTTTGACGGCCAAAACGATTTCAAAAATTTTTGTTTCTAAAAATGGGTATACTCAATGGAAAGAACCAAAAGCTGTCCCGGAAGTGTGTCAAAAAATCGTCAAGTATGTCAAAACAAGGAAATTTGCAAATTTTTTTCTTCAAAAACGTTCATTTTAAGTGATTACGAGTAGGAACAGTGAATTTGGAGAAATCTTGATGGTCGAGATTAGTATGTAAGGCCAAAATCTAGATTATTGCATTATAAGTTTGTCAAAAAAATGTTGTCAAGTGTGTCAAGAGAATGATTTTCATTTATTTTTTTGGAAAAAAATAAAATTATTTGTATGAAATGTGAAATGTAATTTAACATGAAATTATTATTATTGAGAATTTTATTGCATTACAAGTTTGTAAAACAAATATTGTCAAGTGTGTCAAAATAATGATTTTCATTTATTTTTTTAGCCAACTTTTTGGAAAACAAAAATTAAATCATTTCTATGACATGAAATGTAACGAGCATGAAATTGGACAAGGAAATTTTTGAATTTGTTATAGTTTTTAGAATATTTTTGGAATTTTGAAAAATGTTTGTATTTTTGATTTTGTAATAATTTTTGCCATATTTTTAAAATGTTTGAAAAAGTTTTAATTTTTGATTTTGTTATAATTTTTGCGATATTTTTAGAATTTTGAAAAAAAAATAGAATTTTTGAATTTGTGAAATTTGAATTTTATATATTTTTTTAGAATTTTGATAAAAGTTTCAATTTTTGATTTTGTAAGAATTTTATAATATTTTTAGAATTTTGAAAAATTTTAAATTTTTGATTTTGTTATAATTTTTGGAATTTTGAAAAAGTTTCATTTTTCGATATTGTTATAATTTTTGCAATATTTTTGGAATTTTGGAAAAAGTTTGAATTTTTGATTTTATTTAATTTTTACAATATTTTTGGAATTTGGAAAGAAATGTGAATTTTTGATTTTGTAATATTTTCTCGAAACGCTAAATGCAGAGGTTTTTGAGTAGTTTGCTGATTGTATCATCTTTTCACTAAATTATGTTTATGATCTGTCATAATTTTGCGGCAACGTATTGATGTGTTAGTTTTTTAAAAAATTTCTAAACAGAGATAAAAAAAAATACATGTACTTTAACAAAGAGTTTTAAGTTTGATATACATCGCTGCCCAAAACTAAAAACAATATCCTCATAAAAGTTTTATGCCGAAAACTATATCAAAATCTTTAACCAAAACCGAAGTCTTGATATCTCAGAGCTTGAGATCTCAGCCCCTCCATATTTTTAAAAATATGATAAGGATCTAAATAAAAATAACTTATGTGTAGTTTTTGTTTTTCCTTCATATAACTCCACTTTTTGGCAAAGGGTGCAAGAATATTGTTAGAAGATTATAGGGGTGTTGGTGGCTAAAAAGGTTAAGAACAACTGTTATAAACTATCAACTTTAAAGGATTAGGATTGCGAAACTTTTTGACACCCACATTTCCATTTCCTTCACCCTTTTTTTCTTATTCTTTGATATGATTTATGCTGTTGTAACTATACCTCTTTCGATTCCCTTTGTCACAAATGCAATTAGAGAAATTTCTTGACGGTATAGTGTATTTTTAAATAAGGTTTATATTAAGTTTAACTTTAAAATTTAAAATTTTACTTTTCTACTTTTCTAGTGTTCATTTAACCAGGTTGAAAAGCTTTTTGTTTTCAATTTGTCACTCTTAACCTTCCATAACACAGAAAATAATTTTCAGAAAGGTTTATATGGTTTAACTGCAGATTCATTGAATTGGTTTTCACTCTCTCTGGCGTTTACATCCCATGAAGGGAATTTGCCGTCTGTGCAATCAGCTTCCGTTCATCTCTTTTCATGACTAGGTGATCTCAGCTTTGACATCCTATACCACGAAGGTCTTTGGTGATGTCATCACGCCAGCATTGTCTTGATTATGAATTTAAATTTTGAAGAATTCTACCGTTGGAGGTAGTCAGTGTCCAATTTTCACTTCCAAAGGAAAGTACAGGTCGAATTAATACATCGTCTGGTGTCATCGTCTGGTGACATCGTCTTTCGTCGAAAAATCGTTTTAAGTGACGCCGGAAAGCAGCTAAGTGCCAAGTTATTCCCCAAATTTGTTAAAGCCAAAGTTATCCGGTTTGTTGGTAAGGCCTCATACGAACTGGAGGACCTTATTTCCCGATGACGTGAAATATACCATTCCAAAGACGTGCGTCAATAGATACCATCTTTCCTCTAGTTCTCATTGACTTCCTATTATCCGAAAATCCTTTTTTGTATATCGGTTTTCTTATCTTCATTCAGTCCTCCGCCCTAATTTTTTTGTCTGGCCCGTCTAGCTCAGTCGGTAGAGCCTGAGAGTCTATCTCGGGGTTTGGGTTCGAACCCCGCTACCATTTCAATTCTTGATTTTTTTAAAGATTCTCAGGACGAATGTAGTCAGCTGAACTTCCTCCTTTCGTCCTTTCCTTTAATGGGCAAGATATTCCCTGTGAGTTGTGCTTCCATTTCCGTCCTCTTTACCTATAGTAATATACTATAGAGATCTTTGAAGTCACTGTACTTCTCAATTCGATTGTGTGTAAGAACACAATATTTAAAATATGTACTTCTAAAATTTGACCCTACCGGAAGCAACGTATCAACTTATTTTTTCTAATTTTCATTCATAATTTTCTACATAATTATGAAAATTAAGAATAAACAAATTGAAGAAAATACACAATTTCAGTATATAATAAACTTTATGCTGACCGAGG
This sequence comes from Diogma glabrata, assembly GCA_963693315.1. Lineage (NCBI taxonomy): Eukaryota > Metazoa > Arthropoda > Insecta > Diptera > Cylindrotomidae > Diogma > Diogma glabrata. Next base: position 253,840,624 of record OY856186.1, read on the forward strand.
AATTTACATTTTAGCTAGTGCGAACAAAATTTTTGTTAATGGTTTTTTTTTTATTAATGAGTTGGTGGATGGCAGTGGAGTTGTAAAGTTAATTGATTGGGATTGGAACTTCGGTTTGAAAAGTTCATTTTTTTAATTGATGAGGAGCTGAGTCAGTTTTGTTTGAGGTGGGAAGTGCAGTTCGAGACAGAAGTGTAGTTTATTTGGTTTAAGTTTGGGTTATTATGCCTTAAAGTTTTTTAAAGCAAGTCTCTTTTATTATATCTTACACTAAGTTTTTTGTGTTGTTAAAATTATTAAGTGTCACAGTAAAAATGTAAAGTGAACAAAATTAAAGAAACAAAATTAATATTGTTAATAATAAAGCAAACAAAAGGAACATTGTTAAGAAAATATAATAAAATTTGTGTGATGGTGCTTCATGCAATGTTGGCTAGACTAAATATGTCGTTTTCTTTTAATTTGGTTTTTGCACTATGTGACCTACAATGAGAAGTGGGTGAGATGTAAATTAAAATTATGATGTCTGGGATGAACAAATTGAAATTAAGATGTCGGGAATAATGTACTTACAATTATGATGTCTGGAGAATGTTTTGTTGCAGCAGTTCGATTTAGATGCAGAAACAATTTGTGATTTGGATGCACCATTTGGATATAAAGTTTTTTTGAATAAATCGATTAAAGAAGGTAACCTCATTTATTTATATTTGTTTTTCTAATTAGTTTTTTTGTTATTGTTTTGGCATTGTTTTTTTGTTATTTATTGTGTTAAAGTAAAATGATGTGTTAAGCGTAAATATTATAGGGAGAGTTGTGACATAGCAGATCTTCCTTCTGGAGACTCTGGGTGGGGATGTGGGCACGCGTAGAATATTTTAAATTTTCTTGTACTGAGGTTGGTCAACAGAACCCCTGTGAAAATCACGCTAGCGGCAGGGTACATTGCGTGCACGACCAACTGGTAGACCTTCACGGACCACCAGACGAACCGCATACTACAATATGGCATCTTACATGACCGCGAAATATGTTTTACTCGCAGAAATAGTACGAGCGCAGGTGCATCACCTTGTCGAACACCTGATGTTATATCGAAAGGATCAGAAACTGACCCTTCGATTACTGTTCTACAATTTGATCCCAATGTTGTGATTCCAAGTTTCTTTAGAATACCAAGGCATTGAGTGGAGACCAAAGGTTTTCGCTTTCTTGAAACCAACGTATAGAGCTTGTAAATGCTGATGTTGTACTCCCAACATGTTTTCACAATCATCCTTAAGGTAAAATATTGATCTGTGTTTGAACGGTTAGGATGAAAACCACACTAATAATCACCAATGATAGATTCGGCGAACGGGATGAGTCGAGCAAGTACGACATTAGCTAGTATTTTATATGCAGTGCGATGCTACGATAATTCGCACACTTTAGACGGTCCCCTTTCTTATGTAGCGGAACAATGAGAACTGTTTTCCATTCAGCAGGTAGTTTTACTTCGTCCCAGATTGCAAGAATTTTTAAATACTTCCACTTTTAAATAGCTCTGCAGGGAATTGCCATTTTTAACATTTTCAATGGTGGCTTCCACTTCTTCTATTGCTGATTGCTGGGTAAGGGACAAAAATCTCCTCACTTGATAGGGCTATTGCTCGAATAGGATGAACTTCATTCGTCTCATTCAACAGGTCTTGAAAGTGGGATCGCCATTCTGCCAGCACATAACGTTCATTTGTTGTAAGTTCATTAATTTACAATTTTGATGGCTGCAGATCTTTGATGGAAATATTTTGTCAGATTCCGTGCTTTGGCAAAGCACTCTTCCAAATTTTCATTGGTTCTCTTGGTTCTCTTACTTTTCCGAGTTGCCGCATGTTGGTTAATGTTTTTTATACAGCTATTTATGTGTTCACGTTTCTTTTTATGTAAAAGTTTTGCTGAGGCTTTCCTGGCGCATAGATAATTGTTTTTGTTTATGTTCAATGCTTTGGCGGCACTCGTCATCAAACCATTCGTTGTCTGATTTCGGTTGAATTGGTTACTATTGTAAAATTTATCAAACTTTTTGTTCGATTACGTTTGGAATTATGGGTGAGATGGAATAAAACGAACACATATTTCCAGCAAAATCAGCTTCATTTTTTGAAAACCGGTTTTCTGTTTTGAAAAATTCTAAAACTGGTTAAAACTGGTTTTTAGGGTTTTCATAACATTTTTACACCTACAAAAATTAAATTTGAGCGTGAAAATTCTAAAAACATTTATTAGAAAACATATATTTAATTCGTTATAATAAAATAAAAATATTGATTTTAACTATCAATATATGTCTTACTGAAATATAACGTCCATATTAATTATAGGTATCATAAAAATCAATTAATTAAAGGTATCATTATCGTTATCGTATCATAAAAATTCAAAAAACTATTTCATAAGAAATTCATTATGGCTTATTTTTATTATTATTGTAGAATGCTCGAATTAAATATAGATTGATCTGATGATACTGAAGAAAATAACCTTGTTGACTCTCATTTGCCACTCATGGGGTTTTTTAGTGACCATAAACTTTATTTTCATATTTTTCTTTCAGTTTTTTTGCCTCAAGATAAGTCACTTATCCCCTTCTTTAGTTACCTATCCGCTTCTTATAACTTCTTTACTGAATTAATTAGAAATTTATAAAAGTTTTTGCTTTTGACTGTATTTGATTTATAAGCATAGTTGATTGATTGATTTCACCTTTTTTCAGCCAGTTATAATCAGATTCAAAATTTATTTCAATATCTTAAAACCTTTTTAATTTTTCTTTCTTTTTAAAGTTGTTATTTTACAATATTTCGCTACATAGGCATTATCAAGTTCACAATATTAACTTGATAATGCCTATGTGGCTCAATATTGTTAAATTACAACTTTAAAAAGAAACAAAAATTAAAAAGCTTTTAAGATATTAAAATGAATTTTGAATCTAATTATAACTGGCTAAAAACAACTATACTCTTAATTAGAAATTGTTGTGTGTAATTAAACTCAAGGAAATTCAAACCTTCTATATCAGTGCCGTGATTCGAATCCTGTGACGCCAGATATGCTTATCAATTACGCCACCGCGGGGATGATTATTCGACTACCGAAACTTTACCATCATACATGAATTATATTATCAATTTTTCAAATTTTTATTAGTCCGAGTTCATGTTACAAACGAAATATTAAATAAAACTCCGAGGATGGAAATCTTGAGAAGCGACAAAAAATTAATTTTTTCTTATTAATCTCACTAGGTAGTAGTAACTGGATGAATGAAAGAGAGGAGAGCTATTACACAATTTTGGACAAACCAATACACATTAGTAGCACACAACAGTTTTTGTAACAAATGCCGAAAAATTTGTCATTCTCAAAAATTAAAACAAATTAAATATTAACATTTTCAAATATTAAAATATATTTTTTTAAATCGAAGCAAACTATTTTTTCTTCAAGCTTAAATTCTTCAAGTTTAAATTTTAATACTTGATAAAATAAGTATTTTTATTTTGCTGCTCTCTGTTTGTATATACTTATCACCAATACTTTTTTTTACCAATATACGATTACTGACATCCTTGTGGTGTAATATCCGAATATTATACCACAAAACAAATTACTTGGAGAGAGTAAAAAAGTCGTGGGAACATGATTTTACGTAATAAATCCATACCTTACGAATTTCACTGTGCGAATTCCTAATTAAATATTTGTCTTAAAAATCGGTTTTAATTGGAACAAACCGTTTTTTTTAAATGCACAATGTTGCCCGGTTTTACTGAACGGCTTGCAAACCCCTAGTTGGCAGTGTCTTAATTCTGTACATCGGTGAGCGATTAAATGGTTTCCGCTATTAAACTGATTCCGCAACGAACTTCCGCAGAAATCAAATCGATTTTATCTGAACTAGTTAACTTGCTGTGTCACACAAAGCAACGGTTGCAGCCCATCCTTTTAGGTTCAACATAAAAAAGTGTAGAACTTCAACTATAAGCGAGCTTTTGACCAGAGTCTCTCATTTCTGACATTCTTTACCATCATGAGATTTTCCGATAAGTTTAATCCTCAAAATTTTTAAGCCAACATTCATAAATTACTAAAACAAACATAAATCATTTAAACTTTATCGTAAATCCTAAATGGCCTGGTATCTTCGGTTATTCAGAGACGTTAATTTATTATTTATCAAAATTAACACTAAATTTGGTTAACTTTAAATAAAATACAAAGACCGAAAGCACAGATAAATATATACAGATGAACCATTGGGAAGAAAATTTTGGTTACAAAATGTGCTGCCACTTTACTAATTGATTTATTTTTTGAATCTCATTTGCTGACCCATTTGCTCACCCAGCGTTCGTTTCTCTGCTAAATATTTTAAATTAAAATTTTATCGCAAAAACTACTATAATTTTTCTTATGAGTATTTTTTTTTATGAAAAAACTGCTTGTGTGTATTTAACTATGTATGTTATAAGAAATAAAAAGTAAAGAAAAGTAAATGTAGTAAGTAAAACGTACAAAAAAATCCTTTTTTCTGTGGAGTTTGTAAGTATGTATGTGGTTCGTTTTGTTTACTTGAAATTCGTTTTCTTTAAGCCGCTTTTTCAGTTGCTGCAGTGTGTGCGTTCACGTTTTCGTTCCTTCAGTAATTTTTACCCTTCGATTTTTTAGTTGATGAAAAATTTGCACAACGATTTTGTCGCCATCTGCATTTTAAAATAATCAAGTGTTTGAAATGGCTCATATTTATATTTACAACATGTAATAGCAATAACATTATGCATAACATCACGTTTTTATATTAATATTATATTCATATACAAACTATATAATCACAAAATATTCAGTACAATAAATTCTGCAGTTTAAGCAAATTACAAAATTCAAGATGTTTGACGTTTGTGATGTCAACAAATACACAATTTTTTTATGTTTCGGTATTTTCTCTTTTTAAATTGTAATGTTCTTATCTCTTTCTTTTTTTTGTTCAGAGAAAAAGTTAAAATTAAACCAACTCTGATGAAAAATCTGCAGCAGAAAAAATCACAATTTTTAAGAAATATGATTGGTTTAAAAAAAAAACTGAATGAAGGAACGCAAACACTGCAGCAACTGAAAAAGCGGCTTTACTTGCTCTACTTGAGTAAGTTAAAAACTTTACTTGATAATTACACAAAACAACTTTGAATTTTGTAAGAAGTAGATGTTATGAAAAAAAAAATTAGAATTGAAATCTTGGATTGCATAAATCATTGATGAATGCATTTTTACTTTGATCTAAATCAAATATTTAATAATTATTATTGATTGCTTGAAGATATTCATATTTTTTGCTTATCTTAAGGATATCTTAATATATTATTTAATTGAATTGAATTTTTTTTGAAAATACGTTGTATAAGGATATGCATTTTTTGAGTATAACGATATTCATATTTCTTTGGGGCAAAAATAATAAATTCAATAGAGTATGAATTTATTATTTTTGCAAATATTTTTTTGATTTAAACCCTTTGAATTAATTTGTTATATTTTGATTGGATAAAAAAGTTTGTTGGATACAGCTTTTATTTTAAACTTAGTTTGTTGTTAAATTCTTTGACAAAATGAATAAACTAAAAAGTGGAAGTCAATGTGCAGTTGAGAGCTGCAAGTTATCAAGGCGAGAAAATGTTCGTTTATTTATGTTGCGAGAAAATCACGTGAAACGTGATCAATGGATTTTAAATTGTAATTTGCAAAATCTAACTAAAAAGCATATGTGAAAAACATTTTGAAAAGAAATATTTCAACAAAAAGGATTAAACAAATATGCGATTCCAACACTAAAATTAACCGATTTTGAAAGTAACAAGGATTCTGATAATGTTGAAATGGTAACTGGTTTGTCAGTCGGACACCTTTCAGAAATTGCAAATAACTCGTGTATTTTAATTGATAGCGATGCTCTGATGCATGATAGCGGAATACCATGTTTTCCTCCTTCGGTTACATTAAACTCAAACCAATTAAAAACTTCCATTTATTCCGAATTAACCTTAGAGGGACTATCTGGTTTACCAGAAAACTTTACTGCTAATATTAATAGCGAGATTGAACCACCTCCATGTAACACATGTTTGCGAAATATTAAAAACGAGACTTACTATATCGATTAAAATATTGTAAAATGTTGAAAAATATTCAATCTAAGGACAGACAAATATCAGAATTAAACCGAAAATGCAACAACTTTAGAAGAAAGCTTAAACGACAGCATTCAAAATTGTCAGTATTTCAAAGATCTAAAAATAATATTAACGACCAGATTGACCAATTGAACATAACCGAAAATGGTAAGAATTTCTGCAAAATGCTAGTAAGTATGCGTCCAAAAAATCAAAAGTGGCCAGATGAGCAAAAAATAATAGCTCAGAATATTTTCTATCGATCGTCAAGCACATATCAATATTTGAGAGACAGTTTAAATTTTAACTTGCCGTCTAAATCTTCTCTGATACGATGGCAGCCAATTAAATATTTGAGTACCGGTTTTAATAAAATCGCCCTTCTTAAAATAAAAGAAAAGTTTAATTTAATGTGTACAAAATCAAAACAGGCCGTTTTGATATTCGATGAAATGCACATACGAAGTGATCTTGTATATAATACTTTCTCCGACCAAATTGATGGATTTGTTGATTATGGGCATAACAGAGAAGCTGCAATTGGAAAATTGGTTTGTTTTTTTTATGATTAGAGGTGTATCATCAAATTGGAAATATGTTTAAAGCTATGTTGTTTCTGAAAATAGCATTTTTGCTGATAAATTATTTTTGCTTGTTCAAGAAAATTTGAAAAAGTGTTGTGAGTTGGGTATTAATATAAGAGCTGTGATTTGGGATCAAGGGCCAAATAATAGAAAATGTTTCAATTTGTTTGGTATAACCATTGAACGACCAGTGTTCATGTATAATGAAACCGAAATAGAAGCTTTATATGACGTACCACATTTAATAAAGTCAGTGAGAAATGCTTTAATTAAATCAGACATATTATGTCCCGATGGTCAGCTGGAACATAATTATAGAATTGTATAACTTAGAAATAAACTCAATTACCAAATGTTGCCCAAAAATTTCAACCAAACATATTTATCCAAATTACTTTGAAAAAATAAGAGTTAAATTAGCTACACAAATTTTTAGCAGAAGCGTTGCGGCAGGCATTAACACTACTGTTCAACTGAAAAGAATATCTGCCCGTTGTGAAGAAACAGTGATTTCAACTTATAAATTTATAGAAAAAATAGATAAACTTTTCGACTGCCTAAACTCAAAAGCAAAGTATGATAAAAATATGATTAGATGTGCCTTTATTACCGGTAAAGAAGTTGATCAATTTTTAGAATATATGATACACTACATTTCACAAGTTAAAATAGTAAATAAAACAACAGCATATTGTTTTAAAGGTTTAATCCAAAGCATTAAAGGAGTTCAAACAGTTTCCAAACAGCTACTATCAAAAGATATTGGAATTGATTATATTCTAACTTCAAGGTTCAACCAGGATCCAATTGAAAATTTGTTTGCTCAAATAAGAGCTGCAAATGGTAACAACCGAAACCCGTCAGTTCATGATTTCAATCACAACATTGCCAGGATTATAACCATTAAAATTCTTACTCCTTTTTCTTCCATATCTGATTGTGAAAATGATACGGACGAATTAATTGCAGTCGAAGCCATAACAACAGAGCAATCGAGTGAAGATGAAAACCTAATATCTACTAATACCAGCAATGATGATGAAATTGCCGATATATCTGAGAATTTCATTAACCTGGATGTTCCATTACAGGAGACTTCTATGAGATATTTTGTAGGTTACGTAGCGTGTAAGATTATTAGAAAAATAAAATGTTCCAGATGTGAAAATTTATTTATTAAAAGTGATGTTATTTTAGAGGCTCCCTCGGAGTATTTAATTTGCAACAAAAATTATGGCGATGAAGGTGATATTTGTAAGCTTAAAGCACCCACTGATAATTTCTTTAACATTTGCAAAGGTCAAATATTTTTATTTTCAAGGATGTTTGCGGAACACGCTGAACTTAAAGATTTAAAGAAACGAATTGTTAATCTTTGCATTACTAACACAAGTATTACATATAGGGATTTGTATAGTGAACACAATCCTTGTCATCATCATAACACGGCGACTTTAAATTTCATGATTTTAGCATTAATTAGAAAACATTGTACGTGGTGGGCAGAAAAATATATTAAAAAGAATTACACTAATGCTCGTAACCCGAACTGGCGCATATTATTACAAGGAAAATAAGTGCAAATTATAATAAACTTATTTTATATTTTTATATTACATCAGTCATCAGTGAGGATCCATCTTAGTTCTAAAATTAGAATAAAATACACTAAAGAAAAGGATAAATACGAAACACGTATAAATTGGGAAGTGCAGTTTTTTGCAGTGAAAAATTTTCAAATATTTCCTTACTTACTTGAGTTTAATTGTTCTCAAAAATCCCTGAAAAAATTAAGTATTTGTTGTGAATTATTCGCTTAATAATACCCACTCATTTGGGTCAAAAATAATTTTTTTTTACTCTCCCCACACCCATCCCCTAAACACACAGAAATACAATTATTTGAGACTAGAGGCGGCGGAACGGTCTGCAAGTTGCACTTTTTTGACTATAACTCAAAAACTGTGCACAGCAAAATTCTAAAAAAATAGCAATGATTTCTAATTTAGCTCTTCCAAATGACACCCTACTCGCTTGGGTCAAAAATGATTTTTTTACCCTCTTTACCCCGTCCCCTAAACACCCATAAATATAATTATTTGAGAACTCGCCATAATTTTCATACAAAATTTACCAAATTTCCTAACTCTGTGAATCATTCAAAATTTTTCTGTCAATCAGTGTCGAAACGTAGGGAGGGGGGTAACGGTCTGAAAGTCGCACTTTTTCGACAATAACTCAAAAACTGTCCACCGCAAAATTCTAAAAAAAACTTGCAATGTTTTCTAAATCAGGTGCTCTTTCAAACGACACCCGACTTGACCACGTTTTAAATAGTGTTTTTACCCCTCGTCATTTCCACCCCCTTAATAAATATAATTATGAGTATGTGTTTCTTCCCTATATTTTTCAAAAAAAACTTACTAATTTTTCTATCATTCACACTACATTTGAAGATTTTTGATCAGTTAGGTTCGGAGCTAATCGAAGCAAGAAAACACGAAGAAATGAAGCCCTTGCATATGAATCTCTACTTGAATCTATGAAAAGAATGTATTTTCTCAAAGGTTTCACATCGTAACCCTGTAAACCAAACGAAAACAATTTTAGTTTTATTTGTATCTGTCATCTTATGTGGACAGATTAGTTTTATACGCACCCCAAATTTAAGGTCCATAACATTTATAGTTTACGAGATAATCGATATAATGTGAAAAACTCGTTTTACTCTCACCAATAGTGTTCCGTATAAAAAACGGAGCTCTAAAAAATTATAGACTATTCACAATGTTTTGATTAGAATAGTAAATAATAGAAATAGCATATATTTGATATTGCATATATTATATATCGAACAAATAAAGATATAAATTATGCATAAAATTTTAAACATAATAAAATCAATATAATACCTTAGTATGACTAGAAGTTAAAAAAATATGAATATGTAAAATCCTAACAGTATAAACATAGACCAAACCGTTACAGACAAAAAATTAATCTAGACGTTACCTTTTAAATAACCCACAAAAGTAACCTTTGAAAATATGGAGGGGCTGAAATCTCAAGCTCTGAGATATCAAGACTTCATTCTGGGTTAAGGATTTTGATATAGTGTTCGGCAAAAAACTTTTATGAGGACATTGTTTTTAGTTTTGGTCAGCGATGTATATTTAGCATTTCGAGAAAATATTACAAAATCACAAATTCATATTTCTTTCAAAATTCCAAAAATATTCTAAAAATTAAATAAAATCAAAAATTTAAACTTTTTCCATAATTCTAAAGATATTGCAAAAATTATAACAAAATCAAAACTTACAACTTTTTTCAAATTTCTAAAAATACATACATAAATAAAAAATTAAAAAATTCTATATTTTTCCAAAATTCTAAAAATATTGCAAAACTAATAACAAAATCAAATATTAAAACTTTTTCCAAAATTTTAAAAATTTTGCAAAAATTATTACAAAATCAAATATACACACTTTGTTCAAAATTTAAAAAATGTTTCAAAAACTATAACAAATTCGAAAATTTCCATGTTCAATTACATTTACGTAATATTCCAAAAATTAGAATAAAATCAAATATTTAAACTTTTTATAAATTCTAATAATATTCCAAAAGTTCTTAAAATTCATAAATTCAAACTTTTTCCAAAATTCTTAGAATATTGTAAAAATTATAACAATATAAAAATTGAAACTTTTTTCAAAATTCCAAAAATAATAATAAAATCAAAATTGTTTAATTTTTTTTAATTCTAAAAATGCTTATTCCAAAAATTCTTACAAAATAAAAATTGAAACTTTTTTCATAATTCTAAAAATACATATGTATAAATTCTAATTTTTTTTCAAAATTCTTAAAATATTGCAAAAATTATAACAAAATCAAAACTTAAAACTTTTTCCAAAATTCTAAAAATATTGCAAAAATTGAAACTTTTTTCAAAATTCCAAAACTTATAATAAAATCAAAAATTTAAAGTTTTTCAAAATTCTAAAAATATTCCAAAAATTCTTACAAAATCAAAAATTGAAATTTTTTCAAAATTCTAAAATTATATATAAAAGAATAATATTTTTTTCAAAATTTTAAAAATATGGCAAAAATTATAACAAAAACAAAAATTAAAAGTTTTGCCAGATTTCTAAAAATATTGCAAAAATTATTACAAAATCAAAAATACAAACTTTTTTTCAAAACTCCAAAAATAATTCAAAAGCTATAACAAATTCAAAAAATGTCCAATTTCTTTTCAATTACATTTACGTTATAAAAACAGCAAAAAATTTTTTTTACAAAAGGTGGCTAAAAAAATAAATGAAATCATTTTTTGACACACTTGACATTATTTTTTTGACAAACTTATAATGCCATAATTCTCTATAATAATAATAAAATTTCATGTCATACAAATTAATTAATTAATTTTACTTTGTTCCAAAAAATAAAGACGAGAGTTATGCTTCTCTAAACGCATCACCCAACCCATTAAATGCAAATTCACTCGTGCCTGATTTATCAGCACATCTTCTCATCTTCTTTTCGGCAACACAAACACAAATATTCAAGTGCATGTGACTCAAAATTCAACAGTAAAATTGACATGTCAGCAGTAACCATCACTTCAGATATCCACCGAAAGGTAGCTACATATTATAAACGTGTGCAATACAGTCGGATTAACTTTCATCAAGATCACATGCGTTATTGTCAAACATCCACTCACCCGTCGGAATTTAATACCTCAACCTTTTCAGACCGATGTAAAGGCGAACAATTCATTCATGACTTATCCACTTCTATCCTAAAAATTTTATTAAAGTGAAAAACTCAAAGTACTTATAATTTGTCATTTTTCAAGTACTTATAATTTGTCACCTCAACCATTTTTACGGCAATTGGAGTTTTAGACACAAAAATTTTTCAAAACGATCCAGTGGTTTCAAATTTTCCTCGTCCGAACGGATCACCGGGTCAGACATACATATTTTAGCTTATTAAGACTCCTTATGACCCAAAGCGTCGAAAAATATCAAGTACATGATAAGATTTTTAAGAGTTTCCCATCAATTTCATACCCCGTTTTTTTTTTTTTCAAAATTAAAATCAAACGATTCCTTGACAATCGAAATCCACTTCTATCCTAAAAATTATAGTGAAATGAAAAATTCAAATTTCAAACTACTTATGTTTTGATCATAACAATTTTTAAAACAAATTGGAGTTGCGTTCGATTTGACTGAAATAACTGAAAAAACAACAACAATTGCATATAATTTTTCAGTTGTTTCAGTTACTTCAGTGCAAATCGAACACGGCTTGGATTTACTATACCAAGGAAACATATACCAAGGAAAAATTATTTTTCATTCATTATTTTGAAATATGTATTTAATATTTATTATTTGCCTTACGAGTAAAATTTGGCTAATAATACACAAAACGAAAATATATCTTATATGTACATTAATATTTTTGTCCAAAACAATAAGAGAAAAGAAAAAAAAATTAATACATACACAGAAAAAGTCTTGTAGTTTTTTTTAATTGTAGCAAAGAAACAAATAGAGTAGATAAGTACTTTATTTGATTTAATTTCGCAAAAAACCACTAAAAAAATTGGCAGCACTTGTTCAACCAAAAGTTTCTTTGTAATGAAACATCTGTATATATTTATCTGTGCCGAAAGTCTCCCTTACAACATATGCAATAAAATATGATTCAACTTAAATACATTAAAATTCATACTCTAGAAATACATTAAATCTTATAACCAGAAAATGTACCAACATGCAACAAATCATAAAAATAAGCTTTAAAGCTAAGAAACAAATAAAAAACTTTCTTTTATCATATTTTGTTTCTTGACTTATGTTTCGGAAACATTTCTCAACATAGGGGAAACAAGAAAACATTTTAGAATTTCGCATTAATTTATTTAATCTTCTTATGTTTTATTTACGTTTACTTAGCTAAATATAAAACGTGAATTTTGTTGTTTTATTAAAGGTAATCTTAAGAATCGAAAATGAATAAAACAGATTAAGTAATTTTTTATAAAAGAATGAGGAGTTTACGTGATAAATTAATAATTGCATTAGATGTAGAAGATTAAATTAAGATTTTTTTGTTCACAGAAAAGGTCAAGTGAATTTTTATGAATTGATTACAGTTTACAACAAAACACGTTTCGTTTAACTAATGCAACTACTGTGTCAAAGGTTTAGTTTAACTAACGCCGTTAGGTATTAAATATCATTGGAAACGGATTTAGTGATGATCTCGTTAAATGAGAAATCTGTGTTTAACATAACGCTTTAATTATTCAACTCACCAACTTCAATTATGCAATATTAACATTATTAGTCAAATATGAAAACATTCAAATATTATTTGAAAAAAAAATAAAAAGCAAAAGGAAGGTTTCTCTTAAAAACGCCAACGCCACCAACAATCAAATGAAAGAAGTTGCAATTATAGAAATTACAAATTAAGTTTTTGTCTGTGTTAGTTATAGTTTGCTTTGTTAAAATTTTCCATTGAAAACGCTTATCTCCCGACCACAATAATCTTAAATTATTTCTCTGTTTTTTCAACCGTTATTATAGAGACGTTATTAAAAACTGAAGAATAAGGATTACCCTTCGTTAATTATTGGTACTTTTTCAAGTAAACAAAATAAATCCATAATGGATTTTGATTTTCTGTTTCTGTATTATCTGATGTTTAGGGATAGTATTGTATTGTATAGAATTTTTAAAATAGTCTTCAGAGACTAGTGGCAAACACAAAGTCACCTCCAAATAGAAGCTCATTTGTATAAACTAATGCATCTATCTGCAGCTTTTATGTGTCCCACGTTTATTTTAATAATCTTATCTGACAATTCCTTTTCATCAAACCTTTGTCTTGTTTATACAAAACTACAACAATCTGTTTAGTTGACTGACTGACACTGGCTACTTGAATACAATCATTGAGTATCAATAAGCGGCTGTAGATGTTAAACTAAAAGGAAACAAAAAAAAGGAAAAAAAAATAGTTTAAAATAAAATTAACAACAGAAGGGAATGATTGGAATGTTTTTGATATCGTATCAGATTTCCTGGATAACAAAAACCGGATTAAAGTATTATTGTAAAAAATTTAAAAAGGGGCAATATTTTTTATTTATATTCATGTAAGATTATAATATTATAGTTTGGTTATAATATAGTTTATATAAAGTTGCGCATTATTAGGTTTAACATTGATTAATGGGTTAGAATCAAAAAAGATTAAACGCAAATACTCTCTTTAAAATATTAATTTAACTGTTTATTGATTAAATTATAAATTAAACAAGGATCTATGTAGTTTTGCATTTGTACTGTATGATTTAAAAATATTAAAGACAATTCAACTCACTAAATAATGATTCGATAAGGTCCAATAAAAACGCTTCATTTGCTATTTTTTCACAAATCAAAACGAATTATATCGAATATTTTTCTCTGGTGGGAAGGAACAGCGAATTATAGTGACTATTTTCGGCCTACTTAATATATTAATTCAAAACTAGAGATATTGAGATAATTTTTTTGCTTAATGAGATAATTTTTTTTTATTTAAAATTTTAATTCAGTAAATTATTTGTGATATAACATCACCCCGATGGAAAATATCCCATCAAGAATAATATAAGAACTGAATCTAAAAAATTATGGTGCAAATTATGAAACTTTTTGCAATCCAACAATTTTCGACCGACTCTAGCGAAGTATAAAAACAAAAAATTTCGCTAGAGTTGTAACCTAATTCATGGTTTATATTCAACGTTGACATTTTTTTGTAGTTTATCTAGTCGGCTAGCCCTGATGAGAATGATAAACTTTTTTAAAGTTTAAAATTTTCTCATTGGTTCGAAACTAGATCGATCGAAAATTGTATGGATTGCAAAAAGATTCATAATTTGCACCATAATTTTTTAGATTCAGTTCTTATATTATTCTTGATGGGATATTTTCCATCGGGGTGATGTTATATCACAAATAGTTTACTGAATTAATTGTTGATTATGTGTCAATAGACACAAGGGAAAACTAGTCATCTTCTTCTCACCGATATGAGTTTGTTATTCAATACTAGTATGTCTAGAGTATAACAAAACAGTGATCACCAGAGAAATTAATTGACTAAACCTGAATCTATTAAATATATGTTTATGTAAATTTTTTGTTTTTATACTTCACTAGAGTTGTAACCTAATTTTTGGTTTATATTCAACGTTGACATTTTTTGGTAGTTTATCTAGTCGGCTAGCCCTGATGAGAATGATAAATTTTTTTAAAGTTTAAAATTTTCTCATTGGTTCGAAACTAGATCGGTCGAAAATTGTATGAATTGCAAAAAGTTTCATAATTTGCACCATAATTTTTTAGATTCAGTTCTTATATTTATAATTTTGTTTAAAAGATAATTATTAGTTTCTAAATAAAAATTTTTCTACAAATTATTCAATAATACAAAATTATATAAAAATGCGATTTGCAAATAATAAAAATGTCCGTTTTCATTCATAAATGATTGCATGTTTATGTTTATTTGTCAAAAATAAATTACAAATTTATAACATTTATGCGCCTACTAAGATGAAATAATATTTAATTTTATGGATTATGTTGTATGAAATAATGCTACTATTTCTGTTCGTTAAATTGTCTGCTAAATACAACTCGTCATCAAATTATTAGTCGATTATTTTTCAACATTACCACTCATGCCATTTGAGGTTAAAAAAATCAAATGACATTCGTAATAATGATTATGAAAAATAATCGACTATTATTTGACGACTCGTGATATTATATATGATTATCTTACAGGCTTTCTTTATTAAATACAACAAATTCAAATCTAGCCTATTTGTCTTATAGAAATACAGTAGAAGCATCCCACAAGCTTATGTTGCGCGAGTTCTGACCGCAATCCTATTAAAAACTTTGTTTCAACATGGTATTTCATTTGTTCAATTTGTACTTTTAAATATGTAGCGTGGCGTGGTAGTAATTTAAAGATTAGATCCAAAGAACTTCCAAAAACTAAACTGAGCCATTATGGTGATTATTTTTAATCATAGTAACTCGCCTTTTTGGCATAACAAAACTTACTGAAAGAGATGAAATTTCATTGTTCTTGTAATTTGTTTGTTTGTTTTAATGTGATTTCTATTATTTATTCAAATTCAAAACATTAATGCCTGATGATGTCCTAAGAAGACGGTTTAGAGCATATTCTGCATTAAGTAATTTTAATTGTTTTATGGTGTTTAAAAATACATTTTTAAACACCATAAATCAAAATAATTATTTTGTGGATTTAGAAAAAAAGATTATGGAAGTCCAAAAACTGTAAACATAACAAAAAATTGGAATACCTGTCAAATCAAAACTTATTATACCAAGTAAGTCTTCTTATTCATCCTAAGCAACACAGAATCCCTTTCAAATGGTTTTTAGTATTTTCATTAGGCTCAGGTCATAAGCTAATGGGTTAAAGGTGTTAAATTTTCAACACAATTTAAATGCGCAAAATATTATTTATGGGTGTATTATTTATTTTTATTGATCTATTATTTAACATTATTAGTGTTCCTCAACCTTGATAATAATAGATCTTCCAGTTTGATCAAATAAAATTTAACACTTGCTTCCCATTTTATCTTAAAATATGTTTTTATTCTCTTGTTTTAAATAAATTGTTTAGATGTAGCTTTTTTAAAATCTCAACTATATTTATTAAAATTTTTTTGGCGGATTGTTTTAAGATAAAGTAAGTAAATTTTTAGTTTTCTCTGATAACTTTAATCCTTAAAAGTAAAAGGTCAACGTTCATAAATTTCTCAAATAAACTTAATTCGTAATCCTGATCCCCAGTTGGCATGGTATCTTTGGATATTCAAAGATGTTTATAATTTATTATGTTTTAACACTAAACTTTCCAAATATTTAATAAAAATAGTCTTTTGCTGATGTTGTCTGGGACCATTTTTTTTATTTTTCTAGAAAGGGTATTTAGAAAGGGTTAAGATTTCGAGATTCGTTATTTGAAGTAAACAGCTTTTATCAAAATTTGAGCTTATTATAGCTTTTAAATTGTTTTTATTCTAACCAAAGAAATAATAAAAAAATAACTTTGATACTGGTGTTGTATTTGGAGGCTTATCGTTTTATATGTTTTAAACAATTTAAACACAAATACTTTTAAAACGGTTTTAATCATAAATTTCGGTAGAAATTTGCAAGTTTTTTAATATACCAAAAACTTACTCAAAAAAAAACAGCTCAAACCAAAATTTTGACGAGCACTTATCTTACAGCTAACCATGAGAGAATAAAATTTTGAAAAACATTATTTGATTATTGTATCATTGTTTTAGCGATTCTATGGCTCAAACTACATAAATATTCCTTACATTTTAAATTCTAACATGTTTTAAAACTAAAAAGCTGAAAAAGGAACGGAAAACAGACAATATAATATAAAATATATTTTCTTAAATATAAAAATCTTATTTCATCTCAAAAATTTTGAAAGGTATACAGGAGGCGCGCCTATCAGTTTGTAGAAAATACATTTTGCAATACAATCAACCCTAGGAATCCTAATGTGACTAAAACACTAATGTCAAAATTGAAAATAGTCAAAACATTAACAAATCTATCAGCTTGAAATCTTGTGTAACATTTATTAAAAAAAGTGAACTGTTGCATTAAAATATGTGTTAGATTACAATATTTGTAATAATTTAATAATGCATATAAAAAGTGTTTAGACGTTTTAACAAATACATAAAGCTAGTTAAAATTTAATTTAAGATTGTTTCTACATACATATTTTAATGCAACAGTTCAGTTTTATAAATGTTACACTTCAATTTCGATAAAAACTCAGTGTTTCCACAATTTTTTAATTTTAAAGTTAAAAACCAAAAATGTCTTTGAAAGCAAAAATTGGACCCTCAATTTTAAACGCAGATTTATCAGAATTGTATATAGAATCAGAAAAACTCCTCAAGAATGGTGCAAATCATTTCCATTTAGATGTTGTGGATGTTCATTTTGTTCCTAACCTAACTTTTTGACATCCGATAGTTAAATGTTTACGAAATAAAATAAAGGATGCTTTCTTTGAAACTCATATGATGGTATCGAACTCAGATCACGATAGATAGAACCAATGGCCAATGGTGTTGATCAATATACTTTTCGTGTTGAACCGGCTCAAACAATTGTTGCAGAAGTTTCAAGGCAAGTTAAAGAAACTGGAATGAAGGTTGGTTTAGCTTTAAAACCAGCCATTCCGGTTGAGCTTGTGAAAGAGTACATTCCCTTAGCTGATATGATTTTGATTATGGCCGCTGAACCAGGTTTTGATGGTCAAAAATGTATGAGTGATATTATGCCAAAAGTGGAATGGCCACGTGAAAATTACCCCAACATATATAGAGGTTGATGGAGGAGTTGAACCAGAAACAATTAATGAGTGTGCTAAAGCTGGAGCAAATATGATTGTTGCTGGTACAGCAATTATACGGGCTACTAATCAAAAAGACGTAATATCACATTTAAAAACTCAACAGTAGTTTACACTACCGTCTTACCGCGAACATAAGAGCTAGTTCTTTTAAACGAATAAAAGAATAGCCGGTTCACCTATTCAATTAGAAGGACCAGTTCTTTTATTTGAAATTTTTGTACAAACTTTATCACTGCCATTCTCTAGTTAGTAAAACTATATTACATGAAATGGATATGGATTGGATATGGATTGGATATGGATTGGATATGGAATGGATATGGATTGGATTATAATTGAATATGGATTAGTTATGGATTAAAAATCGGATATTGGTATTATATTTTTTTTATACAGACCGACAAAAGGAAATTATATAAGCAGAAAAAAACATCAGAAATGTATAAATAAATAGTCCGATGGTCGACACAAATAAAAAATATATGAATAAAAAGTCCGATGGTCGACACAATTAAGTTTACAAAGTATAAATTTATTTTTCATCGAATTTCAAATGTACAATGTATTATTTGAAAGTTAATCTGAAACGAGAGAAGTACAAAACAAACGCGAAAACTCTTGAAAGCAGACAGTATCTTATTTTTAAAAAGCCCTAATTTTGAGCGTTTAATGAAAAGAGATCCCTTACACTTCAAAGAGTTTTCGCGTCTGTTTTGTACTTCTCTCGTTTCAGATTAACTTTCAAATAATGCATTGTACATTTGGAATTCGATGAAAAATAAATTTATACTTTGTAAACTTAATTCTTTCTTCTTAATTCTTAATTAAACTTAAATACTTTGTAAACTTAATCGGGACTATTTATTTATATATTTTTTATTTTTAAGTTTTAGTTCATAAATGTATATACATTTTTGTAGCTTGGTATGTTTATTTAAAATTTTAGCTTAAATAGTTATATGAAATGTTTTTTTCTCGCAGTATCCAATTTGCTTATCAAAATGTACCATTTCTTTGGTTGGGTACTTTTACGTTGTGTATTAAACCCTAAAAACAAACTCCTGATTTGGTTCATTTGACGTTCTTACCGCTGAAATGTGCGTGTCATAAGATATCATTTCTTTTTATTTGTTTTTTTACGTTGTGTACCTAACCTCTCTAAAAAACTGCTGTATTTACATTTTTGATGTTTTTTGCCGTTTTGATTATTACACAGTTTTGTTTATATTATTTCATACACTAAATTTTATTATTATTATTATTTATTTTGAATAGATTGGTTTCTTTTGGTTAAGGACTAAAATCAGGACTGTTTGTAATGAACACTTTTACTAGACTGATTTGTAAAACTTTAGAAAGAACTACTTGATTGAGAGACTTGAACCAACCGACTAATTAAAAAGTTAAAATTAACAGCTTATTTTTAGTTTTATATTATATTATAGCTTAATTGGCATATTTTTTAAAAATCATTTGCGCTTAATTTTTTTAATGAAATTTACTTATTTTGTAATAATTACTTTTGTTTAAATTAATTTAGGAATGAGTGCTGAATTTAAAAATAGGAATTTAATGATTTGACAAAAAATAAATTAAAACTTTACTTTAAAACTTGTGTAACCTTTTGTTTTATTTCTTATCTGGGACACTGGGTTGGGCTAATAGCATGGGTTAGGCTAATAGCATTGACATAAAAAGGGTCTGAATAGGTTGAGGATCTTTTCTCAGACAACTCAGCATCAAATAACTATTGCCGGTAATGATGCTTGATCCACATATACGCAGCTTTCTCTACATCGATGGCGGTCTGCAAACATTCTGATTATTATTTTGGCTCAATTGATGAGTTTGATGTTACGGTTGTGGATATGGAGAGGATAAGATAAAATTTGTCCAAGCCAACTACTCCACCAATCTAAGTAGGCAACTGCTGTTCTTCTGATCGATTTGGCAAAATATGAGTTAGATGTTTTATCTTCTGTCAAGAACCCCTGTTGTTCCAAAGTCGAGTAATTGGAATCAAATTTCGAAACTACAATCGAAATGTTGTTTAGCATTTTTCTACTTACAAACGAAAGCGTTGCAGACGCTGATCGACGGTGATCTTGGAGTATAATAATTAGAGCTTCTGGATCATTTCAGTTTAATTACCGTATGACGGAGTTGTATTCCCTGGTAGGGAAAGTAATCTGGTTACGAATTCTCAAAGGCGTAAAATCGATAGACCATTAACCTCGCCATATCCCGGCTGCTAGTGATTTTCAGGAGAAGCCGTTTACTATTTCATATTCCTAGAAAATGAACCAATTCAAATGTAATTTCTATCCCTTTTTGCAACTGATTGTAATTCCAACCACATTAGACCAATTAGTCTAATTCAATTTAACTTACAAAGTTGTCAGCATCACAGAATGCATACTACAGGAATAAGTCTGTGGAAACAGTCATTCTTTTATGCGTTAAATTGAGAAATTTCTTAACTGTAATGAATATTCTATGGTTATTTTCTGAGATACTGAAGGAGTTTTCAACTACTTTAATGCCATGGCGATTACCCATAGGGATTTGAAAGTGGAGAAGTCACTGCAGGTCCGCTTGATCGTTCTGCTGCTTTGGGGTAGGGTTATCAAAATTTGTCTCGGTGGAGTAATATTACCTCTCCTTTGGAACTTGGTCATTAATGATATGTTGTTAAACCTTGAAGGTCTGGGCTTTAAGGTGATAGCTGGTACTCTCAGGAATTTAGCGCAAATCCTACCTTGCATCTTGCGCTAATCCACAAAAATCGGAATCGGTTCTCTTCTCTAAAAAGCACAAACCTAAATTTGACACGCCAACTTTCAGGCAACATAAGATGGAAACGCAACGTTTTTAGAGACCTAGATAGAATTTCAAGCCCTACGTTGTCCAGTGGATATACAGCTCGATAGTTTGAATAACTCTTTGAAGAACTCTGTTGTATGGGGTTACAGTTCGGTGACAAGCTCAAAATAAAATGGTCAATCAGAAATGCTTGATGAAAGTTGAGAAATCATTTTAGCTAAACAAATAGCCTCCAGCCATGTTATCTAGGATGGATCGGCGTAACACTTAACATGCCTAACTAGAAAGAAGAGACCAAAACACATATATCGTGATGGAGTTTGAGCTTAATCCAATAACGAGTATATAGGATTGCAATTTGTGGTTATTTTCGGTTTGTATGGAAAAATGACTATTTGTTGATTTACGACCAGTTTTATGCAGCAACCGTCCTCTTCTGACTGATTTTGATTATATGGATATCCAGAGCTTTCCTCCAACATCTTATTTCAAATTTTTTTTGGAAAAAAAATATATAAAAACATGCAAAAATCGGTATTTCTATTCGGACAGTCAGGCTGCAAGGTTCTACATGCAAACCGCATCGCGTCGGAAGTAGCTCGACACTGTATAAGACACTGACATCTATAAACGACATACCATACCAAGACGATACCAGTTCGACCAGGCACTTTTTGACTTTTAAGCATGGCAAGGTTGAAAATACCGCTTGCTGCTACAAAAGGAGACACATTCGTGCACAAATATAAGATGGTCAGAGGGCAGATATTGCGATACAAATATGGCATGTATTGGACCGTTCCAGGTAGTGGTCCAACTAGATGTTTATGTTGAGTTTACAGCATCTTCCACTTCTATAAAGAAGGTATTTTTTTGTCAACGATCTCTGCTCCAGTAGTTGTTTGAATTAAATGTTTATCGTATATGTACATAAAGGTTCTCTTCATTGACAATGGGAAAACTTTTCGTTTTCATAAAATATAGACCAAAGCAGGTTCTACTAACCGGCGTCACCAATATGAGGTGTATTGAGCATTCAGTATCCAATTCCTGTTCTGAGGTTAAGTTGCTTAAAGAATAATTAATTCACGTTTTAACCAAAATTTACCATTCCAACCCGATAATTTGATTTCTGATTACATATTATTTTGCAAAATAAACATAAATGAACATCAACAAAATGTCCAAATCAACTAACAAACTACTCTATAATTATTAAACTTAAAACTCTCCATTAATTTTCTTCACTTATTTATATAACATAAAATAAAATATATTATTTTTATGAGTAAAGAATAAACAAAAAATATACCATAATGAATTGTTATTAAATTTAATAACAAATCAAACTCTGATTCCCACCACTTAATTACAGTCATTTTACACACGCACCTTCACTTTTATTATCTCTTTGTACTGCAATGCACATATTGTATGTATGTTGTTGACTGTTGTATATATATACAAATTAGTGGTTGTTCTTTAGTTTATGGTTGTTGTTAAGAGTTAAACTGTTATTATCCAAAGATGCATAAATTCATACGAGATGATAACAAGCTAAAACACGAACTGCTCCTTCCATTCTTAACATAAATCATAAATGAAATTAATCCTAAATCGAAATTATTTAAATAAATCACTTTTGCGCGCCATCCTCAAAAGAAAATCATATTTATTTTTGTTATTGTTCCTTAGAAGTCCTTATATATATTATTCTCGGTCATCACTGAAATAAGAGAAATCAAAGAAATTTCCGATATGTAACAAAAAATAAATAAAAAATACCTATTGTAACTCAAAAGAAGTCGGGATCTTACTTTGACCAAAGATGAATTTACTTAAAAAAAAAGAAAAAATAACAATGAAATTATCATTTAAGGTGAAAGGAATTGCAAAGCATGAAGAGGGAGTTCTGTGTTTTTGTTATCATTTAATTCAATAAATGTCAACAGGTAATTTATTTTTATTTATGAAAAAACCTTACTGCAATAATATGTGATAATTTTTGTTGTGTGGTCTATTTGATTTACTTTTTTCAAACCATATAAGACGTATGATAGCTGTACAGAGTTCAGTTTTATTCAGATAGTTTTATTGTACAAACATATATAGCTCCCAACGCTGGCTGTATTTACAGTACTAAGGATAAATTTATTCACTATATGACTCTTTGATGCATTAAGCAGTTACACAAATGAGCTCTTGTGTAATGGCTCGCATCAGCATATGAGTGAATTAGCTTCTCGATCGGCTAAGATTTTTTTTTAGAGCGACGCTTGGTGCAAAAAAGACGTGCTGCTCTTCCTGGTTAGACAAGCAGTCTCTACAATTACCAAACTTCATTTAGTCTTTTGTGCATAGTATAACTTCTATACTCCTTATAGTGATTGCAAATCCCAGAAAATTAAATCACCTTCCTAATCGTTTCTTAACAATTCGCTGCAAGCTAAGACAATTTGGTTCGATACTAGTTCAATGTTTTGAATTCTCCCCCGACCTACTCCCAAGAAATTTAAAAACAGCCAACAAAGAGTGCATTAAAATTAATTTCTTCTTTCTTCTATTCCTATTCTATCAACACGACAAAAAAATAATTGAGATTATCTAATTTGTTCGTCGACGGTCGTTGATGGTTTCCAAGCGTTCCGTGAACAAATTAGCTTTCGTTGCGGGGTTAGTAAGTACTAGAATTTAAAGAATTAATGGCTAAGTAAAAGCTTGTCAGTAACTGACATAGTCAAAAGTTTTGCCGCTATGACTCTTTCTGTCTTTTCGTTTCCTATTGTCTGGTTTGATATTCTGTTGGCGTTTTAGAAACTGGTGTCGATTTACCGGCTCTTTGTTTGCAAAGAGCCAATTAAGTCACATTCGAGAACAAATGTTTTTTTTTGTGGTTTCATTCTTATAAAAGAACGAATTTATTGATACCGAATTGAATGGTTTCAGAAATATTTTGACCATGAAGGGATTTGCAAATTTTTGATTGATTGATTGATTCGAAAATTTTTTAATTTTAAATTTTTGATCTACGTGTGTATTACCCTGAAAACTCCGGATGTAACATCCCAAAAAAACTCTAACACACATTACACATAAATAAAATAAACAGAATAGTATATTATTTAATTAGAAACTTAAGTGCTACTTTATGTGTTGAGTCTATAGTTTGGCGACCGACCGTAGTGAGGTCCACAGTTATAGACGTCTATAACAATTATAGACGATACACAAAAAGCAACTTTAACTTCGAATTAAATACACTATTTTTTCGGCAAACGTGTAAATTTTTTATAAATACGAAATTAATACATCAAAATTTTTATAAATATGATTTATTACCGTCATAATTACGTCCAAAAAGTAAAAAACATTTAAATTTGTATAAATAAAATTTTTTATCAAAGCAAGCTCCAATTCAAAATTTTATCATCAAATCAAACTATTTGTTATGTTTTGTTGTCATAGTTATACAATAATTTAAAATTTCATAATCCAATCAGATTATTTCTTATTTTTTGTTGTCATAGTTATACAATTTGTTTGAAAAAGTAACAAAATAACAGCCAAGTTAAACTTTACAGCCCTTTGACGGAAAACATGATTTCTGTATCTTGACAAGGTCCAAAAATAAGTTTTTCGTTACAAAAATGTTTCTAAAAACATATTTTGTTTACCAAGTTGATGTTTCGAAGATTTTGGATGTGAAACATCTATTGGTGCGACTTAATTGAAAAAACAAATGATTTTCCCGTCACGAAAATCGGTATAACAATTTTATGCCATCACGCCTAATGAAAAACAATTAATTTTTTGAACAGTATGTCATATTTGATATTTTCTCCAAAGAATGAAAATTATTTTGAAGTTAATTGATTTTATTCATAATTCTGTGTTGGTGTAATACAAAAATACAAATTTCAATAATTCGGTGTTGGAACTTATTCGTGTGTGTGTTTTACTGTGTAAAACTATCTCCCTTGCTCGTGATCCTGTTGTAGCCCTTCGGTACCACCAATTAAGGCATTGATTCGCAAGGCAGGGGTTGAGTGTAGTATCCACTCGTGTATTATAATCTTGTGCTGTCGTGGTTTTGCTGCGTAGTATATGATGAATATAACTGCTCTTCGTTCGTCTTGTCTAAGAAGTTTCATCATACTTGTGATGATCTCATTCGCTATATCTCAGTTGACCTTCCACCAACCTGGATATTGATGCTTTCCCCAATTTTTCGTTTCCTCATTAGTTTGACTTTCGTTTTCTGATCTGCTAATTCTAGTCCTGTATTGTTCAGCCATGTTCTAACCCTGATTATGGTCTAGATATAGTTGGCAATAATATTCGTGAGGTTCTTGACTACAAAAACTATGGCAATGTTGTCTGCATAGCCGATCATCGCTGTTTATTTGGGTATACCATCTGAGTACACCATCGTACATGATGTTCCATAACAGTGGTCTAAGGAACGATTCCTGAGGTACTCCCCCTTGTTATATTGTACTTCTTCGAATCTCCTTCGGCATCATACACCAGAGTTCTTCCTGTTAAGTAACTAGCTATTGTGTTAATACTATAATACCAAAGAAACAGTATTCTTTGTCACCCTCTAGCCATCTTTTACCTCTCAACGGGGTATGTGCTTGTATGTGAGTGTGTGTGTGTTTGTTTTGTAAAATTTAAAAAAAAATTATTTTATAAATTGCACTATCAACTTTTATGTTTCACGTCTGCTGGGTGACAGCCTACTTTTTTTAACAGCAACAATAGCATTGAGATGTCAGTAGCTAAGGTGATATGTTAGAGGTGCTGTCGAATGATCGAGCCTGTATATAACTATATATGGGCTTTAATCATTGCGAAAGACAGTATGTCACATGATCGAGGAATATGCCATTGGCAACCAACTCTTATTTTTATTGCTGGAAGTTTTTAAATTTTCACCTTTTTTTTATTTTGCACCTCAGAAATATGATCAAATATTGCATTATGCCTTATTTTATTAAATAATAGGATTATCTGTCTAGTTATCCCGTATCCGCGTTCTTTAAAAAAATAATGCGACGCTAAATAGGCTAACTTCACCACAGTTATGGATTCAAAATATTCTGAATACATAGTGAGCTAATATCCGTCAAATACTTCAATTAACGGCTATAGATTTCGCGTACTTCTATTAAATGCTCCCAACAAACTTTAAAAACAAAGTGTGAAATGTCAGCAGTTGTATTGTGGAGCCTCCGCCACTTTGATCAATGGGTCCCAAAAGCTGATCAATATCTTCTCACACTAATTGAAACCTTTTTCATAAGTTTAATTATAATCACTTCATTATTGTAGGCTGTACTGTGCATAAAGACACTGAAAAAAATTCAAAATATTGCAAAAAAAATGTTTGCCGGAAGTGCCAAACCAAAAGTAACGGTTGGGATTTATCATTTTATTTAAATTTATTGTTTTATTTAATTTAATTTAAAGTTTTATTTTATTTAATTTAATTTATTGTTTTATTTAATTTAATTTATTGTTTTATTAATTTTAATTTAATGTTTTATTTAATTTAATTTAATGTTTTATTTAATTTAATTCAATGTTTTATTTTATTTAATTTCATGTTTTATTAAATTTAATTTATTGGTTTAGTTATTTTAATTTATTGTTTTATTGAATTTAATTTATTGTTTTATTTAATTTAATTTATTATTTTATTTTATTTTATTTAATGTTGTTTTAATTTAATTTTTTGTTTTACTTAATTTAATTTACTGTTTTATTTAATTTAATTTCATGTTTTATTTAACCTAATTTAATGTTTTATTTAATTTAATTTATTTGACTTAATTTAATGTTTTATTTTATTTAATTCGATGTTTTATTTTATTTAATTTCATGTTTTATTAAATTTAATTTATTGTTTTATTTTATTTAATTTATTATTTTATTTTATTTAATTTAATGTTTTATTTAATTTAATTTATTGTTTTATTTAATCTAATTTATTGTTTTATTAAATTTAATATATTGTTTTAGATATTTTAATTTATTTTTTATTTAATTTAATTTATTGTTTTATTGAATTTAATTTATTACTTAATATTTAATTTAATTTAATGTATTTTGTATTTTTGAAATTAATTTATTGTTTTACTTAATTTAATTTAATGTTTTATGTAATATAAAATATTGTTTTATTTTATTTTATTTATTGTTTTATTTAATTTAATTTATTGTTTTATTTAATTTAATGTTTTATTTAATTTAATTTATTGTTTTATTAAATTTAATTTAATGTTTTACTTAATATAATTTAATGTTTTATTTAATTCAATTTGTTGTTCTATTGAATTTAATTTATTGTTTTATTTAATCTAATTTATTGTTTTATTTTATTTAATTTAATGTTTTATCAATTTAATTTATTGTTTTATTAATTTTAATTTAATGTTTTATTTAATTTAATTTAATGTTTTATTTAATTTAATTCAATGTTTTATTTTATTTAATTTCATGTTTTATTAAATTAAATTTATTGGTTTAGTTATTTTAATTTATTGTTTATTGAATTTAATTTATTGTTTTATTTTATTTTATTTATTATTTTATTTTATTTAATTTAATGTTGTTTTAATTTAATTTTTTGTTTTACTTAATTTAATTTATTGTTTTATTTAATTTAATTTCATGTTTTATTTAACCTAATTTAAAGTTTGATTGTATTTAATTTATTTGATTTAATTTAATGTTTTATTTAATTTAATTCAATGTTTTATTTTATTTTATTTCATGTTTTATTAAATTTAATTTATTGTTTTATTTTATTTTATTTATTGTTTTATTTAATTTAATTCAATGTTTTATTTTATTTAATTTACGCTTTTATTAAATTTAATTTATTGTTTTAGTTATTTTAATTTATTGTTTTATTTAATTTAATTTATTGTTTTATTGAATTTAATTTATCACTTAATATTTAATTTCATTTAATGTATTTTTGAAATTAAATTATTGTTTTATTTAATTTAATTTAATGTTTTATTTAATTTAAGATGTTGTTTTATTTTAATTTATTTATTGTTTTATTTAATTTAATTTATTGTTTTATTTAATTTAATGTTTTACTTAATTTAATTTAATGTTTTATTTAATTTAGTTTGTTGTTTTATTGAATTTAATTTATTGTTTTATTAAATTTTTTTATTGTTTTATTTAATTTAATTTAATGTTTTATTTAATTTAATTTATTGTTTTATTTAATTTAATTTAATGTTTTATTTAATTTAATTTAATGTTTTATTTAGTTTATTCAATGTTTTATTTTATTTTATATGATATAATATAACCTAATTTAATGTTTTATTGTATTTAATTTATTTTATTTAATTTAATGTTTTATTTATTTAATTCAATGTTTTATTTTATTTTATTTCATGTTTTATTAAATTTAATTTATTGGTTTAGTTATTTTAATTTATTGTTTTATTGAATTTAATTTATTGTTTTGTTTAATTTAATTTATACCGCATTTACAGCGACATAGCAAATTAGTAGATAGTATATTATAATCTGCATATTTAATATGAGTTTACAACGTAGATTGTAATTTGAATCGTAAGTATTTTAATCGTTTGTAATTGTAGTAAGCCTAGATATCAAATTAGTTGCAAGCTTGTAAAATAAAAAGTGTTTACAGCACAGATTTAAATTACATCTACTAATTTGCTATGGGTGGCGAAATCCTAAATTCGACGTCCACGCCGTGCTGTGCTACATCACGGCGAATTGGCGCCTTACAACCAATGCGACTCAAGCGTCTGTTCTCCATGTCAGGGGCGGCTTGGAGCGGGCGTCTGTCTTGAATCGAGCGGCTCGCTATATAAACGTGTAAAAAGGTTGTTTCTGGTGACCTTAATATGCAGAACGGACCCATTCACGACAATTTGGGTTGGGCCTTAGTTTAACACCCTAACCCCGGAAAAAAACTAATATGTTAAACTTGGTGATCAGAAAAAGAAAAACAGACCCGGACAACAAAACAGAATTTTACCTGGACGTGAAAAAGGACCAGACTACCGAATCGGAACGTGGAACGTGCGCAGCCTAAGCGCTCCTGATGCTCTTATAAGTCTGGAAACAGAGCCTGAGAGGTATAGGATGGATATTATTGCTCTACAAAAAATTAGACAGCCGATAATCGGAAAACAAGATTTGGATAGTCACTCTCTATACTGTAGTGGTCATCCTTCTCGAAGAGAATTTGGTACTGGCTTTCTTGTTGGTGCACGCATACAAGAAGCCGTGATGAAATTCATCCCGGTCAGTGAGAGGATCTGCTACCTACGTGTACGTGGTACATATAACAATATTTCTCTTATTGCCGTGCATGCACCTACTGAAGCTAAGACCGTCGACGAGAAGGACAATTTCTACATAGTACTGGAAGAGGTTATGAAACAAACACCAACACGCGACTTCATTATGGTTCTTGGTGACTTTAATGGACAGGTTGGAGGAGTTATCTCTTATGGAAATGTGGTGGGTCCCAACAGCCTGCATTTGAATTCGAATGATAATGGTGAGAGAATGACTGAGTTTGCATTATCAAATAATTTGAGAATTGCTAGTACGTTCTTTCCGCATCGATCGATTCATAAACAGACTTGGGTCTCACCGAATGGAAACACTCGAAATCAAATTGATCACGTTCTAGTAACAGCACGTTTCTTTTCGAGCGTTCGGGATGTGCGATCCTTTAGAGGTGCATACATTGGAAGTGATCACTTCCTTGTATGTGCAACGATAAGGTTCCACTTCCCAAATCCAGGCATTCCAAAATTCAATCAACGGAATCGTTTTAACATCTCATCATTAAAGAATACTGAAACAGAAGAGAGATATCAAATCCATATTGCCGAAACATTGGAGAAATCAGAAACCATTAATGGAGACGTCGATAAGTCATGGTATTTGCTCAAAGATGCTGTTTTAAGCGCTGCTGAGGAAATACTTGGACGACCACAGAACCACTCCCAGAAGCCACGGATGGATCAAGCATGTCTTGACGCTATTCAATACAAAAGAGATTGCTATCTGAAGTGTATACAAGGACGCAATACCAGGTCCACAAAGGAGAACTATAAACTGGCAAGACAAGCCGTTACAAAGCTATGTAGACGAACGAAGAGAGAATGGTGGAAGAGACAGTGTGAGGAGATTGAAAGCTTCAATAAGGAACATCAATCGCGTAACTTCTTTCAACAGGTTAAAACCTTAAAGAAAGGCCCTCAAACTAGATCGACTGCTATTCAAAACGAAGATGGGGAGCTACAAGTAGACCTTAAAAATATTTTAAATACTTGGGCCGCTTATTTTGAGAATCTTCTCAACTTAAGTGACCAGCAACAAGTCGGGCGACGAGCAAAGCTTATTCGTGCGTCAAAGGTACATGTAGACGAACCCACCAAAGAGGAATTCGATGCGGCGCTGTCAAAATTAAAATGCAATAAAGCACCTGGTATCGACGATATAACATCCGAAATGATTGTACATGGTGGCGAAACTCTATCCTTAAGATTGTTTGAACTGGTTCAAATGATCTGGAGGACTGAAACCATGCCACAGGTCTGGAACAAAGCTATGCTGATACCAATCCATAAAAAAGGTAATCGCCTACAATGTGCAAACTACAGAGGAATCGCTCTCCTCTGTTGTAGCTGGTATTTGATTGAAGAACTCCAATAAATAAAAATTCGTTAAATTCGATGAAATGGTTTTATTATAAAAAAATTAATTTGATTTCACATCAATGAACCTTTACTGAAAACCTTTGTATTTAATTTGGTTTTAATAAATTTAATATTTATATAATTTGCGTTAATAATTTTGGTTGTTATTCAATCGACTGTTGAAAATTAAGTGAGAGAGGTTTTTACAAATTAAACGTCATCAACTATAGAGTATATATGTACTAAAATAATTTAAATTGCCTTGATAATTTGAATTTTTGGTACTCTTGGTCTTGTTTACAATTGCTTATGTGTTATATGTGAAATTATAAACGGCCAAATTATACACCTCTGCACAGCATATAAGATCTTTTCCTACATTTTGCTATCCAAAATCAATCCTTTTGCTGAACAACTGTTTGGAGAATATCAGTGTGGTTTCCGGCGGGGCCGAGGTACCACCGATGCACTTTTCTCGATAAGGATGATTTTGGAAAAGTGTCGAGAGTTCAACATACCTGTGCACCAACTTTTCATTGATTTCAGGCAGGCCTACGACTCTCTCGAACGAGAGACTCTATGGTCTGCTCTGGTGTCAATGGGAATTCCTGGTAAACTGGTATCACTATGCAAAATGACAGTACAGAACTCTCAATGCTGTGTGCGAGTAGAGAACGAAATATCAAAATTTTTTAAAGTCGACTCCGGATTAAGACAAGGTGATGCTATCTCTCCTATACTTTTTAATCTAGCCTTGGAATATGTGTGCCGTTAAAAGAAACTGCCGACTAATAACAATATCTTGTCAATCAACTCAGTACAGATGATTGCTTACGCTGATGATGATGTCATCCTCGGCCGAAGTGAAGCTGTTATGAGTGAGACTTTCAAGTCGCTTGAGAGTGGTGCTAGGAAAATTGGTCTGCAAATTAACTACAATAAAACCAAACATATGAATGTTTCAAGAGAGGCTGAGAAGAAAGATTTGATGTGCGGCGATGAACGAATTGAGGGAGTTGAATCTTTTAAATATTTGGGATCAATGCTTGACTCAAACAACAGCATACTTACAGATATTAAAGCTCGAATCGCTGCAGGTAATCGAACTTTCTACTCAATTAAACCTATCCTTGGATCACCGTATGTATCAACTAACACCAAGCTCAAGTTATACAAGACATTGATTAGACCGGTTGTGATGTATGGGTCACAAACGTGGACCCTTACACAAAATGACGAATCGCATTTATCTGTATTTGAGCGTAAGATCCTACGCTACATTTTTGGTCCACTTAAGACAGACGATGGAGGGTATAGAACCCGGTATAACTTTGAGATCAGAGACCTTTTTGAGGGTCCTGATATAATAGGTTGTATCCGTTCTAACAGGATTGCTTGGTTTGGGCATGTTCTACGAGCCGATTCACAGTCTGGAATGATTAGAAAAATGTACGTTAGTACCCCAGGGAGTGGTAGACCACGACTACAATGGGAGACTGACGTAATAAACGACCTTAAAAAAATCGGCTGCCATGGTAACTATGTCGCTGTTGCGAATGACCGTGGTGAATATTCAAAGCTGATTAGCCTGGCAACGCTCCTACATGGAGCATGAACGCCTTAAAAAAAAAAAAAAAAAAAAAAAAAAATTGCTATGTCGCTGTAAATGCAGTATTATTGTTTTATTTTATTTTATTTATTGTTTCATTTAATTTAGTTTATAGTTTTATTTAAATTAATTTATTGTGTTGCTTAATTTTGAGGAAAAAAATGAAGTGCGTACAAAGAGTTTTTGAAGTAAAACTTCTTTGGCTACTGTGGCAGGTATTACTAAAAATATTAAATATAAAATAAAATAAATATGTCATATTGAAATTTAGAGTTTTTTTTCTAATATTCTTGATAATATAATTTACAACAATGTGTTATAAAAAGCCATACTTACATGTTTTACAAAGTCTTACAACGTATTACAAATTAAATTTCACGATGAATACATGTCCACTTAATTCAACAACAAGATTTGGTACAACAATTGATGCAGTTCTTCAATAAATTTAGCAAATTTGTCATAAACCTCTAATTACTTTGGTTTTGAAAAAACCTAAGTACTGCATTCATGAGCCAAAAGCGGAATTCTTACCCCCACTTTTTTTGGCATTTCTCGACGTTCTAGGACCTACTGATTCTAAAAAAGTAAAAAAAAAATGTATGTCTGTCTGCCGGCCGTCCGGCCGTCACAACCTACGAAATCTAGAAAACCGCTGGACGGATTTCAAAAATTTATTTTTCTAAAAACAGGTTTACTCAATAGGAAGAGCCAAAAGGACGATGTGTTCGATTTGATTTATTTTTTTACCCAATTTTTTGGGAGAAATAAAATTAATTATATGTATGACATGAAATTTTATTATTATTATAGAGAATTATGGCATTATAAGTTTGTCAAAAAAATGTTGTCAAGTGTGTCAAAAGAAAGATTTTCATTTCTATTTTTAGACAATACTAAAATTATTTATTTGGATGAAATGAAATGTAATGATTATGATATTATTATTGAGAATTTTATTGCATTATAAATTGGTGAAAAAAATATTGTCAAGTATGTCAAATAAATGAATTCATTTATTTTTTTAGACAATTTTTTGGAAAAAAAAATTAGCTGTTTGTAATGACGTAAAGTGACAGGGAAATTTTTGAATTTGTTATAGTTTTTGAAATATTTTTGGAATTTTGAAAAAAATTTGTATTTTTGATTTTGTAAGATTTTTTTTAATATTTTTAGAATTTTGAAAAATTTTAAATATTTGATTTTATTCTAATTTTTAGAATTTTGAAAAAAGTTTCAATTTTTGATATTGTTATAATTTTTGCAATATTTTTAGAATTTTGGAAAAAGTTTGAAGTTTTGAATTTTCGGAATATTATTAGAATTTAGAAAAAGTTTTATTCTATGATTTTATTCTAATTTTTGGAATATTTTTGGAATTTTGAAAAAAGTTTCAATATTTGATATTGTTATAATTTTTGCAATTTAGAATTTTGGAAAAAGTTTGAATTTTTAAGAATTTTTGGAATATTATTAGAATTTAGAAAAAGTTTAAATATTTGATTTTATTCTAATTTCTGGAATATTTTTGGAATTTTGAAAAAAGTTTCA
This sequence comes from Diogma glabrata, assembly GCA_963693315.1. NCBI lineage: Eukaryota > Metazoa > Arthropoda > Insecta > Diptera > Cylindrotomidae > Diogma > Diogma glabrata. The sequence goes on from OY856186.1 coordinate 253,874,648, forward strand.
ATTTTTGATATTATTATAATTTTTGCAATATTTTCAGAATTTTTGGAAAAAGTTTAATCTTTGATTTTGTAATAATTTTTGGAATATTTTTAGAATTTTGAAAAAAGTTTGATTTTATTTAATTTTTACAATATTTTTGGAATTTTGAAAGAAATATGAATTTGCGATTTTGTAATATTTTCTCGAAACACTAAATGGAGATGTTTGGAGTAGTTTGCTGATTGTATCATCTTTTCACTAAATTATGTTGATTTATGATCTGTTATGATTTTCCGGCAACGTATTGATCTTTCGTGTTAGTTTTGTAAAATAAAAAAATATATGTACTTTAAAAAAGAGTTATGTTTGATATACATAGCTGCCCAAAACTTAAAACAATGTCCTCATAAAAGTTTTATGCCGAAAACTATATTAAAATCCTTAACCAAAAAAGAAGTGATATCTCATAGCTTAAGATTTCAGTAACTCCATATTTTCATATTTCAATTATGATAATAATTGAATTGTCTTTGTAATACATTATGTAAATATTGCTTTTTATTACACATGCTGTAAATTATATTATCATGAAATGCAACTCTAAAATGCAATATGACATATTTATATTATATTTAGTCTTTTTATTAATACTTGCCACAGTAGCCAAAAAATTTATTTCAACCGCGTGCAAAGATTACACGCACTCATTTTTCTATTTAACAAAACAAATTTAGAGTGTGTTTTTTTTTCTATACCGAGAGATCGGAGCGATAAAATAAAATCTGTATCAGATACATCGTATAATTTTTTCCTCCGATAATTAACTGTCAGATATAAAATATATTCTCTGAGTTTTTCCGATAAAAAAAAAATAAAAAAAAATTTACGAAATAAATTTAAACTTTATTCAATAATTTATTTAAATTTGTTTTTAATCGAAACTTTATCTACAATTTTTAAATTTATCCTTTAGTTTAAACGATGACTTCAAGTCAGTAAAAAAAATATCTGTAAATATCTGTAAAAGTTTTCAGAGAGAAAATATATGATATGGGATATATCCGAGAATGAAAAAAACATAGATAATTTTTTTGACGTTTAAGATATCTCTCCGATCTCTCCGATATAGAAAAAAAAACACACTCTTAATCAACGCAAATATTTTTATTTAAAATAAAGTTTTGAAAAAACGGCATATTTTTAGTCATAGAAAATTATATACGACCACCTCGGAATCTATAGCTATATAATACAACTCAACTATCCAAACAGATTAAGATGTTTTGACGAAATCGGCTAAAATACATAAAAATAAGGGCTTTTCCAATTTCCTAAAAAACGGTATTTTTCACTTCATAGAAAATTATGGGACCCTCTCGAAATCAACCCAAATAGAATACAATTTAGATCATCCAAATCGAACGAGCCATTTTTGAAAAATCGGTTAACAATTAACACACATAAAAAACCCACAATGAAACATAGAACCTCATCTTGTTTAAGTCGGTTAAAAAACTAAAACAATTCAAAATATAAATTTAAAAAATTACGAAACTCAATAATTAAGAATCTAAAATCGACACATCCAACTCATGTAACATTTAGTACGAGACTGAATAAAAAATATAATAACATTAACAGTGTTGCCATTTGAAAAAAAAAATGGAGTTAAAATAAAAAACAACGTCAACAGATATATAAAATTATACATTCTACAAACGTTTCTCAGAATTAGGGATACTGTATGTGATAACGATACCTGCAACAATAAACAAAACAATTAATCAAATCAACATAAGAAAAATAATTTAATATTAGTTTATCTATCAGAATATAGATCTCATTAAAATCAATAAATCAACCAACAATTAGCTTAGGTTAAAACCTTTTGATTATATTCAACATAGTATAGTATAGTTCACCCTTTTTTTGCAATAGATGTAAGCCAATTTAATTTATATTTAAAGAAAGGCTTCGATTAATTTCTTTAAGATTTTTAAATTAAATATTTTGCTTGGCCATACTTTTTCACTTTATATTTGAACTTTCCTGTGAACGGTGAAAAATATTAATTTCTTGAGAATTCTTTTGTGATTTTAAATTGAATAAAAACAGCGATTTGTTAATAAAACAATACTTATTTTTTTGTATTATTGTTGTAGTAAAAATAAACATCAGTTTGGGCAACCCTATTTTTTGCTGTATTGATAGTTAAAATGTTTGTCGATAGGATAATATTTTTTTGTTAAGACAGAATCCTGAAATAAACAAGATGTCAAAAAATAAATGTGAATTTTCAAAAATAAATAATCTTAATTAATTTACTTCATCTTTAATAAAAATTGAAAAAGGACAACATTATTATTATTAACTAACTACCTTGGAATTTGTACCCGGATATCCTCATTTCATCTGAATAAAATTGAACCTCTGCTATGAAAAAGGACGTGCAACATTTTTTTTAGAATAATTTGATATTTTTGTTGGTACAAACATAAAAGGCGGCAAAATTCAACAAATGCAAAATTAATACAACTGGACTCGTCAAGAAAATTGTGGATACGCAACGCAATCAACGAGTGCAGCTTCAAAGTCAAAATTCGGATTTTTGGATTACAAACAAAAAATTTGGATTTCAAATTGATTTCAATCAAAAAGGAGATTTTGGACCGAAAACGGAGTTTGAGCTTCTCGTGGTCAAAAAGGCGTCAAAAATCCAATTGGAGTCAAACGGCAACCCTGAACATTAAAAAATGAAATGAATGACAATTGACACACACAACCCGCTAAACATGGTGAATCGTTTACGAACCATTTACGAACCGTTTACGAACCGCATTGTTCGTTTACGGTTCGTAAACGTTTCACCATGTTTAGCGGGAATACACATAATCGAATTGTATCGCATACTTGCCGAACATAATATTCGTTTGCCTTTTTACTTCATTGTTGTTTGAATTTCTTCATTATTTTTTTCTTTTTTTTTTTCAAAATGTTATTTCCGTTCAAAAATTTATCATATCGCGCCTAATGAAGTTTTACTTCAAAAAAAATTATTATTGAAATATATTTTTCTCAATAAAAAAGTTAAAAATTTCTTAACTTTTTCTTCAAGATTACCTAATAGAGAATGAAGCTAGCTACATTTTAAAGCATTGTGCTACTATTAAAAGATAATAATAAAAAGTTGCTGAAATCTCATGAGTAAAAAACTTATCATTGCGTGCATGCTCTTTAAAAAACTCAAACATTATGCGTGCACACTTAAAGTACAACAATTTTTTTTGGTCAAACTTTCAGAATTTTAAGGCCTGGAAGTCTTTTGGTCTTTTTCTTTGAAAATCGGCCTAAAATAAAAACAAACTATGTCATTTCAAAGTACACATAACCTTTAAATTTAAACGTATAAACTGTTAAATTTATTTTTTTTAAATTTAAAATTACCTAACAATTAAAGCTGGAGAATCGAGGCGAAAAAAAATAATTTTTGAAAATTGGCCATGTTTGGAGGTTGCCAAATTGAGCAAAATAAATTTTAACTTTTTGGCTTAAATGTATTTAAGATAATCACTTTAAATATACTATCCAGTATCCACATATTCGTTTATTTTTTTTGTCAATTTTATTTAATTAATGACAAATTTAATAATAATAATTTAAATTGACATAATGCTTATCTTCAAATTCAAATATAAAATATTAATTTAAAAAAAAGTTAAAACTTACTTAATATTTTCGAAAAATACTAACATTTAAATGTCTAATTTGTTTTATAACGATTGATGTTGTCTGTAAAAAGTCACACTCACTTATTTGCAGAGAGCGCGCACGCAGGAGCCTATTCTTCTCGTTAAAAGACGTTCGACACAGAGTCGTTTGGTGCGTTAATTAAGAAATTATTAATCGTTAAATTTCAATCATTAAAACAATTGTGATACATGTTTTTGGTTCTCTTTTGGTTGGTGCTATAGCTAGTAAATATTCACGCTATATAATTCAAATCTGTGTAACTTAACAGCACTATAACTAGTCAGTCGCGTTATAGTTCAAATTCAGTGTTTTGACAGCATTGATTCAAAATCATAAAATTTTCAGACTTATGTCCCGGTAAATTTAAATTTGTTGGTTAAGGAAAATTTCTTCTTAACTTCAGTAAACGTAACTTTTACTTTTGAAAATTATTAAGTAGAATAAATCTCCTTCAGTTTATTTAAAAAGTGTCTTGACTTTGGCTGTTGTATACATCCATGAATTGTTGTTCATACAAATAGAAATTTGTCTTTAAGACTTGATTTTGAAAATGTATGTAATAATGAAAGATTTCATAGTAATTTGTTTTTATGAAATAAAATTTTAATTTATTCTGTCTTCAATAAAGTGATTTGAGTTTTTAATTTCACTGATTAACAAATTGAAAAACAAGAACTCTTTATAAACTAATTTTTTATATATTTTCCGCGATAAAAATAAATACGGAACTTCTGATTGTAAGCGAAATCAATAAAAACTTTCTTTAATAAAAACGGAAAACGAGAACTCTATAAAATAGAGGAAAAATTTGAATTAATTATTATTTTGTTTTTTTTAAATTTTTATCAATAAAACATCGCATGCTATATTTGAATTTTAAATTTTTAATTTTGATGTTCGCAACACTCCCCCCCTAGTGCCATCGAAGATGGGACGATATAGAGAAAATTATTGTGCTAGAGCACGAAGGAAACGAGCAGGGGTACGAGTGGTTCTACCTGCTCGCGTAATGGTGGATGCAGGATGGAATATCTGAGTCTGAGGAGTGAGATTAAATCTAACCCTTTTAGGTGATACAGTTGCCTTAGCGTCGCGTTGCCTTGTTTCTGCGGAGGTAGAAGGAGAAGACTGGAATGTGTCCGAAGAAGTAGGATGGACAATATCTGTAGAAGACGAAGTTTCGTCTGCGCGACTGAGATTAGTACTCGAAGTAGGTGAGTTTTGAGATGAGTCATCTTCAGATTGTTCCCTAAAGCAAGGTTTTAATCTGTCGATGGAAACTCGAATATGTTGACCTTTACGGTCAATAACGAAATTTTTATCATCGCGGCTGATGACTTTAAATGGACCTTCGTATGGAGGCTGTAATGCTTTACGTACTAAGTCCGTACGTAAGAAGACATGCGAACAAGACTGGAGATTTTTGGAAACGAAAACATTAGGAGAAGTGTGTCTTGACGCAGTAGATGGACGAAGGTGAGTAAAATGTTGTTTCAGCTGTGAAACGAAATCGTGGAGTGGAGTTAGAGTTTTGGCTAAAGAATTCTCCTGGAAGACGTATGTTAGTACCGTAGACGAGCTCAGCCGATGAAGATTGGAAATCTTCACGGAAAGTGGTTCGTAAACCAAGTAATATTGACGGTAAAATTCGTGTCCAGTCCGTTCTGTCGTAGGCCATTATCGCGGATTTTAGAGTTCGGTGCCAACGTTCAATTAGTCCGTTACATTTAGGATTGTAACTAGTAGTACGTTTACGTTCGAAACCGATAAGTTTTGACAACTCGTTAAAGAGATTGGATTCGAATTGGGAGCCCTGATCAGTGACGATTACTGAAGGTACTCCGAAGCGAGCAATCCAATTGGAGTAGAGAGCTGATGCTACCGTTTCAGCTGTAATATCCGAGATAGGAATGGCTTCAGGCCATTGAGTATAACGGTCAATAATAGTGACACAATAACGTTTGTCCTCAGAGGTAGGAAGTGGACCAATAATGTCCATATGAATCTCGGAAAATCGTTGAGAAGTTTGAGGATAATTACCTAAAGGAGATTGAGTATGGCGAGAAATTTTTGCCTTCTGGCAAGCCAGGCAGTTCTGTGCCATTGTCGTACATCCTTTTTAATGGATGGCCAAATGACTTTTTCAGAAAGAAGTTTGACAGAACTGTGGACTCCTGGGTGAGATAAATTATGAAGACTTTCGAAAACAGACTGACGAAATTGCTTTGGAATAAAAGGTCGTGGATTACCAGAAGAAGTATCACACAAAATAGTTTTGGCACTAGAATTTCCAAACGATAATGGAAAGGAACGGAATTGAAGTGTGGGACTAGTGTCCACTAATTCCTTTAGTTCGTTATCGTTGAACTGAGCGTCAGCAATTTCGTCGTAGTTAATATTTTCTGGAATTGATATTTGCTCAACACGAGAAAGTGTGTCGGCAACTACATTATCAATTCCAGAAATGTGACGAATATCAGTCGTAAATTGACTGATAAAATCAAGATGACGGAATTGGCGAGGACTAGCTTTGGCAGGATTCTGCGACAAAGCGTAAATGAGTGGCTTATGATTGGTGAAAAGAGTGAAGGTTCTACCTTCAAGGAGATACTGGAAATGTTTAATTGCAGAGTAAGCTGCAAGGAGTTCGCGATCATAAGCGCTGTATTTCTGTTGCGTTTCATTGAGTCGCACAGAGAAGAAACTGAGAGGTGTCCAACAATCGTTAATTTTTTGTTGAACAACGGCGCCAAGTGCCTTGTCGGAAGCGTCGACCATAACGGCAAGTTGGGCAGAGTGTGAGGGGTGAGAAAGAGTTGTAGCCTCACTAAGTTGCCGCTTGCAAAGATCGAAGGCTTGAATGGCGTCTTCAGACCATTGAATGACCCGTTTGTCATTCTTTTTGGAACCTTTGAGAAAATCATTTAGGATGGCTTGATTGCCACCAGCGTGAGGAATGAACCTGCGGTAGAAATTAATCATTCCAAGAAAACGGCGGAGTTGCATAACTGTTTCGGGACGTTCGTAACAGTTGATAGCATCGACACGTTCAGAAGTAGGTTTGATTCCAGTTGAATCAATGGAATGTCCAAGAAAGTCAACGTTGGTTTTAGCAAAGTTGCATTTATCAACGTTGATAATGAGACCAGCGTCAGAAAGACGCTCAAAAACAGTCCTAAGATGTTTGAGGTGTTCCTCATAGGTTTCAGAAGCAATATGGAGGTCATCTATGTAGATGAAACAGAAATTTAGGTCTCGAAGAAGGGAATGCATAAACCGTTGGAAAGATTGCGCAGCATTTCGCAATCCGAAAGTCATTCGAACGAATTCAAAGAGTCCGAACGGAGTTGAAATTGCAGTTTTTGCAATATCGCGCTCATCAATAGGAATCTGATGATATGCGCGGACGAGATCAATTGTGGAGAAGAATTTGCATCCATGTAGTTGATATCAAAAATTAGAACAAATTTTACTTGTTCAGACTTCAGGGTTCTCTTCACTTCAAGTTCTTTCTAATTGGTTCCGTCGTGTGACTGGTCCTCATCTAATTTTGAAAATTTTCAATAAAATTGGTTCTTTGAGATGGACAAAAGATTCAACACGAATTATAAACAATGGATTAAACTGGTTTGGATAAAAGAACACTCAAAAAAATAAAAGTCACTTTTACAAAATTTTTATAAATATACAACACACAAAATTTTTTGATAAAACTACAATTTTTTTCCTTCAAAGCGAAAAATAATTTGTAAATCAAATAAATTTTTTGTTTTTTCCAATAATTTTTTTGTTAACTACAATATTTTTGGTAAACTTACAAAAAAATTTGTGTGTTGTATATTTATAAAAAATATGTTAAATTCACTTAGTTTTTTTTTTGAGTGAATTAATAGCGGATTATACCAATATTAATATTTTGGTATTAGTTTGTCTTTGTGTATAGTCTTAGGCCTACTTAAAAGTATTAGAGACATAAACATATGTTCTTTTGGCCACGTTCCCTTCCGTTTTACATTTCAAGTGATGTGCGTTTCTTTTCTTTTCTCTCCACATATTTGCTTTGGGAAATTCCCAGAAAACACATTTACGTCATTGTGATATCAAAATGACATCACGCTAAGTCACACCTTATGTAAGATCTGGGTCATATATAAGTCATATGTATATCATTATTTCCCACTTGTTTACGTAAGAACATGACATAACAATAATGATATAACTATGACATAAATTTGATGTCTGTGGAGATATTCGTGACGTTGTTATGATATAAGGTTGATATCATAGTAATATAAATTTTTTTGTGATGTATTTTTTTTTTACTTAAAAAACAAATTTAATAACAATTAAACAAAAACACTTACCCATCAGTCATTCATTGGTCACTACTTACCTACTGTTCTATAACCTGCTAGGAAGCAATAACTAACTATACGCAAAATTTTTCAAACTATATACAATTAAAATGGATATGCCTCTAGTGAAATTTAACAAGTGTGATGTCATGAAAGCATCATATAAATGATACCAGGATATATTGATGACGAGTGTCAGTTTTATGTCAAATTTACGTAACAACTACATCACATATATATGACGTTCGTTTGATGTCACATTTACGTCTTGTGTTCACTGGGTTCTTATCTTGATCTTGAGTAACCGAGTTTTCTGTTGGCACCAGTTGGATTCTTGTATACTTCCTATCCTAACTTACAGATCACAATGCTGGAGTTTAACAAAAGACGAAAAAGAAAAACTAGCAACAACTCAAAGTAAAATGGAAAGGAGTCTGTTAAACAAGAAATGGGATGAAATAACATATATTCAACTAAGAAAGAAAACAAAGATCATCGATATTATAAAATTCTCAAAACAACAAAAATGGAACTACGCTGGACACGTAATAAGAGGAAAATGGACAACAAAAGTTGAAAAATGGATCCCGAATAAACAAAGAAGAAGAGGACGTCCGAGAATGAAGTGGATCGATGAAATTTATAAATTTGACAACAATTGGAGAAGAAATGCCTTATTTAGAGATAGATGGAAAAAAGGAGAATCTTTTGTTCTTTAAGAACTGAAAAATAGATTAACTTTAACATTAACATTAATTAGTTGCTATTACCCTATAGACATCTTTTGGAGCTAGGGTAGAATGCAAGACACAAGAGTGCGGCACAGCAAGTGTTTTGACCGGTGGAGTAGGTTTCGAAACTGTAAAACGGTGCTATATATACTTCATGGCCCAACCTTTAGATATAGCAGGAAACAAGCAACTGGAAAACGGTAGCACAAAAAATAGAGTCTGGTACGTTTGTCATTCAGGACCTCGGCTTTGTTGTATAGGAGTGGTCACATGCGTAAATGAGAAATGGAGTTTTTTCTGAGAAATACATAACTTACATACCAATACATACCTTCGAATTGAAAAAATTCAACTTATTTCCTTACTTACTTGAGTTTAATTCTCACAAAGGGTCACAAAGATCCCCAGTAAATTATAATTGCTATAAGATGCAGCAAACATCTAATTCACTTGCGTTAATTACAACAAATAAAGATGTTTGATCATGCCGCTTTGTATAACATAATCAGTCACAACACAACGTTTAACCTACTGACCCTCATTTTGAAATTTTTAAAATCATTTTAACAATCCACTCTTAATTATCACATCCAGACATTAATGTACGAGTACGCACATTTCGTACAAAAGAGGTTAAATGATTAAAAGGTGAGGTTGTGGCATTAAACTAAAATATGCGTAGGTTTTCTTTTATTGTTTTTCTTAATGTATCATTCTCGGAATATAAACATTTTTAAAGTGTTTAAAAAACTATTATATAAAATTTTATTATTAGTTTTTTATTTTTCGAAAATTAATACTCATAGAACATAAAAAAAATTTACATATGATTACAAAAAGGTATATTTTGTTTATAATAGAAAATATCAATTAACAAACATTTAATTTTTATTTTTAAGTTTTTGTTTTGTCTAATTCAAAATTCTTTAGTAAATAAATCTATGTCGACTTTGAGTTTTGTTGAGAATTGATATAATTATAAAACCAAAATAATTACGGAATAATGTTGTGAAACGTTGGTTTAAAGTATGATTGATTTTATATTAAATATTTAACAGAATCGTTAGTTTTTGGGTTGATATTAGGATGGTTTGAATAACGGGTTTAAACGTAAAATTTGGCTCAATCAATGATTTGACCGATACAAATGATAGTAAACTGCACAAGTCATTCATTTCCCCTATCTTCAAAGGGTAAAATGCACGAAGAATAAATCCTGGCTGTAGAGACATAAATGTAAACAAAGACCTAGAAAAAGTCACCGATTAAGGTGACAAAAATTTGGTCAATTTTAATTTCACCAAAACACAGCTATTGATTGTTTCCAGATCAAAAACCGAGTTCTCCAATGATATTTTATTAGACGAAGGTAGAAGCGTTTATTTATAGGGAGTCATATTTACCATGACCTACTCTGGACCAATCATATAATGGCGATGACAAAAAGCGGGTCAAAAAACTCGTCCTCTCCAATAGATGTAAAAAATATTTTGCTCCGCATCAATTGCTCCAAATTTATAAGTCTCATATTCGTCCCTGTATGGAATATTGTTTTCAAGTTTGGAGCGATGCATCTGTTTCCACCCTAGCTCTTTTGGACTCTGTTCAAAAGGGTGCTACATAAATTGTGAGGTGATCGAAATTTAACATCAAATCTTGATTCCCTACAACATCTCGCACTGTTGCTCAGATTAAATCGGACCCATCATGCCTAAAGCACATTCTTTTCCCCGTTTTAAACATCAATCGGTTTGTGCAAACTGTTGAGATCACTCACTGTCGTAGTGACAAAATGCAGACGGATTTCTTCATCCGTACATCGTACAAATTGAATGTTTTGTCCGAGTCAAGTCCCAGGGGCGTTCAATCCGCAACGATTTAAAAAAGCGTTCATCATCCACCACCACCAGAACGCATGTTGTTGTGGGACCTAGGTTTATAAAAGGTATCTATTTGTTGTTGTGACACATACTGCAATTCCTATAACACAACGCTTTTTATTAAAAGAGAAAATAACATTAGAACGAAAAATTATGGGCTTCATTTTTGTTTCAACTTGGGGAATGGGTGTAACTGTAGGAGAATTAGGCGGTTTATCTATGTTTATCCGCATTCAGTTTTAGGGGTTATTAGTCGATTAGTGATTAGTCGATTTGAAATGAATTGTTCATCTTTTATGAATTCAGGAAATCTTTATGCAATAAGATCCTGCTCATCACAACAAACGATTTTCTAAGACATTTTCTCATAACAGTTTCTTGGTTCTCCAAGTCAACGTGTTTATAATTTCAAACGCGACAAGAATTGGCTCTGATTGGTGTAAACGATGTAAAGTTTACTACTATGGATAATACATGGTCCGACGACCCAAGGGGTTGATTAATTTTGGTTTTCCTCATGAGATTTGAGCAACCGAGATTTTTTCCTCATGAGATTTGAGCAACTTTTTATTATTATTTTTCAATAGTAGCACAAAGCTTTAAAATATAAGCTATAGCTTCTTTCTCTATTAATTCCTTATGATTAGTTAAGAAATTTTTAACTTTTTCATTGAGAAAAATATATTTCAAAACTAACAGCATAGGCACAATGCATGAGTTTTTTACTCATGAGATTATTTACATACATATTATTATTATTACATATTATGATTATTTACATATATATTATTATTTTCTAATAGTAGCACAAGCTTGCTCTATTAATCATGATGAAAAAGGTAAGAAATTTTTAACTTTTTCATTAAGGAAAACATATTTCAAAAATAAATTTTTTTTTCTCAAAATAATTTTCATACAAACTTGGATCTCATAAGTAAAATTTTTTCATTGTACATGCACTCTTATGTTCTGTACAACCGCCAGTAACCGATATATGTTCAAATTTTTTAGATTATTTTCATCTTTTTTCCATTCGCGTATCCTATTTCCAAAATCAAAAAATAAATAAAATAGATTAATATAGAATAACCCTTTTAAAAAAATCGCAATTTGTGCAACTCACAAAATAATAAATAAATTAACCTTTAACAATCTATTCACTACACTACTCTACTATACTTTAAAAAAGTTTGCAACTTAACGATTATAAAAACAAAACACAAAATTTAAAAATCAAAACAACCTTAGCAATTGAAATTATTCAAATAACTTTTGTTTTTATCCAAAAAATTTATTCTCATTTATTTTGTGGTGTTGAAACAAACATAAAACTTAGAATTTTCTCGTTAAACAAAAATAATATAAATTTGTTTTTTATTAAATAAAAAATGAATACAAATATAAATAATAATATTTCTAATATTAACGAAAGTAGTTCGTTTTTTGAAACAAAGGCAGTAAACTTTGATTTAAATTTTTTAAATCAAAATATTAATAATTTAATTGAAGAGGTTCCTGCAACACCAACGAACGAATATTTATTTAAGGAAGATGAAGATGGTGAGAAAACTTATTTAAAATTAGATACAAAATCTTCCGTTGAAGTAGAAGTTCCAACATCAACGTCACTTTTGCAAGAACAATTAAACGATGACAACGAAAATATAGAATTCGATTCATATTATACAAAATATGTGGAACAAGATGGGATTGTGGTTAAAATTTTTATTTGCAGTGTTTGTGGCAAAGAATTCGATCATCGTTACAAGTTAGTTCGTCATCTTCCAGCACATTCAAACGATCGAAATTTTATGTGTCGAGATTGTGGAAAAACGTTTAGACAACTATCAACTTTAAGTCAACATCAAGTGATTCATTCACAGGATCGGCCGTTTATTTGTAAATTATGTGGTAAATCATTCAATCGATCTTCAACTTTGATATCTCATAGAAAAACTCATTCTGAAGATAAACCCTATCGTTGTCATTTATGTCAAAAAGGTTTTCATCAAAAAGGAAATTTAAAAAATCATATTTTCATACATACCAACCTTCGTCCGTACTCGTGTGAATATTGTGATAAAGGATTTAATCAAATGTCGAATTTGGTGTGTCATAAACGTAGATTTCATCCAGACTTAACGGCAACGAAATGGGAGTGTAGGAAATGTACGAAATCGTTTACAAAACGTACGTTGCTACGAACTCACGAATTTGAAAATCATCAAGTAACTTCTGAGTCGAAACAAAAGAAAAAAGCAAAACGATTACCAAAGGTAATAGTGAATGATCAAGGTATTTTGATTCCAGCGGTTCAAACAAGTGCAATTAATATAGCTAAAATTAATAACGATGTTCCTTTCGGTGTCTTACATTTGCTTGAAGGAGCACCATTGCTTGTTCGAATTATTGACAAAGGACAACAAAGTCTTCTACGTCCCGCAAATCAATCAGATTTTAATTTAATCAATTCAAATAAAGGTTCTGATAAGATTTGTGTTTCGATTGTTGCCTCATTATATCAAACGTTAAACGATAAAGGTGAACCCATTTTTGATGTATTTGCGCCACAGAAAATGTACAAATGTATGCTGAATCAAAATCAAATGAGTGATGGGAAACAAAAACTTATTGAAATTAAAAACGAAACCTTAAACGAACGCAGGAATTTTGCTGTTGAAAATGTTAAGAATTCGAATGGCGAAAATCAAAGATCTCATCAATTTTCAAATATGTCTGGTGAGATTGGGCGAAATTCAAAGGTAAAACGAGTAAGTATTAATTTGTTACTTAATTTTCATACAAACGTCATGAAATCAAAATAAAAAATTCTGTTTCCTATTTCACTCTTTTGGTACGGAGTTCGTCATGAAAATGTGAATTGTGAAATTATGTTGTTTGTTATTATATTTCAGAGATGGCGCACAAAAGTCTCCGAATAATTTTGCACAGCAAAATAATGTTTTGAACATTATTTGACTGTGGCATTATAGCATTTGATTTGTTTTATAGGGCGATTTTTCTGTTCTGGCCTTTACCGCAATGGCGCTGCAAAAGGGGGATAAGAGAAAAAATTCAAAAAATTTTATATGGGATTTCATACAAAACACAACTTGAATAATTTTAAAAATTATCTATGAAATTTCTCATTTTACCACAATTGAACAATTTTAATTTGCTTATGGAGTATTATTGACTATATTTTAAGCGTAATATATAAAATATTATTCTTAAGTCGCTCAGAAAAGAAACATAAAAATTGTCAAAATTTTCCATACAAAGTTGTATGAAAAATTTAACCTATTTTCGTATTTGTTTTACGGACAGAAGAAAAGAAAATATTTTATATATTAAGGTTAATATATAGTCAATAATACTTCATAAACAAATTTAAATTATTTAATTGTAGTAAAATGAGAAATTTCATAGATAATTTTTTTTTGCTGTCAGAAATTTTATTTTTCATTCATACAAACTATGATATTTAAACAGTAGGCTTTGCTTTAACTGTCGGCAATTCTTCTTGTCGTCGATAATTTTGCTTTGTCGTTATGAAAATTCTTTGTTGTCATTTTTTCTTCTAACAAAATGAAATATAATTTTATCATAGTAGGCGCATAACTGTTATAAATTTGTAATTTATTTTTAACAAATAAACATAAACATGCAACCATTTGTGAATGAAAACGGACATTTTTATTATTTGTGAATTGCATTTTTACATAATTTTGTATTATTGAATAATTTGTAGAAAAAAATTTATTTAGAAACTAATAATTATATTTTAAACAAAATTATAATTAAAAAAAATTATCTCATTAAATACTACTCTTCATTGAAATTTTTTCGAAAATTTTTCAATTTTACTCATTAAATTATTTTTAAGCAACACTGCTCAATCAAACCACTACTTAAACCACTCGTCCTTCGGACTCGTGGTTTATTGTGCGCTTTGATTCGCAGTGTTGCTAAATAATTTAATTCGTAAAATCAAAAAATTTTCGAAAAAATTTCAATGACTCGTGGTATTACAACCGATAACTTTTAAAATTATTCAAATTGTGTTTTGTATGGAATTCCATATAAAATTTTTGTGATTTTTTCTCTTATCCCCTTTTTGCAGCGCCATTGCGGTAAACACCGGAACAAAAAAATCGCCCTATATATTGTTTTATAATAGTTATTTTAATTTTGAAAAATACGCGAAACCTAAAAAAATTGGTATGTTATTTAATTAGGAGCTAAGGTGCTATGACCGTAGGGAGGCCGACAATTTATAGACTATACACAAAAAGTCACTTTAGCTCCGAATTAAATACACATACATTTTTTGGGCAAACGTTTAAATTTTTTATAAATATGACCCAGAAAACACATTTACGTCATTGTGACATCAAAATGACATCACGCTAAGTCACATCTTATGTAAGATCTAGGTCATATATAAGTCATATATGTATGTCATTATTTCACACTTGTTTACGTAAGAACATGACATAACAATAATGATATAACTATGACATAAATGTGATGTATGTGGAGATATTCCTGGCGTTGTTAAGATGACGTTCGTGTGATGTCATATTTAGGTCTTGTGTTCACTGGGTTTTAATCAGGTCTGAGATCATATTTTGATACAAATCGGTGTATAAGATTTTAGTACGATTGTCAATAGTTTGCCATCTTAACTTTCGGTTTATCACTTTCGGGCAAAATTTTGACTTTTTATTTTAAAGCAAATAACAAGCGATCATATAAAATTCTTTTTTTTGACAAAATTTCGAGTATTCGATCCGTGTAGTGTTTCCAACGATTTGCTTTTCGACTTCCGCTTTTTTACTTCCGATTATTTTTATAATTTTACCGAAATCAATACTATAGTTACTCATACTTACCTATCTGGAGAGCTCCAATTTCCATTTTTATTCACATTAAAAAAACAAAATTAATTAATAAATTTACACTTTAGGACGTTTTACTCAGTTCAACATCGAAATCAGTAATTACATCAACATCATCATCATTAAATGAAGGAGAAGGCAGTGGATTAGGAACTTCAGTTAAAACAGAAGGATACGATGATTCAGATGCAGGTCAAATGAAAAATTTTTTTTCGGAAAATGGAATATGGTTGTGATCATTTTAAATATTTAAACGTTTTTGTAATATCCATGTTAATTTAATTTGTCTTAATTATTTTTAATAATTTGTATATAATAATAATTTGTTTCTAATATTTAATATTGGGGCCTATTCAGTAAAATCTTCTATCGAAAGTTTATGTTATTCTTTTATTTTTTGTATGAAATTTTATAACGGGAAAATAAAATTTCATACAAAAAAAAAGAACAGTGAAATTTTCGATAGAAGATTTTACTGAATAGGCCCCAATGTTTTGTTTCTATGGTTTTCTACTTTGAGAAACTAAAACGAAGAAACCTAATGGTAAGACCCACCTTTACAGTTGGTTTTCTCGAAATCTTTGAATCCCATTGACGAAACCTGTTTTCTACAAAATATCTTTAAAGAAAATTGGTTTTCATTTTCTGAGACTTCTAAATTGAGTCAGACCTCAAGTTCGTAAAGACCAACGTTCGTCGTAGTATCTGATAGAGTAGCAAAGTTCATGACTAGCTTGCTCACCCTCTAATGATACCTGAGTTCATTATTGTTCAATGTTGACTGACAAGGGAAAATACATCATGTAATCGTTTGTCAATCAATTTTACAGGGGGCCTACTCTGACATTCGATAGCCTTCGTTTTAAAAACGATAGTTCTTTTCGACCAATTCAAAATTTCATACTCTTACAATCGATAAGTCAAGAAAATTTTTACTACAATTTTATTAAGTGTTGTCAGCAGTAAAAATAAAAAATCTATTACCGTTTTGTATTAAATATGACAAACGTCAATTTCTTATTAGTAAAATAGTGAATTTGAACACATTTGTGAATTAAAGAATAATTTTTTCAATATATGTATACATAACTTTTAAAGATAAATTCAATATTTTGTTGTTTGTTTCAAATAAAAATGGACTCTCTTGCATTTTATATATCAGAAAATGAAAGTAGTGATGATGATAGTAGAGATTTGAATATTCAAAGAAAGAATTTAAGATTGAAGTCTAACATCTTTAATGTAACTAATAGCGAGTAAGTATAAAATGAAATATAAACATAACTACATAACAATGAAAATTTTATTAAATTTTATTTTTTTATCGTTTATCTTGTGACCTCAACGTCCAACAATAAATCGTGGCTAGAATTTTCTATGACGGCCGACGACAACAAAAATGGTAGGCAGGCAAAAATATTTCCCACATCTCAGAACCTGACACAAATTATAAAAAGCCCCACTCTTCTTCCTCGTAATGGTGATGATAAGAGTTTTCTTCTAGATCTCTTTCTCACGTCTATGCCAAATATTACGAGTGGAGATTCTGATCAAAACTGGTTTATTAAGAACTGTAGTTCCCAAATCAAGAAAACTGTTCCACTTCTCAAAAATGGATACCAATAGTCTCTGAAGTTTTTTTGAAAGTTTCCCTTTTGATTGTCATTGTATATATACTGACAATGTAAATGTTTATGCCCAAAACTTTACTGGAACCATTCAATTCAATGATGATTTCAATAATGAAATCCTGACAAAACTGTTTGATTTCCAAGGCAACCAATTTGGCCCTTAGAAAAAAACAAAGATTATTTAATATTTGGATTCATGACAAAAATACCTTAAATCGTTCCCAATATCTTATACACAAAAGTGTAAAAAAAGCGTCCATCACACCTTAGAACGCATGCTTTTGTGTAACATAGGTCTCAAAAGGTGTTTATGTGTTGTGGCACATATTGTAATTCCCTTAACGCAACACTTTTTATTAAAAACGAAAATATAAAATTGTAGATTCAAACAATTATTTCGATTGTCGAAAGAAGCTTTTCAATATGTATTAAAAGAAATTCAAGGAGAATATCCACCAAAAACAAACAGAAGTATAACTCCAACAATAAAATTAGCTGCTACTCTTCGATTTCTTGCACAAGGCAGTTACCAAAAAAGTGTTGGCCAAGATTTACATATTGGGTTATCCCAACAAAGCTTCAGCAGAGTTATCACTGAGATAATTAATATCATGGAGAGGAAATTGTGCTCAAAGTGGATATCGTTACAAATGTCTTCTGAAGAAAAAGCGGAAAATAAAAGGGAATTTTATTTAAAAGGGGCGTTTCCAGGTGTAATTGGGTGTGTGGATGGTTCTTTAATTAAAATAATTAAACCAGCAGAAAATGAGCATATCTATTTTTCAAGAAAGGGATACCATGCAATTAATGCTATGTTTGTAAGTATTATTTAACTTTTATTTTGTGTAATATGTATATTTATTTTTATTTAAGATATGTGATCATTCATTGCGAATAAGAGCAGTTTATGCCAGATATGGTGGAAGTTGTCATGACTCTATGATTTGGAATTTAAGTCCTGAAAAAAAATATATCGCTGAAAATTGGACAAATGATAAGACATCGCAGATTTTAGGTAATTAACAGTTTTTGTATAGTATATAAATTAAATAAGCTAAATTAGGTGATTCTGGATATCCTCTTGAGCCATGGATTATGACACCATATAGAGCAGCTGCTTCAAATAGCCAAGAAGCAAAGTATAACACCATACATGCTAAAACAAGGAATCCGATTGAACGATGTATTGGATTATTAAAAGGTAGATTTCGATGCCTTCTAGCGGCAAGAGAATTATAATGTCATATAATGAATTATAACCACAAAAATGAGCACAAATAATCAATGTTTGCAGCATGCTGCATAACATTTGTATACATTATTCGCTTAATGATGAAAATAATGATGAAGATGACTTTGAAGATGTCGAAGATAATGAAAATGTATCAAGTAAAACAATGCAAAATGAAGCCGTTAGGATAAGAAACCAAATTAAAAGTGCCTTGTAATTTGTATTATAAATAAAATGTAATTCCTTTTTGAAAACTTCATTCTTTAACTCAAATTCAATTTTTAAAAAATTAAAATAAAATATGTAAAATTAAAACAACAAAACAAATTATTATTATAATAAATTAATATAATTATATATCACTATAACTAGCCAATTGTAATTCAATTGCTTTTTTCTTCAGCTCTAACTTTTCTTCATTTAGTTTTAATTCTTTAAGTACATTTTGTTCTTTTATTTTATGGTACTCTTTGAGATGCTTCAACTTTTCTTCTTTTATCTTAAAAATTTTCTTGTTATAACGTAGATTTTCTTTATTTGTGTATTCTATTTTGTCTAACTTTTTTAAAAATTGTTTATAAAAATCTTCCTGCAACGTTAGTTGTTTTTCCAGCATATTTTTTTTTGTCGCTGTTCTTTTACGTGGTGTAAATGGTGAAGTTATTGTGTTGATATTTCCATCATTTTCAATTACTTCATTAACATCCGACTCCATTACATCATTATAATTTAAAAAATTTTAGGATGTAGATGCAACTGGAAGACCAAATGAAGGTACATCTAATCCACCAACACATTCCTTTAAACTTCATATGTCTACTATTTTTTGTTCTAAATCGTTAAAAATATGAACTTTACTAGGTCCACCGCCAGTTCCAGTTCTTTTAATTTTATTTTGGGTTAAATTGCTTTTAATTTTATATTTCCAATCTTTCCATACCTGTAAGTTAAATTGTTATTAAATAAGTATGCATATATATATTTTAAAAAATTCTTTACTTTTTTCCATCCGTTAACATCATTCATTGGTGGCCCACATGCGTTTAACTTTGCCATAACTTCCTCCCAATGATGTTTAACCGTGATCCGTCCTTCTGCAGTCTGTTGTGATCCCGTAGCAATTGTGGGATTTTGTTCTAAAAATTCAACTAAAATTGCAAATTGTTGTGTTGTTGTGTGTTTTTTTTTTTAAATAACAGACCTAACAATAAAAAAAGTTGTGCAAAATTATAATATTTAAATAATAATATATGAACAACATTTATTCAATATTATACTTACATTTTAGGAAGAAAAAAAAATTAAAGTTATTTCGAATTTGAAAACGACCGGAAAATGTGCGCGTATACAAAAACGAAACAAAAATTTTCAAAAACAATATGGCCATCGTTATAAAATAATTTAAGAAAGTATCGTTGCGCTATCTAGACTTTTATATAGAAAATAAAATATCCGATACCATTTAAGACTAACAATAAAAAAATATTGTTCAAATTCATAAAATTTTTCTTTTACAAAATTATAGCATACAGCACAAACTTATATTTAAATAATGACATATATACAAATATTCTCAATATTATACTTACATTATAGGAAGAAACAAATTTAAACTTCTTTTCGAATTTGAAAATGACTAGAAAATGTGCGCGAATACAAAAACGATACAAAAATTTACAAAAAATATATTGCCATCGTTAATTTAAGAAACTATTTTTGCGCTATCTATAATTTTATTTGGGAAATAAGATAATCGATAGCGGTTATTCGCCTTCGAATTTCAGAGTACCAAATAAACGAAGGCTATCGAAATTGGGTGCAAAACGAAGGCTATCGAATGTCAGAGTAGGCCCTCAGTCTATTTCAATTGTAACAATGACAACGGCAAAGAACATTGAAAAAATTTTCTGCAGTTTTGGAGATAACCATAATCTAGTTGAGGAAACTGGCGTAACGGGTTATGTATTATTATTTCTGGTAGAACAATCCTATATGCAGTGCAACACTGGCTCGTGTTACTTACAATTGATTAGAGCGCGGCTCTTTCCTATTTCCACTGTTTCTAGATTTGATCGAAGTCAGGGACAGCTAGCTATTTCTCCAAAATATTGAAAATACGCAATTTTTTCTTGAAAGTTCTTTAAATTTTAACAAATACCGGAATTGGTTAACAGTGCAATTGCTGATTAGATCAATCCTTTTGGAGTGGTTTTTTCAACCATATACAAATGACTGCTTTTCTTTAATCGCTTTTATCACATTTTTATTAGCAACATAAGTTTAGGACTGATTACTTACTACTATATCAGTCGTATATCTGCGTCAGAAGGTTCTCGGTTTATTCAAAATGGTTTAATGTTATTTTTATAAATTTAATAATTGCAGACATTTGCAACTTCTTGCGCTTCTTCTTTTATTGAGATATTTGTAGTTAAGAGCTTATTAAAAGCTGCGGCCTTACTCTGACATTCGATAGCCTTCGTTTTACACCCAATTTCGATAGCCTTCGTTTATTTGGTACTCTGAAATTCGAAGACGAATAAACGCTATCGGATATTTTATTTGACATATAAAATTTTAGATAGCGCAAAAATATTCTCCTAAATTATTTTATAACGTTATTGTGTTTGAATTTTTTGTATCGTTTTTGTATTCGCCTACATTTTCTGGTCGTTTTTAAATTCGAAAAGAAGCTAATTTTTTTTTCTTCCTAAATATTAAGTATAATATTGAATAAATGTTGTTTATATATTATTAGTAAAAGAAACATTTTATGAATTTGCGAAATATTTTTTTATTGTTAGGTCTATTTAAAAAAAAACGAATACAACAACACAACAATTTGCAATTTAATTGGAATTTTTTAGCAAATAATCTAACAATATTATTTTATTCACGCAATAAAAAACAAATATTTTCAAATTAATCAACAACATATTGACATTATTTACCAATAAAAAACTGACATTTGACGTATTTAATACAAAATGTAGTAGATTTTCTATATTTTACTGTTGGCAGCACTTACTAAAATTGTCGTAAAAATTTTCTTGACTTATCGAATGCTAGAGTATGAAATTTTAGTTTGGTCGAAAAGGACTATCGTTTTTAAAACGAAGGCCATCGAATGTGAGAGTAAGGCCCCTGGCTTACATAATTCCCCCGAGAAAAGAATTGCTTATTACAACCCCCTTGATTGGTCTACATATTAGACTTTGTACGGAAAAGTCTGTAGTATGTAAACAAACATATTCTTAAGATTACAGAAAAATCATAACAAAACACTTGGGTCAACATAAAATTGCTTTATGAATCAAATCATCATAACGTAAAATAATCGAATTTTCTTAAAAAGTTTCTTAAAAACAACCTCGAATGATCGAGATTATGCAGAATCGTATATAAGGAGAGATGCCTTGCAAGACTAGATTAGTTTTTATTTTAAACCTGCGACGGTAAAGTTAAAATTATAAAAGTGATTTTTAAATTAGTTTTTGTGAATAAAGTTTTAAGTGTTATTGAATAGAAATATTTTGTGTATTATTTTGAACGTTGTGTCACTGGAAATTTCTACAATCAACTGTTGCAGTTTCTGAAGATGTTGAAAGAATATTGTAGTTAGGAATATTTTTTGCTGTATTGTTTCCTGTTGTTGTGGAGCAATTAAGGAGTTAAATACTTAATAAAATATGGTGTTCGTGCTTTCTAATCAGTGATCGAACTCGGAAGAGATTTGGGAATTGCGTTGATCGAATTGTGAGTAAGCCCAATTCGAAGGAAGGATACAAAAACGTAACAATATCATTTCTTTTAATCATATGTTGTATTTCATAATCATCATATTTCCGCTCAAATGTATTCCCCTATCTAGAGAAAGTCCGCAAATAATGCCGTTTTTATCTCGAAACATGCGAATTAGTTACTTTAGTTGTCGTTTCCTATTTGTTCCGTTTGTTTTCCTAAAGCTGAGTTACTACTTCTTAAGCCCTTAAGGTAATATTCACAAAACATCTAAGTAGAGATCTTATCCAAAAACAGCTTAAGTTAAATGTAAATTTTCCTTCACGAAAACACGTTTTGATTTATTGACTTCAAATTAAAATGTGATTTATGAACAAAAATTAGTGATACATTATTCTAACTAGTTTTGGTGTTATATTTAGGGCGTTAAAATCAGTTATAAAAATAGGGTAATCCTATTTGGCCCCCCTGGATTGATAGCCGCCTCGCTGTCATTTAACTGTCATACCCTAAAAACAGCTTTGATCACTAGATACAATCGATTCATTTGGTTCATCCGAGTTGTTTCCTTTTCCTGGTCATCTTCTACACTATTTTCTTCATCCGATAAACCTACATAATATTTTTTCATAAATTCGGCTGGTGTAGAAGTCATCTGTGGTCATTCGGTGTTACTGAATTTTTTGACATCATAACGATTGTTAGGTTGCACACTAATGACCTCATACGGTCTTAAAAACTTAAACTTAATTGTAAGTCCACTTCCGAACAAAGTAGTCATTTTTCTTTTTTTGTTGTATGTTCGTTTATCTTGCTCTTGAACCTTTTCAATCTGTCTTTTGGCTTCATTTCTCGAAATCTCACGCTCATTACAAAACGACTCCATTACTTCAGCTTTCGAAACCTTTTGAACACTCAAGTTATCTGGACTGCGCATTTTCGTTACGTATAACAACTCAGAAGGACATCGACTGATAGAACGATGAAAAGTAATGTTAATTCATCGCTGTACCCTATACACGTATTTTTACCAATCCTCCGGATTCTCTTGCGCCAATTTGGCTAAAACAGGTATGATGACGCGATTGATCCTTCCGACTTGACCGTTTCCTGTCGGCATATCAGTAGTAATTATGTGGTGATCGATACCTTCATCTTTGCAATATTCTTTAAATTCCTTAGACGTAATTGCAGTTCCCCTGTCCAAAATAATATTATTTGGACTACCAAATACCGTTTTCTGCATAGTTCCCATTTTGCAATAACTTCCTTAGATACAGTGGTTCGAGTCGGATATAACCATACAAACTTGATGAATCTATCTACAATACAAAAAATGTGTTTAAACTTCGTGGAGCGGCAAGACTTAATGGGGGGTTAATCTTGAACCATGTTTTTAAAGGTAGATCATCTTTCGAGATTGGGTTTCGGGATTGGGTTTTCCACTCTTATGATTAATTAAGATGCACCTTACACAATTCCTTATAAATCACCCCACTCTCTCATTCATGTTTGGAAAATAATATTGCCGCTAAATAAGCTCTAATATTCTCCTTGTCCAAAAATGTCCCTGCTCGTGGGCCGTTTTTACTTGACAAATATCATCATTTTGGACTATATTTCTATGTGTGTCCATAGAAATTAGAATTGGACTTCTACACAATGCGTCTACAATGCATTCTATTCGATAATCGATGCTCTAATTCGAAGTCGAACTCTTGCAAAGTCAACGCTAATGTTGTTAATTATGATGTCTTCTTATGATGACCAACTTTTTCTTAAACTCACTAATTGAACTGGCTCCATATAAAATAACTTTGTTGGGTTCATAGAAAACTACCCTCTTTATACAATAAATAATCAATCATCATTCATTTATTTCCATCTTAGCCATGTTCCCAAGTTCGCATAAAGACAGTAAATAACTAAAATAGGACTCATCTTTATGCTTTTTGCTCCTGCATTTTCCTATTAATGATTGCACTATTTTCAGAAGGAGCAAATTCGTCCTTCAAAAAGTTTTGCTATTCTTCCCATCACCATTCAACAATTTTTTGCATATGTCGTTGTCTGCACTTCGGTCCACTTAAATATTGCGTCTTCTTCATTAATATCAGCTATCAAAAAAACGAAAGTTGAAATTGGTTCAAGCTTTCTCTTTCCTTTAGTTGCATACCCCTTTTTAATAGTTCTATTTCTTTGTTTTTTAATTCTAAGTCTTTATGTAGAGCTGCATTAGATGTTGTTCCTCCTGAAGCATTAAGATGTACGTGAAATATGCATTTCACGATCAACAGCTTTGGAAAATTTTCCACCCATTCTTCGGTAAAATAGTAAAATGCTTCTCCATCCGAACCGTCCCTCGGTATTCGACCACGCGTTTTTTTCTTCTCTTTCCGTATTCTCACTACAATAGTCCGTTGCACACAACGCATGATCCACCGTAAGTACATACCACTGTTTCAGTACACTCACGCCTTTTAGTAGCCAGAATAATCCCGGTTGAGCCCCCACGTCGAGATCTTCTCCCAAAACAACTTAAGCTAAATGTAGATTTTCCTTTACAAAAACACTTCTTGATTTATTGAATTCAAATTAAAATGTAATTTATTTTAATAAATGAACAAAAATTAATAACGATGGCATTATTCTAACTGTTTTTACGGTTATATTTATGGCTTTAAAATTGTGTATTAAAATAAGTTGATCCTACTTCTATATGTATCCACAGTTAAATTTCTACAAAATAATTATCTAATATATATATTTCATTCATGTTCACTCCATATCCAAGAATATCTAAACCATACTCAAATCATATTTTCTACTTTCTAGTGTGGTTGGACATCATATTAGAAGAAGCAAATTTTACATTACTCTTTCTGAATTATATTATATAAGACCCCATATGGAATTTAATTCCCATGTATGGAGGGGGCAGCAAAAACTTATTTAGTCGCATTAGATAGAATTCAATGCCGCTGATGCAAGTTAAGTATTGAAAATGCTAGTTTAACAAACTCTCTGGATGCCCTCGACCATAAACGCATTAAATATTGTTACGATTGCAGAAAAATCTAGACGATTACAGAGAGATCTAAACGATTACGGTCACTTCCAGGAAAATAAAATCAACAAAACATAACAGAAAGTGAATGAAATGAATAGTGTTGTTGTTGTTGTACATGTTCTTAGAATTAAGGTCTATTTGTTTTATGATTTTATGAATCAAATCAACGTAACGTAAAGTAGTCGAATATTCTAATGTTTTCTCAAGGTTTCTAAAAAGTGACCTAGAAATTTCTAGAGATTAAGCAGAATGTATATAAGGAAATTGCTTCTTGTAGTTTTTAATTAGTGTTATTTTAAACCTGCGATAGTGAAGTTATAATTATAAAAGTGATATTTGAAATTAGTTTTTGTAAATAAAGTTATAAGTTTTATTGAGTAGAAATATTTTGTGTATTATTTTAAACGTTCTATTACTCGAAATTTCTACAATCAACCGTTGGAGTTTCGGAAGCTGTTGGAAGAATATTCTAGTCAAGAATATTCTTGTCAAGAATATTGTTTACTGTATTGTTTTCCAGTTGTTGTGAAACAATTAAGGTGTTGAATACTTAATAAAACCTGGTGTTTGTGGTAACTAATCAGTGATCGAACTCGGAAGAGATTGGGAATTGCGTTTATCGAATTGTGAGTTGGGCCAATTCGAAGTAAGGTTGAAAAAACGTAACAATATGTTGTTGTTGTTGTAGCGACGTATTTGGTGCTAATCCTCCGGCTCCATGTCCAGGTTCAGGAACTCTGCTACTGCCCTAGGGCGGTACCACAAATCTTCCTTCGTTAAGTTTGATATATTTACAGGACAATTAAATATGTGGTCTACATCGTGTGGCGTGTCCTCACATGCGGGACACTTGTCAATAATTTCCGGTTCAACTCTGCTCATGTAGTTGTTTAGAATGCGTAACCAACCGGATCTTAGTTGAGCTAGGATGGATCTGGTGCTACGGGGTAGTTGGACCTATTCCGCAGCGACTTTTGGTGGCTTTCTATTCAAAACACGATTTGGAATATAGTTCTTTATTGTATTTTCAACCGTTTTGGTGTGGAGTGTTTTTAAGCCATAAGGAGTGTTTTTAAGTGTGGAGTGTTTTTAAGTGTAATCTGGCTATCTCTGACATCTTGCAGAAAGCATCTTGCTGTCTTCCTTATGTCTCTAGGTGGTTCGATCGTAGTTAAGGTGTCATTGCAAGGATGTTGCTCTTTGTGACAGGCCAATAGATATTGTTTGGTTAGCATTTCATTATGTTCACGGATCGGAAATATGTTGCTTTCCTCGTGCAAGCGATCTCGGTGGGCCATCAGGTCACATCTAGTTGCAGTTCGCAAGGCAGCATTTTGAGTTGTTTGTAACTTATTCCAGTGAGTGTTGGCAACTTGGGGGGTCCATATGGGTGCAGCATAATTTAAAATACGTCTTCTTATTGCTTTGTATGTTTTTTATGATCGTTTTTTTATCTTTGCCCCATGAACTACCCGCTAGTGCTTTTAATGCGTTATTCCTGTTTTTCAATCTTGAGTTTATTTGTTGTGCATGAGCGTTGAATTTAAGCAGTGGGTCGAATGTTACACCCAACAGTCTCGGATTTTTTACTGTGGGAATAAGTATGTTGTCTATGCAGATGCTTAGTGTTGAATTTACCTCCTTCGTCCATGTGGTGAAAAGTGTAGAAGTAGACTTTTCAGTGGAAAGTTTTAGTTTTCTGCTTTTAAACCAATCATTCAGAATATTAAGGTAGGTATTCAGGATATTTGTGAGTTGTTGCAGTTTATTTCCTGTTGCAAGCACTGTGCAGTCGTCTGCAAATGACATGATGGTTATTCCTTCCGGTGGAGTAGGTAAACTGCTTAGGTAGAGATTGAATAATGACGGTGAGAGAACTCCGCCTTGAGGAACTCCTTGTCTTAGCACTCTCATTTTGGACTTGCAGTTAACTGCAGTTAACGAAACTCAACATATGTTTGGTGACCTCTGAGGTAACTGCACAACCAGCGCTTCATTATACCTGGATGTTTAGTATTGAAGATATCATCCAATAGACCACTGTGTCGAATGCTTTTGACAGGTCAAGTGCAACTAAAATAGTTCTAGCGCATGGTTGTTTTTGATTCAGACCATCACTGATCTGGTTTTGTATTCTGTGTAGCGCGGTGGTTGTACTGTGTGCTCGCCGGAAGCCGTGTTGATGTGGCGCCAAATTGCAGGATCTTGTCAGCTGAGGGAGCAGAAGTGCTTCGATGAGTTTTGCGACCGATTAAAGGATGGATATTGGTCTGTAAGACTCTCCCTTTTCTTCAGGTTTTCCTGGTTTCAAAATGGGGCTGATTTTGACCGTTTTCCAGATATTTGGTATCTGAAGAGTATTTAAAAATGTATTAAGTGTAGTAGTGAGGAAGTTCAAACCTTTAGGTCCGATGTGTTTGAGCATGATGGCTGAGATGCCGTCGGGTCCTATACCTTTTGATGGCTTAATTTTCCGTATTGCATTCTCCACCTCTTCTTCGGAAAATATAATATCCTCCAAGTTGTCAGTGTTAAGTTTGCGCATGTGTCTCAACACTGATCTGGTCTCTTTCTCGTGTTTACGCTGCTTTTCTGCAAACTGAATGTTAAATTTGTTTGCGCAATTTCCTGTGGTTTTCAATGGGGATATCTTCGAAGGAGATCATGCAATTATTTTATGGTTGTCGAGGATGAGTTAGGCCCTTAATGACCTTCCAAAGACTTTTACTAGTACCCAGGTTTGATTTACTCACTAACTCTCTCCATTTATTTCTTTTATGGTCCGTGACCAATTTGTTAATTTGCTTGTTCAGGTCCGGAATTCTGGAGTCGGCTGGATCTGCTTTACGGATGTCATCTCTTTGATTCGAAAGCACACACGCTTCATGTGGAAAGTTTGGTTTTAGTTTTTGAATTCTACCAGCTGGTATGTATCGAGCTCTAGCCTTATTAAAAATTAAATTAAATATCGGGACCTGTGTGTTTACAAATACTACTATGGTAAGTGTTCAGGTGAAATAAAAGCTCTAACGCCTATAAACGTCGCAAGTTCTCTAGCACTCCTAATCGAGCAATAAACGCCCATGAGCACTCGGTTTAACTATTCTCTCGCTGAACTGAGCAATATGTCTCGTCCTTTTTCTCACGAACGACCTCTTTATGCTTTAACGTTTTTGTGTCAATGGTATAAATTTCATTTGTTAGAATCTGCATAATTTAAAGTAAGAAAATCCTAAAAAGCTCACCTGACAGCTTTCATCTTGACAATTTGTGATGATGATCTCTGTAATATAGCACAGTCTAGCTAGGTAATATCTTACCTTTTTTGTGGAATTCACGTTTTTATTGTTGTATGGTTTTCGTTGATTTGACGTTTCTTCCCATGATCATGCCTTGTGCAAAGCTAGTGCAACCAAATCTACTGTATCTATAACCTAAACATTTATTGCATTTTTGGTGTTGAGTAAATATGGTCTTACCAAGAAAGATTCGAAGCTATTTCTAGACCGAGCATTTGAGCCGATAGAGTTTTTAATTGCCTAACACTCAATGCTGTGTGAAAAGTCCGGTCTGTTGCGTTTATGTGTGTAAAGAGTAAAGACACATTTAAGGATAGTATTGTTTGTCCTGTGACAAAGAAGACATCATTTCATTCCGTTTTGAAGTGACTGTGATTCAGTTGATGGGGCACAGTTGTGAAAATTATACCCAGAGGATAAAGTACTATCTCTGCGACGAACGGACTGGATTAAATGTGGATAGTAAAAGATCGTTTATGAAAATCAAGAATAGGGTTTGAGGAAGAACGGATCCCTGGAGAACACCAGCGTCAAGAATATAAGTTAGAGGTTGCACCATCGACAAGTACCTACATTTTTCGGTTCTTCAGAAAGCTCTTAATAAGTCGTCAGTCAAATACACAATTAAATCACTAGCAGATCTTCTTCGAAATTCATAATTGGCGATCCGATAGTAAATTGCAATCTTCCAAATAGTTCATTAGATGAACATTTGCTCTTGACTGCATTACTTTGGAGAATGTGGAGACAATAGCAACCAGCCTATATTTTAATGGATCGGTCTTATTTCCATTTTTGGGATTGAGTGGACAATGGAGCTTTTCCAAGATTATAAAAAAGGCCAAGTTGTCAAAAAAAGGTGGACTAGTCTACAAAATGGTATAGCTAAAGAGTGACGACAGTTTCTACTACGATTCCATCTGTACTCCCTGACTTGTTTACACTTAACTTTTTAAGAACCTTTGATACAACTGGGGTGTGAATAAACACCTGTTTCATAGAGTATGTATTTGCCTATTGGAAGGGAAGGCGGCAGTTAACTTAAAATTGGCAGTTGTGAGGCGACTGTAAAATCAGAAGCTAAAAGATCAGATTTCTGTTCAGATGTGGAATTAATTATATTATGTGATTTGAGAGGAGGAACCTGCCGGAATGGATGACGGAATGAAACATTCCATAGCCGATCGAATAGCGGATGTTATTCTCAATTTTTTCTACGGAGTTTGACAGGGATTAGTAGAATTGTATGAGTGAGATGAGATTTAGCTTTTAATTGAAATAAAAAGTACAAAAAGAATTATTAAATTAAAATGTCGATTAAATATTCAATTAAGAATAAAAAGAATTTCAAAGCTAAAATTAATTGTCACTTGTCAGAATATAGACGAGGGATTAGCGTACAAAAGTATGTACTTACTTTCGAAAACCTGTATAGTTAAACGGATTTGAATACGGTTTTTTGCATTCGATTCAGATTGTCAATTATAAAATTTGCTTGGTGTTTTGCAAACCCAGATCGGCTTTATTGCATTTCTGCAGCTAAAAAATGCATTTTTGTAAGTGCATTTTTTAGAATAATAAAAAAAAATTATAATTCGGTAAATAATAGCCGAAACGAGCCCAAATTCATTACTCAGGGGTTTTTGGGGTCGCTGATCACGAATATGATGTCTAAAAAGTCATATCGTGGACTTGGAGGTCACGGCGTCCTTACTATACAGCTTCTCCTTGACTTTTGTCAAGGAGAATACAAAATACTATACAAATAGTATACAAATAGTATAGTATACTATACAAAATACTATACAAAAGATCCAATATTTGTTATTGGGGGGTTTTCGGGATCGCTGATCATCATTATGATATTTAAAAATATACCTGACGTACCTGGGGATCATAGCGACCCGATTATGAAGATCATCTCCTGCAGTTTTCTTTAAATTTCTTATAAAAAGCATTAAAAATCTTTACTCGGGGGTTTTCGAGGTCGCTGATCACGAATATGATGTTTAAAAATTCACCTAACGCACCTGGGGATATCAACGACCTGATAATGTAGATTATCTACTGGAGTTTTCTTTTAATTTTTTATGGATACCATTAAAAATCATTACTCGAGGGTTATAACTGACTTAGTGGGTACTCGAGGGTTATAATTTATAATTGACTTTCTGAATCGAATGCAAAAAACCGCATTCAAATCCGTTTAATTATACAGGTTTTCGAAAGTTCAATACGCTAATCCCTCGTCTAATAACAAAAAAAAAGTAAAAAAATACAGGTAGCATTTTTGAAATGTTGCTCAATATGAAATGTTGTCCATTAAGACCAATGTTCTTTAGACAGACTATACAGAAACAAAAGTGTACTTAATCGTTTTCCTTTCATTCTATTTCTTTGCTGATTGACTAAAAATGGAACAGAAGTCCCTAAAATAGTAAAATATTTTAAAGCAATTTATACAGCTTGAGAAACTGATTTCTTAGATCATACCAGATTTTCATAAGATTTTCTTTGTGTCTTTTTCCAACAGCACTACGCGAGTAAATAGATAATTTATCATAAATTGTATCCCCAGATTGTGTCTCTTGTTTATTAATTAATGATCTTCCCATAAGAAAAAGTTATTTCCTTATTTTTCAGATTGTTCTGAATCAGATGCCGACCTTTCAAAAATTTGTGTTTAGCATTTTTTACAAAGGTTTTAATTTTAGCGACTGCTGTAGAGCAAGCAAGGGCGTCCATGAAGTGCATTTTCTTAAACCTCGGCTCCAATACAGTAGCGAGTGGGTTCACTCTTTCTATAGCACCCATACTCGTTTTTCAATTTCGTTAATTACAAGCGATTTCAATTTTTCGATTTGCGAGTTTTCTAGTTAGAAGTTGCATTTTTTAAACTAGGCAATGAACTAATGGAATCAACTTGCTGCCAGTGCAATATTTATCACCAGACACTTCTTTGGTAATAGCTTCGAACGGTAGTAAAACTTGTGATACAGAAGATACAATTGCCAGTTCTGACGCATTGAGGATATGTGGTCTTATTTCATGCCGAATATAGTTATATCATTGATGACAACCCGTAACTCTAAAAACCTCCGATATAGTAAGGACTGTTTTATCTTGTGAGAACTTATTGAATTAATTTTGTTTCTTTATGCGTTGCTTTTCTTAATTCATTTCTTACTATATTACTTTGCTTGAACCATGTAACAATGCCTTTCACCTTAGTTTTCAAAGGACACTGTTTTACTGTATTTTGCGCTACTAAATTTATATTGTTTATTGCCAAAATCAGCTACAACAACCAACTAATTTTAAGCTTTTGTACAATACAAGGAAAATGTGAAAATATTAAAGATTAATAAAAATCAAACAACTACTCATACTAGCCAGAGTTAGTTTTTCATTGATTCGATGTTTTTATAAAAAACATCGATACATCGAATAGAAAAATTCTTTTAAAAGAACATCGAAAATATCCGATGTATCGTGTGTAAACATCGAGTAAATTTCAAACACCGATGTCTAGTGAATATCCCTTGTATTAGGCTGTCTCCCCATAAACATACACTCACTTCTAATTATTACCAAAAGTTTGGTATGCGGTGTCAGTATGAAAAATAGATTATTTGAATATGACTGCCAAAATCGGAAATCTTTTTAAGTGGTCTGGGTAATTTTTTTACAGGTTGTTGTCATATTTAGACATTGCAGTTGCCATCTTTTTTTTTATAGTTCAGATTAATCACTTAGGTTATAGATCTCTAATGCTTGATGCACGTGTTTACGATAGGAAAGGAAAGTTAAAAGGCTGGTATTTAAGGACTTGGAATAGGACTGGAGCGATAGTGATGATGTATTGCGGATTTAAAAGCTTGGGGATTATACGCAGCAGGGAAAACATTTTTTGGTAATCGATTCTACCAGTATACGGAACGTAAAAGGAAGGATTTATTATATCTAGATGTTCTCAGATATTAGACCTCTAAGGTATGCTTATGGGAATGCTAAGATTGTCTTATGGCTCGTGAAGATGGAGGTACTAGAGTTATTTATTAAGTTATTAATTTCCTTAAAGCATTTACCGTAGTAGTATCTATAAAACCGTGTAAGAGTTTCAACCACACTACTATGATGCCACGAATCCATACCCGATGTTAACATTGGATCATCAATCAGTTTCAGATCAGAAATCTTAAGAGGTTTCTGTTGCTGCAGCCCATAAATGGCAGGGTTGGAAACCCAAAAAACCCAAACCCAATTTTTTGTGGGTTTTTCTTGGGTGGGTAAAAGCAATTCCTCAAAACCCAAAAACCCAACCTATAAATTGAAATACATTTTGTACTCGTATATTAAGTTGTTTTATTTATTTCTATAAAGTTTACGGTTTATATTGTAGAAATTTAAAAATCTTTACTAATTTGTAAACTTTTTCTATGCCCAATCTATTACGGAGCTTGCTCCACGACCACACATGGCCAAACGTGCTAAATATGCTTTCTATCCCAGCCGAACTTGTTGGACACCCATGCAATTTTGCCATAAATTAAGCAATTTTGCCATAACCAAGCTTATATGATATCACACACCAACTACTAGAGTAGCAGTTAATTTTTTATCACTGTGCTGTGTTCACAATTGTTCGAACTAATCACGTTGCTTTACTAATAAAACAAAATGTCGATATTATTTTTATGGTATTTATAGCAGAACAACGTATTTACATAGATTTTTCATTTTATTTTGTTGTTTTTCATTTTATAAAAAACACGAAAAAAGCTCTGATAATTCCAATGTCATCCTCATCATTGAGTTGGCGAAATTTGTAAAGTAATGATGTTAAAATGTGTTGCATATATCAATACCCTCTAGATTTAGAATGCATTGAGTTTTAAAACGTATAAGAAATACAACAATAACATTGGATCAGACGTTTATTATTTTTGTTTTTAGTCAAATGAGAAATCTATGGTGTTAGTATGCAATTAATTGAGTTTATTACATAAATTTCGGAAAAACACATAAAACGAAAAACCCAGGTAAAACCCTGCAGAACCCACCAAAAACCCAATGTCCAGGGTTTTTGCTTCCATCCATGGGTTTTTGATAACCCTGATAAATGGGAGTCGAACTCGAGGATCGATCGTGTATACGCTTTATAGATCGTAGTAATTTCCGATGGAGAGAAAAAGCTTTAACAATCTACAGCGACGTAGGAAACCATGTCGTTGGGATCCCAATTTTTCCTGTAAAACGTTGCATTGCCGCTATATAGTGAGGTTTTATGGGACAAAACGCACGACTTCGTCTTCATAGGATTAAATATCATAAGATCCCGTTTACCCCAGTCCAGGAATAATTCAAGATCTAAATCCAAGAATTCAACCATTTTTCTACGTTGACAATTAGAAGATAGACTAGAAGGCTGATTTTTTAAAGAATAGGAATGAAAGATAGTGCTGTCGTCGGCAAAGCTATATATTGGGTTTGTGGTGATAGCAAATCGTTGATAAAGATCAGAAAGTGTTGGTGATAGAACCGAACCCCGAGGAACACCTGCTTGAATTGGGAATTTAGACGACATAGCACCATCCAGCATAAAACTCTGGGATTTTCTAACTAACAGATCAAGATCTTACAGACTCCAAATAAAATTAATTTATTGTTAAGAGCCCGATGCCAAACTCTGTCAAACGCTTTGGATATGTTAAAAGAAATGATATTAGAATCACCAAAGTCATGAATTGCTTTACCCCATTTCTCCGTGAGGACTGACATGATATCACCAGTAGACCGTGTTTTACGAAAGCCGTATTGGAGGTCATAGAGAAGATTGTTGTTTTCAAGATATGCCATCAGTTTATAATTAATAGTTTTTTCCATAACTTCAGCAAGTATCGAGGTTATAACTATGGAACGATAGTTTGATGGGTCAGACTTGTCGCCTTTTTCGGGACTAGTTGAACATTAGTCAGTTTTCACATTGATGGATAAAGACCAGAGCTTAGGGATAAATGAAAGAGGATAATTAGTGGATAAACCAGGGTATCAGCGCAACGTTTTAGTACAATAGGTCGTATACCATCCGGACTAGCAGATTTGCTAGGATCTATATTAGCAGTGTTGACCGCATAATTCTTGGACGCAAGTAAATGTTGTTCATGGATGATTGTACAGGTGGAATGATCGACGGATATATACCGGAATCATCAACGACAGATTAAGCGGCAAAATTTGCGGCAAGTAGATCTACCTTCGCTATGGTTTCCGTTACAGGGTCGCCTTGCTTATCAATCAATAGTGGAATAGAATATTTGATAAAGTTGTTGCCAACCTCTCGGATAAAGTTCCAGTATGACCGGCTTCCTTTAGTGGCATGTAAAATTTTTCGCTTAGCATTGGAGTTAAAAAGAAATTTAGCATTTTTAAATATACTATTACAGTTGTCTCTAGCCCTGATATAAAGAGATCTACTGCTGTGAGATTTATCGCTTTAGTATTTGTCAAACGCTAACATTTTGCTAATTTTAGCTATATAACATTCGTCAGAAAACCAGGATTCGGATCCATTTCTACTTTTCACAATACGGGTTGGTATAAAAATGTTCATTCCCAGTAGAATAATGAATGTGATCAATGCACTAGGTTGGTTAACATTTTAATCCTGCAAAAATAGCCGCCAGTCGATTTCATTGTAGAATTGATTAACTTTCTGCCAATTACATCTATTGTAATGCTAAACCTTACGAGGAGGAGATAATTTTGGACTTAAAGCTTGAGAACTTATTTCGAAATAGGCCGAAACTACAAAGTGATCAAATCTGCCAAGAGGAGCATCGACTGAGCAAGTATATTTGGCAGAATGAGTTATGAAAAGATCAAGTAGGTTAGAAGAATCGCTGGCAATATTCGGGATATGGGTGGGCCTTTCTACTAATAGAGTAAGCTGATTGGAATCAGCAAGAAATTTAGCACATTGATCTTCTAACGATGTTTTGGTTGAGAAACGTAGCCAACCTTTGTGATGGACGTTGAAATCACCCGCTAATATAATTTCTGCATTAGGCGCGGTGATGAAAATGTCATCGATTGTATCTGTAAGAGAATTAAATGCTTCCAAGGTTTGATTATGGAGGTAAGTAGGACTATGGTATAAATAACACAAATATATATCGTATTTATTTATGGTGATTTTGAGCCAGATAAAGCAGAAATACTACTTGTTTCATACTGAAGGAGCTTTATATATTTAACATCATTGCGGATATATATCATAACACCACGGTGTTCAAAATATGCAAATTCTGACGAATAATTATTACAGCCGAATCGTGCATTATCGATGTTTGAAACTTGTGTTTCACCTAATGCTAATAAATGAGGTTTCTTTTGGTTGAGATGGTATTGGATGCTAAGAAAGTTTTTTGAGAGACCCTGGGTGTTGGTGGAATCGATAACGAAGGCGGAGAAAGAAGTAGGCATTATGTATTAAAAATTAATAATGGTAAAACTAAAACTTTTATAAGGAAATACTAAAAAATGAAAGCCAGAAGGGACAGATAATGTACCACAGTAAGAGCGACAAAGATAAAATTGGCATAAGCCATAAACAGTTTTGCGGTCCTGTGAGTTCTTACTATCCCACCGGCAATGATAGTAAAAAAACAAAAGAGGGAAACTTAACTATCTTAAAAAGATTGGTGATATAGGCTGCGATTCAGTTTATAATTATAATCCTCCACATCTTAAACATAATAAGTAATGTTTGAATAAACTCACTCTTCACACGTTTCACAAACTCCAAGTACTTCAAGAAAAACTTGTTTTACTAATTAGAATAACTCGTCTTTTATTGTTTCACTACATCTATAAAACACAAAAAATATATATAACATTGTAAAATTATCAAAATAAATAAACTAATTTCTTTTACTAATATTTAAAACTAATGTTTCAACTTTTTTATGAACTCTGACAACAAGAATATAACCTAATATAATCGCAATAATGGATATATAAGTAGAAATACCTTCGTACATAAAACGAGGAGCAAATATTTTCCATACCATCAAATGTCTACAATGAATCGTACATGCTAGCATTGCACAAAATACCTACGAAAATAAATATTAAATGGAATGAAACATTTTGAATCTTTAATTTTTTTATTTTCCTCACCCTTGCTCCTTGTAATATCATTAATTGACATCCAGTTTTAAAAACTGATCCTGTAAAAGAACTATCCACTTCGAATAAATTTAATTCACCTCGTGTTAAATTGAAATCCATATCATCACCACCAACATTTATCGTATCATAACTTTTATCTTTTGTATTTACATTTGGTGATGTGACTACGATATTTATTATGATTGGCATTATTACCAGTATAGGATACACGATTAAGAATAATATTTGGCTACTAAACGTATTAAGTAATACTAATAATGCTGAGATGAATGTATTATCATTATACTTTGAACGTCCGATAAACGCGGCATGCCAATCGATTTGGGATAATGTTGGTTGATGTGATGTTGCGTAAAAAGTATAATGAATTAAAACTAGATATGATATAAGTGTTATCAACCGAGGTTGTAGAAAGTTTTCTGGAAATACAGAATAATAAATTATTCGTTATAAATTAAAACCAAAAATGAAGATTAACAATAATAATAATTGCAAATATGACTACTCTAAGTTATTTCAATGATCAAAATCTACATGGTATAAAGATCTGGTGGCTCATCGTTGGAACAGCATATATGAAAAAGGTTGTGAAACGAACATCATGGCATAAGACATTTCAAAAATGTTTGATCGAATCTGACAAGCTTCTTGAGTAAGGCTTTCAACCCGCTGTCGTGAAGTTGATTTAATATTTTATGATTAACCGATACAATTCAGATATTAAATCCATAACCATAGGGGATATCTTCAAGAAAATCCAATTGAACAGGTTAGTGGAACACGAAGTGACAGTCATGTTCTGAGTGATCAAATTTGAAGCGACATGAAAACCTAGATATAGCAGTTAAGAAAATAGCTTATACTTATCTGACATGAAAATGAATTATACATGAATCGCTTGCATGTTCCACTGGTAGTCCGCAGGATAATTAGCTCGTACATCACCCAATATGAAAATGTTGTATAAGTGAGATATTAATGTCGAAGGAAAATATATCCTAGACAAACTGGTCTGCTAATAAATTATCAAAACCCAAACATAATGATCGTAATATTTTACGTTTCACATCAGATTTATTATTGACAGATCTAATACAACAGGTTATGTTCGTTTCAACCGGATACCTAGGTAGCTTTAAACATATTCTACATTTCGGACTGCGGCATAATTACAAAGAAATATGATTTAGTCATCAACGAACTAAGGATCGCAAAATTATTCCAACCAAATACATTAAATTTATATTATCAATCACTTACCAAGATCTTCCGTTGTTTGTCCTTTTAGCATCCCACCCAGAAGAGAAATAGCTACTCCAACAAACACACCTATAAACAATCCAATTGATGGATTACTACCCAACAACATTGCAAAAAGTAATGTGGTCATAACACCAAATGCAATTATCACAGATGAGTATACAGTTGCCAATCCATAAACAACAGGAATTTCTGGAGTTATATCTTCTTCGCTACTTTTGGTATTAGCTCTATTCTTTATATGATTAAATAGTTCTGGAACCATATTTTGTTGTTCATAAACTCGTATAGGTTCTTTTTTGGCAGGAGGTAGGATAAAGAGCAATAACGGATTTATAATTATTATAAGGATATGAATTAAATATAATAAATAAACAACCCATGCTAATCCATCAATATGTGTTGATCGAACAGTTGCAATAGGGTTTTGCATCAAAACAAAATGTCCTGCAATGCAAATTGTAGTCACTGTCGGGGCATAACGAAAGAATATAACATGCGGTGAATATCCTGACAGATTTCCAATATTTTTAATGTACATTTTTGATAACGATGTGAGCAACGCCATTATAACAATTGGTAAAAAATCGAATATTGTTGCAGCTTTCTTTGAACTAGTTTTATTTTTCAATAACGGATTTTGATTTAACTCTTCAAATTTAAACAAACAACCTTGTTGTTCTTCTCTACATTTAAATAAATTATAAGATATTCTTAGAGCAATTATGGCAAGCGCAGAAACTAAAACATATTTCCATAATTCACGTTTTTTCTCCTTAAAATTTTTTTTGAAATTAAAATTTATTTCATTTAATGAAATTAAAATTAATCCTATTAATAAATAATTTAATACTTTTTGTTCTTCAATAATGTAACTATTTGAAAAAAATATTGTTACAAACATAATAAATATTATTCGAAGTAATTTGCTTGAAAAATTTCCATGTCGATGCCATTTTTCTGTGATATCACTCCAATTGGAAATAATTACGAAACCTACAATTGCAATACTGTAACCACATGAATAAAATAAAATATCCTTAAATCCTAGTTCAAATGTTAGAAAAGAATTTAGAATATATCCAACCAAATATCCACCTATGCTTGTTAAGTATATCAAAAATAAATAATTTTTATTAAATATTTTATCAATACTTTTAACACTTAAATTGAATATCATCAAGAAAAATGAAAAAACTGTTGAGAATACGATAAATAAACCTTTTGCCATTAAATTCGCATCAAAGTTTATCCATAGCTCACGACATTTTGATAAAATTTCTTTTAAAAATATATTCAAGTCTTTTGCGAAACTACGAAATGCAAGATCCGTATAGATCGAATTCGCTCGGTATGACAAAATAGTAAAAGTTTTATCTAAATCACTTGAGCTGTCTGCATCAAATGCATCAGAGTTTTCCAAAGAATACGATTTAAAGTAATTGTAAACTTGAATTGTATTCTGCCATCCATGAAATAATAACATTTGATGTGGTAAAAATCCATCAATACGTTTATCGGGAAGCATATGATATTGGACAGTACCAAGATTGGAATATGGGATAGGAATACCGAGTATGGATGATAATGTTGGTACGAAATCAATCTGAAAATAAAAATATATTTGATTATTCATTATTGATTAAAAAGAAGTTGTATATGTAACATTATTCTCGATATGCAGATTACAACTAAAATTAAACACTGGGTGATAACAAAAATTAAAGTTAGAAAATGTAAACCAAGTCAAATAAATAAATATATGAAACTGTCTAATCTGTCGAAATAATTATTTTTGCATGGAGGGATCATTTTTTGTTGACTTGTAATTTTTGATCTACGAGTGTGACAACCCGCGTACTCCCTTCTATCCCTTTAATTGAAATACGAGTTAACGTGAGATACCACATACCACCAATCGAACCTTACAACAATCAACTCTAGGTGTAGGTTTTAACCATTGATGAAGACAATACGTCAAACAATCAAGAAATATGCCGCTGGAATATTGGCAACTCCATTTTAGTTTTGTTTCTGCAAATTTTGTAAAACAAATTTGCTTTTTATCTTTTATTTTTTTATCCTATCATAAAATATTGGATTATATTATATTCTATATGTACAGAATTTATTATTTAGCTATCTCTTTCTTAAAATAAATATAAAAAACAAAGATTTGCGTCCTGTCCATCAACACCATAGAACGCATGTTGTTGTGGGACCTTCGTCTAAAATAAATAAACATTCTAAACTTGCTACACAGCATAACACAAATACAATATTTGTTTTAGTTAAAAGAAATTAAATTATAGAAGTAAAGGGTTTATATTACACACATTAAACCTGAATACTACCTTTCATCATAGACAAACAATAATATTATTATATTAATTATTATAATTATTAATTATTACAATAATATATTATTGTTTATCTATGCTTTCATCTATAAAGACAAAAAACAAACATCAAAATTGTTTATGGTCCATCGAGCCGGATGATTTTCTTTTTATATTTTATTCTGGGAAAATTGATTGGACTCATGTAGATTAAAAATAAATTGTGCAATTTATAATTGTACGGCAAAGTGTAGAATAAAGAAACTATTCAAGGAATGTCACAAAAGTTTCGATTTACTCACGACCAGTAATTGGTTTTCATTTTTCAAGAAGATACAATACAATACGCAATGCTTTTATTTATGGTTCAAATCTTTTCATTCAAATCTTTCATAAAAAATTATTTATTTATTTAACTATTGTTTTCATTATTATAATAACTATTTTATGTAGAATCAAATAAATAATTTCAATTGAAAAGTTTAATTGGTTCCAAAAGACACAAGAATAAAATAGTGAATTAGAACACAAACAAAAGCATAAATCTGGAAAAACTAGATATATAATTGGTGACCCAAACATGATCGAAAACAATTAAGGCATAATAAAAATAACTTTAAAATTAAGAGTACCTTGAATTGAAGTAGGAATTATTGTCAAATGTATTTTTATTTGTTTCTTTACTGAATGTTTTGTTTTTAAAATTTAATTGTTTATGAATTTATAACGAAAACTAAGTCTTTGTTACTTAAATATTTTGTATTATATTTTTCAAAAATATATTTTCGATACCTAAGAATCTTTCTTAGGGAAAAAGAATCGATACCTAAGAATCTTTCTTTAAATGTTTGTAGAAACTTCTTCCCTGAGGAAGATCTATTACTCTTTTTTTTTATGGCGTTCATGCTCCATGTAGGAGCGTTGCCAGGCTTTGAAAATTGAATGTCTTAAGTGGACCAAAAATGTAGCGTAGGATCTTACGCTCAAATACAGATAAATGCGATTCGTCAGTTTGTGTAAGGGTCCACGTTTGTGACCCATAGATCACAACCGGTCTACTCAGTGTCTTGTATAACTTGAGCTTGGTGTTAGTTGACACATACGGTGATCCAAGGAGAGGTTTAATTGAGTAGAAAGTTCGATTACCTGCAGCGATTCGAGCTTTTATATCTGTAAGTATGCTGTTGTTTGAGTCAAGCATTGATCCCAAATATTTAAAAGATTCAACTCCCTCAATTCGTTCATCGCCGCACATCAAATCTTTCTTCTCAGCCTCTCTTGAAACATTCATATGTTTGGTTTTATTGTAGTTAATTTGCAGACTAATTTTCCTAGCACCACTCTCAAGCGACTTGAAAGTCTCACTCATAACAGCTTCACTTCGGCTGAATTTATTGACAAGATATTGTTATTAGTCGGTAGTTTCTTTTGACGGCACACATATTCCAAGGCTAAATTAAAAAGTATAGGAGAGATAGCATCACCTTGTCTTAAAACGGAGTCGACTTTAAAAAACTTTGATATTTCGTTCTCTACTCGTACACAGCATTGAGAGTTCTGTACTGTCATTTTTCATAGTGATACCAGTTTACAAGGAATTCCCATTGACACCAGAGCAGACCATAGAGTCTCTCGTTCGAGAGAGTCGTAGGCCTGCCTGAAATCAATGAAA
The DNA here is from genome assembly GCA_963693315.1 of Diogma glabrata. Classification (NCBI taxonomy): domain Eukaryota; kingdom Metazoa; phylum Arthropoda; class Insecta; order Diptera; family Cylindrotomidae; genus Diogma; species Diogma glabrata. The sequence goes on from OY856186.1 coordinate 253,916,680, forward strand.
AGATGGTGCACAGGTATGTTGAACTCTCGACACTTTTCCAAAATCATCCTTATCGAGAAAAGTGCATCGGTAGTGCCTCGGCCCCGACCCGACTTGTTGCAGGTCACTTAAGTTGAGAAGATTCTCAAAATAAGCGGCCCAAGTATCTAAAATATTTTTAAGGTCTACTTGTAGTTCCCCATCTTCGTTTTGAATAGCAGTCGATTTAGTTTGAGGGCCCTCCTTTAAGATTTTAACCTGTTGAAAGAAGTTACGCGATTGATGTTCCTTGTTAAAGCTGTCAATCTCCTCACACTGTCTCTTCCACCATTCTCTCTCCGTTCGTCTACATAGCTTTGTAACGGCTTGTCTTGCCAGTTTATAGTTCTCCTTCGTGGACCTGGTGTTGCGTCCTTGTACACTTCAGACAGCAATCTCTTTTGAATTGAATAGCGTCAAGACATGCTTGATCCATCCATGGCTTCTGGGAGTGGTTCTGTGGTCGTCCAAGTATTCCCTCAGCAGCGCTTAAAACAGCATCTTTGAGCAAATACCACGACTTATTGCCGTCTCCATTAATGGTTTCTGATTTATCCAATGTTTCGGCAACGATTTATCCAATGTTTCGGATTTGATATCTCTCTTCTGTTTCAGCATTCTTTAATGATGAGATGTTAAAACGTTTTCGTTGATTGAGTTTTGGAATGCCTGGATTTGGGAAGTGGAACCTTATCGTAGCAGATACAAGGAAGGGGTCACTTCTAATGTATGCACCTCTAATTGAACATCCAGAACGCTCGAAAAGGAACGTGCTGTTACTAAAACGTGATCAATTTGATTTCGAGCGTTTCCATTTGGTGAGACCCAAGTATGCTTATGAATCGATCGATGCGGAAAGAACGTACTGGCAATTCTCAAATTATTTGATAATGCAAACTCAGTCATTCTCTTACCATTATCATTCGAATTCAAATGCAGGCTGTTGGGACCCACCACATTTCCATAAGAGATATCTCTTCCAACCTGTCCACTAAAGTCACCAAGAACCATAATGAAGTCGTGTGTTGGTGTTTGTTTCTTAACCTCTTCCAGTGCTATGTAGAAATTATCCTTCACGTCGACGGTCTTAGCTTCAGTAGGTACATGCACGGCAATAAGAGAAATATTGTTATATGTACCGCGTACACGTAGGTAGCAGATCCTCTTACTGATCGGGATGAATTTCATCACGGCTTCTTGTATGCGTGCACCAACAAGAAAACCAGTTCCAAATTCTCTTCGAAAAGGATGACCACTACAGTATAGAGAGTGACTATCCAAATCTTGTTTTCCGATTATCAGCTGCCTAATTTTTTGTAGAGCAATAATACCATCCTATGCCTCTCAGCCTCTGTTTCTAGACTTATAAGAGAATCAGGAGCGCTCAGACTGCGCACGTTCTACGTTCCGATTCGGTAGTCTGGTCCTTTTTCACGTCCAGGTAAAATTTAGTTTTTATGTCCGGGTCTGTTATTCTCTTCTGATAACCAAATTTAACATATTAGTTTTTTTCCGGGGTTAGGGTGTTAACCTTAGGCCCAACTCAAATTGTCGTGAATGCGTCCGTTCTGCATATTAAGGTCACCAGAAACAACCTTTTTACACGTTTATATAGCGAGCCGGTTGATTCAAGACAGACTCCCGCTCCAAGCCGCCCCTGACATGGAGAACAGACGCTTGAGTCGCATTGGTTGTAAGGCGCCAATTCGCCGTGATGTAGCGTCATTGACTAAGCAGTTTTTACTATGCTTGTCTCCAATACACCAACCTAATTCTGTCAGCATTACCCAGGCAGCACGGCGTGGACGTCGAATTTCGGATTTCGCTACCCACAAAAACACACAAAATATTTAAGTGAGAAAGACGAAATATTAAAGTTAATATTAAAGTGAGTAAGGATTGCTTCAACAAATCTACTCTACCCATCTCTAATTTACTCTACACTGCTTTACACTACTATGCTCTGCTCTACACTATTCTGCTCTACGCTGCTCTAATCTATTCAACTTTGTTTTGGACCGATTCGTTTCCCACTTTGCTTAGAGTAAGTTTTTGGTGAAGAAGAGTGGTTACTATTGAGATAGCACCTTGTGTGCTCGCCAGTGGTACCATTCCTCAACATCACAAATTTTTTCAATGAAGAGAAGTGGGGACCTAATTTTATTTTCTGTGTTGCACCATTTTCAATATTCAATGAATTTTTCTTGAAATTGAAATAGTAACTATGACCATGAGAGCTTGTAGTCTGGTGCTCGGGAGTGTTCTCCAGGAATGGCATTGGTTTTGAATTGATATTAATTTAATTTTAGATAGAGAAACCATAGCTCGGTAGAATTTGGTCGTTCGGGTCGCATCCTAACAGGTATGGGTTGTCTCTGGTTAAGGCGTGTAAGAATCTGATCTGCAGAATTTGGTTTGGGGCCTGTCCAGTTAGATCTTACATACCATTGTTGGAGGGGCTCGCAAGCACGAGATTCTTGCTCAAGGACGATGATCATTAGTATAACGGTAACTACTAGTATTGTAACAAATCCTGACAATTATTCTATTCCCCACATTCAGAATTTTTCACAATATCACAAATGTAAAATTTTCTCTACCATTGATCTTGTTCGTGGTGACAATTAAATTCCTACTGATTTACCGAATCCGAAGATCATTCGAATAAATTCGAATAGTCGAACGGAGTAGAAATTGGCAAAATGCATGTGAATGTTTTTCAAAAAAAAAACCACAACTGATGTTTCGCTCGGAAATTTGGATAAAGGAACTTGAAATTGGTAACTATAATATTGAAAACTATAATTTTTGCGCAAATTGTAATAATTTGAATAAAGCAGCAGGAGTTGCAGTATATATTTGTAACAACTTGGACTATAAAATCATTAATTATAACTGGAATTCGGCTGATTGTGTAAGGGTGGGTGTTATGTTGGATGGAATCAAGCATTCTTTCATATGTATATATCGTCTCCACTCTTTCTCCATCGGCACTTTTCTTACTGAATTAAAAGATTTATTAATTAATATAAACGATAAAAACGTAATAATATTTGGTGATCTAAATATTGATATACTTGATGACGCCCTCAGTGATGATTATAAACTTTTAATGGCCTCAGTTGGTATGGAATTTTTTATAAATAAGCCAACAAGAATTACGGAAAGGTTACAAACTTGCCTTGATCATATATTTGGTAGAAATGATCCTAAATTAAATTGTTCTATTGAAACCCAGTCGTTGAGACTTAATATCAGTGACCATAACCTAATTTTTATCGAAATATTTTCCAACAAAGTATCCACAAAAAATAAACCATCTACATTTACTAAAACCGACATTGATACAGTTAAACTTAATGCTCTATTAGAACATGAAAATTGGTTAAATGTTGTTAACGAAACAAATCCCTCTATTGCGTATGATAACTTTATGAATACTCTCACTGTAAATATTGACAAATGTACCACACGTAAGGTTATGAAACATCATGTAACTATGTTAAAACCATGGATGAACCCTTTCCTACTTAACAAAATTATGCATAAAAATAAAATTGCCAAAAAATTAGATCGTAAACCCAATGACATTAGGCTTAGAAAATATCATGAAACATTATCAAAGAAAGTTGCCTCTCAAATAACAAATACCAAAGAATCATAATACAACAGTGAATTCAACAAAAGTTCTGGAAATATAAAAGCACAATGGAATACAATAAACAACTTTTTAGGGAACTCGAAAGATAATAATACGATTAAATCCATTGCAACCAGCCCAACTAATAGTAGTAGCGATCCTTTGGTTATAGCTAACACTTTAAATGATTATTTTTTAAATGTTCCTACAGATTCTATAAATAGAGTTACCTTAAATGATAAAAATAGCCACCTCGAATATGATGAAACTGCGATGGAAAATTTTGTCTTTTTCGAAATAACAGAAAATGAAATAATATCTATACTCTCCGGTCTAAAAAATAAAAACTCACATGGCATAGATGATATAACTAGCTGCCTAATTAAAAAAATTTCAAAATCAATTTCTCGTATTCTCAAATTCTTATTTAACTTGTCACTAAATACCGGTATTTTTCCTGAAAGTTTGAAAACCGCGACTGTGCTTCCGCTATTTAAGAAGGGTGATAGAGATTCGCCAACCAATTACAGGCCAATTGCAATACAAAATGTATTTTCCAAAATTTTTGAAAAGGCAGTTAAAACTAGGCTAGTCAATTATTGTGATAAATATAATTTAGTTGCCCCAAATCAATTTGGTTTTCGAAAGAAGAGGTCAACCGAAGATGCTCTCATAAAATTCTTGAGCAAAGTGTATGTAAGCCTAAACAAAAAAAAGAAAGTTGCAGGTCTATATATTGATATATCCAAATCTTTTGACACAGTAAATCACACTCTTCTACTAAACAAACTCTGGAATATGGGTATAAGAGGTCTACCTTATTCTTGGTTTAAATCTTACTTATCAAGTCGAACACAATGTGTCAAAGTTGGCGAATCCCACAGTGTATTTGGAACTTTGAAAGCGGGAGTTCCTCAGGGCTCAGTACTGGGTCCTATACTGTTTATTTTATATATAAACTCCATTTTTAAAAGCGGACTCAAAGGATTCATGGTGGCGTTCGCTGACGATATAGGTTTGATTTACGATGCTGATTCAGTTGCTAATAATGAAACGAACATTCTACATGATCTTGAACTATTGAGTGTGTGGTTCAATATTCACTATATGATATTAAGCACTAAAACTAAAGTAATGCACTTTAACTTAACTATGTCCCCTGTCACACTGCAAAGTTCATACTCATATCATTCATCAAACTGCTCAAATTCTATATGTGGCGTAAATTGTTTCGAAGTTGACGTTGTGGAAGAAATTAAGTATCTCGGTTTGGTTATTGATTCCAGACTAAATTGGAAAAGTCATATAAACAAAATACGAAAAGAACTCCTAATATCATTGCGTAAAATGTATATGTTAAGATCGATTTGTCCAATATCAGTACTGCGTAATATATATTTCGCACTCATTGAATCTAGAATCCAATATGGTATTACCTGTTGGGGTGGTATCTACTATTCCAACCTCGAACCATTAATACTAGTTCAAAAACATATAATTCGTGTCATGCTAAAGAAGAAAAAAATAGAGCAGTAATTTCCTCTCTTCAAACAATTATTAATATTACCCGTGAGAAATTTATACGTTTTCAAAGTATTAAAATTATTTTTTAAAAGGAGTGGAAACCTGTGTGTCCGATCAAATGAAAAGTATAATTTTCGTACTAAAGATCGTTGTATTATCGACTCTACTGTCGATATGATTGATTTGACTAAGGCTGATGTATCTCCTGTTCAAGTCTTTCAGTATTCATGTCATGATAATACTACAAATACTACAAATACTACAAATATTGAAATTAAACAAAAAAATGATGTAAAGTTAACAAATGATGATGTATCTTCTAATATCAACTCATGTACCTACCTTGAATATCATTGAACCTCCAGCTGTAATATTCTTATCAAGGTTAGCTTACGGAACGAAATCAGAAGATATTTTAAATTTCATTGCTTCCAAGAGGGTGGATATTACTAACATGAAATGTTATATTGTGAATAGGAGAACGGAGCTAAAATTATTATCGTCATTTAAAGTTTTTATTCCAAGATGTTTTCGAGAAATACTTCTGAATAAGGAGTTCTGGCCAAATAAGAACATTTTGGTTAAAGATTTTATGGACAATCAAAAGCGTATGCAATCCAGAAAATCAAACATATTGACAAATTCAAAAAACCTATAGAACTTTCATTCTTATACCAAAATGTTCGTGGTTTAAGGATGAAGTGTCAAGATTTTTTGCATAATATGCTGTGTTGTACTTCTGATGTCATCGTGTTAACGGAAACTGGCCTCAATGATTCATTTTTTAACTCTGAGCTGTTTCCTACTAATTTCTCTGTTAATCGCTGCGATCGCTCTTTGATGAATAGTTGTTTTGAACGCTTTGGTGGAGTGCTTGTCGCAGTTTCTAATATATATATAAATGTGCTGAAGTTGAACTGGATTCTTTTAAGGACATTGAACTTTGCTGTTCTGTAATCATGCTTGATAAATTCAATATTTATGTGGTTGCTCTGTATATACCACCTAGATCATCGCTTTCTACAGTTACGCGTTATATGGAAGCTGTTGATTTTATTGAGAGTCTTTTGTCGTTTCATGATAAAATTTTTGTTTTTGGCCTTTTTAACATGCCCCATATGACCTGGATTCCAGGCGATGAGGATACAACTTTCTATGTGCCGGGTTTAAATGGAAATCCGGACGCACAATCAACACAATCTATAATTGCTGATGCTATAAATTCATCTGCTTTGTCTCAACTAAATGGTACCAGAAATAGTCACGACTGACTTTTGGATTTAATTTTTTCTAATATAACTGAAGATGTTTCGGTGGAAAGATGTTCACCTTTGGTTAAGGAAGATTTGTATCATCCTACCTTAAATCTTTTTTATAACTTTGAACAAAATGATTTTAATGAAGTTTTTAATAGTTCTAGGTTTGATTATAAGAAAGCTAACTATACTGATACATGCAGATGTATTGATGAATTTGATTGGTCTTCTTTTTACATGATGAAGGATACTGAGGTATTAATTAGGGATTTTTATACTGTCTTAAATTCGTTTATTTTTAATCATGTTCCTGTTGTGCCTGTAAAGTCACTGAGTAATATTAGTTGTCCATGGGACAATATTGAAATATCTAAAGCTAGGAAAGCTAAAAACATTGCTTATAAAAATTGGCGTCAATTTAGAACGGATCAACATTTTTCTGTCTATAGGGATCTTAAAAAAGTCCTGAATCGATTGTAAGTAATTCCTACTTCTCTTATATTAATGATATTCAATCAAAAATTAAACAAAATCCTGAATACTTTTGGAAATATGTCAATTATAAAAATAACTCTGACGGTTTTCCAACTATACTCAACTTTAATAGTATTTCCAGTGATAATCCAGCGGTAATCGCTAACATGTTTGGGAAATTTTTCCAATCGGTTTACGTTAATGAAAACGCTACAGTGGATCTTGATCTCAGGCCATTGAATGAAGTCAATTTTAGTATAAATGATCTCCTAATTACTGAGGAAGAAGTTTTTAATAGCTTATCTGGCGTCAACGATAGTTCAAACTCTGGTCCTGATGGTTTGCCACCAATTTTTATAAAAAACTGTGCTTCTTCTATCTGTAGCTTAGTTACTCACATTTTTAATTCGTCTTCGAAAACTAGCTCCTTTCCATTACTCTGGAAGAAATCATTTATTGTTCCACTATTTAAGTCAGGTCGAAAAAACGATATAAAAAACTACAGGGGTATTTGTAAGCAGTCTTGTTTACCTAAAATTTTTGATGCTTTGGTCACAAAGACTTTATATTTTAAGTGTAAACCTTTAATTTCGGTTTTTCAACATGGATTTGTAAAACAGCGTTCCACTGAGACTAATCTTCTCGAATTCACTAACTTCTTAATTAACGAGCTCTCGAAAGGTAATCAAATTGATGTGATCTACACTGATTTTAGCAAAGCATTTGATCGTGTAATTCATGTTATTTTACTCCATAAGCTACTGAGGTTGGGATTTCCTTTGGATTTTTTTAATTGGTTACATGCGTTTTTGTGTAATAGGGTTCAATTTGTAAGATTTCGTAATTGTGATGGATCCGATAAATGTCTTGTCCGATGTTCCTCAAGGAAGTCATATAGGTCCATTGTTATTTATTCTGTTTTTAAGTGATTTGGAACTGTTCATTCCGTCGATTAAAATTCTTGTTTGCAGATGACATAAAACTTTTTTATCCTATTTATGGCTTCTCTGATTGTATAGTTTTGAACGAAAATATAAATTTATTTATTAACTGGTGTAAGGTTAACTATCTTCATTTAAATAATGATAAATGTAATGTTATTGCATTTACTCATAAAAAAAGTCCTATTACCTATGATTATTATCTCTCTGATTCTAAAATAAACCGAGTATCAAGCATAAAAGATCTGGGTGTACTTTTGGATCAAAAACTGAACTTTAATTTGCACGTGAAATCTATTATAAAAAATGCAAAACGAACATGGGGTTTTGTTAGGCGGCTTTCACAGGAATTCACGGATCCTGATGTTGTTAAATCTTTATATATATATATATATATATATATATATATATATATATATATATATATATATATATATATATATATATATATATATATATATATATATATATATATATATATATATATATATATATATATATATATATATATATATATATATATATATATATATATATATATATATCTTTTGTAAGATCTAAACTAGAATATGCTTCTATTATTTGGTGCCCTATCTATGTTTGGGTAGATAAAATTGAAGCTGTTCAGAGGAGGTTTTTAACTTTTGCTTTAAGAGGCCTCCCGTTTGGCAACTCTATGGATCCATTGATTTCATATAGAGATAAATTGTCATTAATATCTCTCCAGCCCCTGTGTGGTAGGCATGAAGTTGCCAAAGCGATGTTTATATGTCGATTGTTGTATGGTGAAATTGATGCTCATAATTTGGTCTCTCTATTACCGATCCATATCCCAAACTATTCACTAAGATCGAATCGTCTATTTGTCTTGTGTAATCGCACAACTAATTTTGAGCAAATGCATGTTCATTCAATGGTTTTCTGAGGACATTCAATCAAAATTATCATTGGTTTGATTTTGGGCTCCCGTTATCGAATATAAAAAAATATTACTCATGAAACTATCATTGAAAAAAGAATGAAAGAATTGGATATGCTTTTCAAATTCATCAAGACGTGTTTATTGTAAGTAGCATTGTTGAACTTTGTTTATATAATTTGGTACTGAATTAATTTCGTGTTTATAGGTTTTTATTTTTTATTTTAATTTGTTAATTTGTTACTCTTTATAAGGAAGCTTTATGCTTTGGAATGTAAAATACCTTAAATAAATAAATAAATTATCCAAAAGCTAAATACTGAACATTTCCGTAAATTTTATCTACACACTGGTCCCACACTATTTAATTGTCTACCGGTTGAACTAAAAAATGCCTCTCCTCTTAACAAATTTCTGAAAGATTTGAAAGCGTGGTTGTTTGAAATAATAGACTACGAGAAGCTATTCGTTGTTGTGAGATAAAAAATAATAGAATATAAGTAAAAATAATAAAAATAATAATAATGTTTTCGCTAATTTTATTTTAATTTTCTTCCAATAAGTAACAAGTAAAAAATATACAACATTTTATACAAATTCACTTGAGTAATAATTTGTATATTAACATAGTAATATTTAATATAACGCACCCACTATCTAAATATATTTTCTAAGAATGTGTTATATAGTTGCTCCAAAACATTATCTATTTAATCTGGAGTATACTAAAATTGTGTTTTTAGTTTTAGAATTACTAACCATTAACCATGTAGCTTTTTTTTATACATAACTAAAACTAAAATAAATGTTTTATAAAAAAAAAAAAAAAAAGTCAAAACTTATCGGTTTCGAATGTAAACAAACTACCAGTTACATTCATAAATGTAACGATCTCATCGAACGTTAGAGTCGAACCATAAAAACGGCTATCATGGCCTATGACAGAACGAACTGGATACACATACTTCCGTCAGTATTGTTCGGTTTATGAAACACTTTCCGAAAAGACTTCTTTATCGGCAGAGCTATTCTACGGTACGAATATACGTTTTCCTAGAGAATTATTAAGCGAAAATATTAGCACTAAATTACCTTCGTCCCACAAATGCTTTAAGTCACGCTCATCTAAAAGTTTTCATTTTAAAATCACTTGACTCTTGCTCGCTTATCTTCTTATGTACTGACTTAGTACGTAAATCGCTAAAAGCCCCATACGAAGGTCGCGACGTAAAGATTAGCACATTCGACTTTTTATCAACAGTTTAAAATCTTGCTTTAGGACAGAATCTGAAAAGGAATTAAAGCCCTAATATCTGTCGCCCAGACGAAACTTCGTCCTCTACGGATAACGTCCATTGAACCCTTTGGGCACAACCATGCCGTCCCATCTACCTCTAAGCAAGCAACACTGATACTACAGTATCAACAAAAAAGGTAAGATTTAACCCCATTCATAAGCAATACATGTCCTATCCTGCAACTTCAATTATACAAACTGGGAGACGAACTAAAACTCCTTCTAAAACTCCTTAGTGATCTGCCACATTAAATTCTGACTCCCTTTCTTTCCATCTACGATGGAACTAAAGGGGAGTGTTGTGGCGAATGACAAATTTTCTTTACAGAATACATTTTTTTTGAAAATGGAGTGCTCACTTTCTTTTATAAAAAAATGGGAGGATTCACTTATTCTAAATATCGATAGGATAAGTTGTAAATTATTTGATATGAATCTTTAACCTCCAAAACAGAAGCTCTAGTCCTTTTACACGAGATGACGAGTCATAGTAACCTCAGAAGGATCTGGACTGGACCGCATCTTCTACCAGACCAAGAAGCTCCTGGTTTTTCGCTTCCTTCTCAACTAATTTATGCTAAGGCTATCGGTATAGATGACAGCGAATGACCCACATCAATTTGAACATGCAAATCTTCCAAAGCCACTGGTTCTTTAGTAGAAGCCATTACTGATCTTAGGTCAACTTTTGCATAAGCTGTGAAGAGGAGGAAGATGAAAGTTGTTCATCTACTCTATATGGATATCTAGCATTGACGGGCAATAAACGGCAAGTTGTATTTTAAAATGAACAAACTATAAACTGGGCAACCTTAAAATTATCTAGCTTTACCAATAGCTTTAGATGTCACTAAGCGAAATTTATAATTCTCTCTATTGCATGGTTTAACATATTTCGTTTATAGGTCAAATTATTATGTAACTCAAACAAGATAAAACTTTTGTTAAAGAATAATCCACCTACTATAATTACTCAATGTTAAAAGTAAATTTTGTACCTGTTGCATTGTATCACCATTTAAATTATATACTTCTGAAATTAAATCTGTTCCTTTTGAATACAGAAATAACAAAGCATTTATTTCATCTGTACTATCACCACCATGATCACCGGTAAATGTCATTCCATGATCTCCAGCAACTATTAAAACTGTATCATTATCCATTTGTTCAATCACATTTCTGAATTAAAGAAAAAAAATTTAAATTACGAAATCTGCAAAATCGTTTTCGGCTAAAGTGCGGTTAGCGTGGTAAAAAAATTATTATTTTTAAACTTTTTTTTTTTTAATTTTAACTGTTAAATAAAGCTCTGGTATCGACAAAGATTTACTGAATATTCGGTAAAAAAATTAATCTCATTGTTAATAATAGAAAGGATATAACATAGCATTTTTAGAGTAAACCACGCTAACTGCACTTTCCCCTCATTTTCAAAACCACTTACTCAATCATTTCATTCATTTCATTTAATTTTCTAGACATCTCTGAATGCATCGGTCCATACTTATGTCCACAATGATCGACGCCTAAAAAATGTGCAATCAATAAATCCCAATCATTATTTCCAACTTCCTTTGGTAAATGTTCAGCAATTTTATTGTCAACCGTATCTAAATCATATATATTAAAACTATGATAACTATATTCTCTTTTAAATCTTTTCGGGAATAAATCTGTCCAGGTACTGTCACCCATAAATACTACACTTAAATTATTTTGAACTATCTGAAATAGATAAAAAATTCGTTCGTAAATATTTATTTCTATTTTTATATTTTTTTCTAATGAACCTGGTCTATAATATTGTCTTCATTGATTTCAGGTGTCGCAAAATTTGATCCGACGTCAACAAATGTTGGTAATGTTCCAGTTGTTATTCCTTTTAAACGTTGCATAGTTGTTGTTGGAGGATCAGCTATAAATTTAACGAGACGACTTTTCTCTGGAGATGATCGTAATAGTTTATTGAAAACTGGAAGCTTATTCTCATAGGGTAGTGGGTTTTTATTATCTATAAAAATTCATGTTATGTATATATCTAATATATATAAAATAACATCTACACGAACCAAGATTAAAAAGACCAAAATCATATTTCAGGGCATCGATTAACAGAAATATTACTTTTGATTTCTTTGGTAAACAAACATCAGATGAAGAATTCATATTTTTTAATATTTCTGACGAGACAAAGTTGGGATTACAATTATCCTAAAAAGAAAAATATTCTATTAACAAACTTTTATCATAAAACAAATATTACATATACAAACCTCTCGACATTTTATATCCCCAAATTTATAACAATTATTTATATTTGATTTTGAGTTACGAGATAGAAGATAGCCTTTCGAGAACAAATATATTCCACTTGATAGCAAATATCCGAGCCATATCATTATCAGTAAGTAATTCCAGGTATATTTCATTTTAAAATTTGTATAATACGTTCAGTTCAAGAAATTTAAATTAAATTGACATTAGAACAACAACTTAAATATAATTTACACAAGACTAGAATATACGATAGTTTTAACAGAAATTATTCACTTAATTAATACATAATTAGCAGTTTCTTTAACAATAAAATTAACCTTTCGGTGTTTTTTGTTTTGTTCACATGTTAATTTTATCTGTCAAAATTGAAGTATGAAGTTATCTCTGATTTATTTTAATTAAAAAAGGGTAGGAATTTGTATAATTTATTGTACAGTCATTAGCAAAAGCCTTTAAAACTTGATAAGTAATTGAATTAAATTAAATAAATTAAATTAAATAAATTAAATTAAGTTAGGTTAAGTTATGTTATGTTAAATTAAATTAAATTCCACCAAAACACAGCAATTGACTGTTTCCAGATCAAAGACCTCAAGTAAGCTCGGCCTCCTCAAAAGATGTAAAAAATATTTAGCTCCGCATCAATTACTCCACGCAGTTATAAGTCATATATTCGTCCCTGTATGGAGTATTGTTGTCAGATTTGGGGCACTGCACCTGTTTCAATTCTAGCTCTATTGTACTCAGCTGTTAACAAGCATGTTATACGAATTTCGGATGATCGAAATTTAACATCAAATCTTGTTTCCCTGCAACACCGTCGCACTGTTGCTGATCTTGTTTTTTTATAAATATCGTTACCAGCAGAGCTCAGTTAAAAAGAAATCCATCATGCCTAGGGTGACCAGATCAAGCATCACAAAAATGAGGACAAATTTTTATTAGGAGAGGGGGTGAGTCAACACATTTAAAACTCATCAAAAAAGGTTCACTTTATTTCCCAGCTGAGAAAAAATTTGTTTTAAAAGAAAATACATTTACTATCTGAGCATGCATGCACAATGAAAACAAAAATTATCACCTAAAACAGCTTTGCATTTCCCTGGTTAAACATTCCAATTCAAACCTATTGAATCCTATTAAATCCAATATAATTTCAATAGGATTAAATCGGATTGAATTGGTTTAATAGGAAGACTTCGATCTACCAATTAAAATTCAATCGGAATGAATAGGATTTAACAGGAAAAGAGGTTCTGTAGGATTGTAAAGGAAATTTCCAATTGAATTTCAATCGGAAATTAAGAGATTCAATAGGAAAAAAGAACTTAGAAAAATATTAAACAATCTTAGAAATTTAACAGGATTTAATTGGAAAAGATTTAATAGGAATGAATACGATTAATCGGAATTCTGCAATGGAAATTTCCAATTAATTCCTATTATATACATTTCCTATAGATTCCGGTTGAAAAATAAAATAGAGATATTTAACAGGAATGAATAGGATTGTATTGGAAATAGATTTTTTGAATAGGAATTAATTGAAAATTCCCAATGCAGAATTCCGATTAATCCAATTAATTTTTTTCAATTGGTTTCAATTGGAATGTTTAACCAGGGTTACAAGATATATTATGTTTACTAAAATAAACGATAAAAATTCAAGTATAGAACCAGCAGTTTTGTCTTTTAGGCCCGTATTTTTGAACGTCGATAGAGATAAATCGGCGGATTTATCTTCTCTTTCGTATTTTTAAACGTAGATAAATCCATTGATTCAATCTTAGATTAAAAATGTATCCTCAGATTTATACCTCAACATCGATGGCTAAAACTGCGGCTACATTATTTTAGAAAATTTTAAAACACAAAACGTCATTACATTGGGTCAAACAGTTTTTAAGTAATAGTAAAAAGTATAGTATAATGAAAAGTATAAGTATACAAGTATAGTAAAATTTCTAACAGAAGCTATGCAAAATATTGCTAATTCATCTTCTTTTTCTTCTGAGTCCAATGATTTAGATTATGAAATAATCATGCCAAGTCAACGAATAAAACAACCAAAAATATTTCAAGAAAGGATTGATGTTGCATAGAATAATGCGGAAGAGTTTAGGAGACGATTCAGGTTTTCTAAAGAAAGAGTTCATTATTTAGAAAGCATTAGGAAAAATGACATTGAACCACTAGACTTTCGTGGATATCCTTTGATCACGATACATAAAATATTGGTATGTTTGAGGTATTATGCAACGGGGTCGTATCAATTGGTAATCGGTGATTTAATAGGAATAAGTCAGACTACAGCGGGCAATATAAGACAAAAACAAATATTACTCGGAAAAAATTAAAAAAACAATATTACTGGGAAAATTAAAAAAAATGACAAGTGTCCCAACAAGCAGTTTTAATGCAAATTTTGATATCGAAAATCGAAGATTTTAGCTCCATTCAAAAATACCACAAAAAATCCATAGATCTATCCACCTTTATAATTATCAAAAATAGCCTTAGTTAAAACAGCGGATTTTCGAAAACTACGGATTAATCCGACGATTTATCCTCATTTAAAAATATGGGCCTTAGCGCTTTAATACCAATACTTGGATATTGATACTTGTTTCTTTTTTAAAATATTGTAAGAACACATAAAATATTTTATGATTGCCATAGTTACTGGAATCTGTTCAAATTGAAACAAAATTTGTGTTGTTGATATATATTCAAATGCATTTGATACTGCCAAGTGTCAGAAGGAGCCAACACATTACTTCTGTTTTAGTTCGCGGACAAAAAATTTTTTTTAAATTCTGATACTTTATTAGATAAATATTTTCCTTGCATTCTCTTTTTGTGTTTTTCGGTGTTGGCATCTTGCTCTAAATCCGACCTCCCTTGGTTGGCTCTAGAAAACCGAACATTACAAACAGCACAGAGCACCTGGTGATGATTGTTATGGTTCTGTGTGAACATGCGGTATTCCATTTTTAATCTGTCACTAATGTGCATTTACGTTTTGAAATTACAAATTAATAGACAAAAGTTGCTCATGAGAAAAAGTTCTTTTCACGCACGCTAGATGATAGTATTAGCAACACATTAATAATGTAACTAGAAACACTTTATTCAAAAGATAACATAAATACCTAAAGGCTTGTAACCACATACAACAGAAACAGAATTTCATACAAATTTTGCATACAATTTTTTTCTATTAAATTTGTATATGAAATTTTGATTCTGTTTCTGTTGTATGTGAATGCCCGGCTTAAGAGCTTAAAACTACATACAACAGAAACAGAATTCCATACAAATTTTACAGAAACAAAATTTTTTTCTGTCAAATTTGTATGAAATTCTGTTTCTGTGTCTGTTGTATGTGAATGCTCGGCATAAGTAGTTTGACGATGTATGTATGAAGGATATCCAAAAAGAGGACAAAAACCATTATTTTGGAAAAAGATACCGGACACATTTTTTTGGCTGGTCACCCTAATCATGCCTCAATCATATTCTTTTTCCCGTATTAATCGCCACTCGGTTTGTGCATATCTTGATGTAACGTTATTGGGACCCGTCGTTGTTGTTAATTTGCTCAAATGTAATTAACTTAAAATCGACGTTTTATTCGCTTACTGAAAATTATCTATTTTTGTTTATTACGACGATATATAATGGATGTTAGTTTTCAGTTTATTGTTTATTACGACGTTTTAAATAAATATACATACATAAATAGACTGTATTATTGCTATCATTAATTAAAACATAACCACATTTTTCTGTGAAGCTTCTTCGTTTCTTACTTCTACTCTAACTCCAAAAAACAGAAGAGAAAAAATTCCTCAGTAAAAAAATTGTATTTATATTGTATCATGTTTACATGTATAACGCTGAAGTTTATGTTTACACTCACGTTAACATGATTTAGACATGATTTGTTGTCGACTTAAATGGAATCTTTTGTGCTTCAAGAGCTCACGGTGAGCTATCTATCCATCTCTTTGTATAGGATTTACATTACCAATACAGGTAGCTCTATTATGACCTATACGATACCTTTCGGTAGACGAGTCTGTTCGATCGCTTTATCGTCCACAGAGTTTTTATCTAGTTTTGGGTTGGCGTGATGTTTTTGTGCTTTGGTTTTGGATCTTGTTTTAAGTCTATCATGTCGGTCCCACGATAATGGTTGGAAAGACAGTGGAGTCAAACAGAACCGCTGTGGTGACTTTTTATTCAATCGTTTGTGTTAAATTTGAAAATCTCGTTAAATTCGTTTCAAACTTTTAGGTCCGCTATACACTTTAGCTAAGCTATGCGAACTATGCGAACTTTGTTTTTTGCATATAACGTAATCAAATGGATGACTATACACTTACGCTATAAGCTATAAGCTTAGTTCAAGTGTATAGTCATCCATTTGATTACGTTATATACAAAAAACATAGTTCGCATAGCTTAGCTCAAGTGTATAGCGGACCTTAAGCCGGGTATTCACATACAACAGAAACAGAAACCGAATTTCATACAAATTTGACAGATAAAAATTCGGTTTCTGTAAAATTTGTATGGAATTCTGTTTCTGTTTCTGGTTCTGTTGTATGTGGTTTCAAGCCTTTAGCAATAGATTAATAAAATTTTAGGTACATTTTTTAATCTAGTTTTCATTAAAATATTTTTTTCATCTAGTATTCATTTTCAATATATATATTCAGATTTTTGTTTTCATAAAATTGAGATTCATTTTTAATTAACCAGAAATTAAAATAATTTTATATGTCTATTAACTGAAATAATTGATAACTTTCAAGTTTATTTGAGTAATTTAAACTCACATTAGAAATATCAAAGTGTAATTTCAGATTGTGTGTTACTTAATCATTTGTAAATATTGTATCAAAGTTATTGTGAAAGGGAGCTTTATAATGAAATAATTAATCTTTATTTTAAATTATGCACATTAAAATAATGAAAATATTTTAACAAAAGAAGTTTTAAAATATAACTATATTCCAAACATAATTGTTTTAATTTCAGATACAATTTGAAGAGCTGATCTGATATATATAAAATATATGATTGATATATATAATTAAAATTTATTATTTATATATAATTTAAAGTTTGGAAGCTTCTTTGAATAAATTTATGGAATACCAAATATCATCTCAGTAATTCTCATCGCCTCTAGCAGTACCTGATTCTATATTAGATATAATTAGCGAGAATGACTAGCTAATGTTGAACACGTAGCAAAACATTATAGTGCTATTATGAACAGCTATACCGCATTACTTGACAAAGTTCCAATACTACAGAAGGAGACCGAGCATGAGCTGTGCCGTTAGAGACTGATGAAGATCATCATCAGCCAATCGATGCATCCGGACGGATGCTACACGCAGTGAGAGTGTTTGTTCCGAAGTCCCTATTTGATATTCAGAATCTGCCCTGGCGACCGTATTGTTATAGTAAACAATAAAATCGGAACAGGATTTACGCTATCTACTACCTGTGCTGTGCCCTATTCCGGTACATCGTGAAATAAATTATAGCAATTTTTTCCTAACTAGTATTCCGTGTCGCGGGAAATAACAAATTCGTATTAGAAAATATTTCTTTATTTCATTTATTGCAGTTTTTTCTCAATTCCCAATTCCCAGGGAAATGCCGGAATAGGCGTACTGGTAGCTTAAACTCAAAGTCTCTGGGGATATCTTAGTTTGAATTCTCTCCTCCTGATCGGCGGACCCATTATGAAAACCTTTACCAAGATCGAAACTTGGGGGAAGTGCAGTTAGTGTGGGAAACTCTAAAAACGCTATGTTATACCCTTTCTGTTATTAAAAATGAAATTAATTTTTTTACGGAATATTCAGTGAATCTGTTGTCGATACCAAAGCTTTATGTAACAATTAAAATTTAAAAAAAAAAAAATTTATTAAAAGAAAAAAATTTTTTTTTCCCACACTAACCGCACTTTAGCCACGAGTTACAACAACAAAATTTTTATTTCGCTCCAAACTATCTTCACAACCAAATCTTCTAATCTATTTATTTTTATTTTTAAATAATCCATGCTACATCATGTGTCCAACCACAAGATCTTTAAAAATGTATTAGGTTATTGTTTTTACGTTTCTCGCAATTATGACACTGACACACAAATGTCATAATTATATTAAAAACATTACATTTTGTTTCGTTACTTAATTTTCTAAATTAAAAATGCTTAATTTATTGATTAATTCTACTTATAAAAGTAATTTATTATTAAGGTATTTATACAAAATAATATAATATACAAAACTAAATGACATTTTTTCGTTTATTTTTGTTATAGAACCAAATTTAGTTACACAAAATTAATACAAAATATACATAAAGTGAATAAAAATAATGTCGGTTTAAGTCGTATAAAGTCGAAAACGAATTCAAATAAATTCAAAATTACAGAAAAGATATTATTCGGTGGATTAGGTTTTGGGTTTATCCTAAATAAAAGTTTAGGTATAGTTAAATGTGAGGCTATTTACAGTACGGATAGGTTAAACGGATTGCAATTGCATGATAACGGAAAAGTGAATTTCGATTGGAAAAAATTTTGGTTTTATTTAAAGCCGCACATATTAAAATTTTTGTTGGCAGTGTTGGTACGATTGAATTTTGAATTTCAATAATACGTTACTATAAACTTGTTTTTTTAGGCAGCTCTAGCAGTAGCATTTTGTAATATAAAAATTCCAAACTATCTTGGACAACTCGTGAATGTGTTAGCTAAATATTCCGGAATCGATGGGAAACCAAAATTAGATTCAAATTTTCTTCGATCCATGTTTCTACCAATTAGAAATCTATTCTCTATCTACATTCTACATTCCATTTTTACATTTTATTATATATTAATTTTAAGTAAAATTGGGGAAGAGATGGCAGCAACAATACGTCGTGATCTGTTCGAGCAGGTTATTATTCAAGATTTATCGTTTTTCGATGAAAATCGAACGGGGGAAATACTTAATCGTATCATTTCGGATGTACATGAATTTAAATCTTGTTTTAAACAATTTGTATCACAAGGACTAAAAACGGTGGCGCAGCTAATTGGCGGAACAGTCTCCTTATTTTTAATATCACCATATTTAACGGCGATTGCTGTTGTTTCGGTACCATCCGCTGTTATTTTAATGTCGGTAATGGGAAGAGCGTTAAGACATTTGAGCAAAGAAACTCAAGCACAA
Organism: Diogma glabrata; assembly: GCA_963693315.1. Taxonomy (NCBI): domain Eukaryota; kingdom Metazoa; phylum Arthropoda; class Insecta; order Diptera; family Cylindrotomidae; genus Diogma; species Diogma glabrata. The sequence goes on from OY856186.1 coordinate 253,936,279, forward strand.
CTTGATACTGTTTCTTCGCTTTGCGAAGAAGCGTTTTCTAATATACGAATAGTAAGGTCGTGCTCCAGTGAACAACATGAAATGGTTTTATTCGAACGAGAATCGCAGAAGGTATCGGATTTATCACAGAGATTAGGATACGGGATTGCAGTTTTTCAAGCGATGACCAATCTATTTTTAAACGGGTAAGTTTTAAGATTTTTCAGTTTCGTTGAATATTTTAACTGAGTTTTTGTAACGTTTTCAGAATGGTTGTGACAACCTTATTCCTCGGTGGTCAACTAATGAGTAGTAATTATTTAACTGCTGGAGACTTAATGGCTTTTTTGGTTGCCTCTCAAAGTATGCAAAAATCATTAGCTCAAGGATCAATTTTACTAGGAACTCTAATACGAGGAATTTCTGCAGGAACTCGAGTTTTTGAATTTTTATCAATTGAACCAAGAATTAAGTTACTTGAAGGAATCGAAATTCCTGAAAATCAACTAAAAGGTGAAATTCGGTTTGAAAATATAAAATTTGCGTATCCTTCCCGTCCACATCATGTCGTACTAAAAGATTTTTCGTTAATCATAAAAGAAGGTCAAACTGTTGCAATTGTCGGTGCGAGTGGGTCTGGCAAATCAACTGTGGCGGCATTGTTAAGCAGATTTTATGAACCAGAAAGTGGAAATATTACGATTGATGGTTACAAATTAAATCAAATATCGCCGAGTTGGTTGAGAGGAAAAGTGATTGGATTGATTGAACAACAACCGATTCTATTTGCGTCCAGCGTCTATGAGAACATAAAATATGGAAAATTTGATGCGAGTCATGATGAAATAATTTCAGTTTCTAATTTATCATTATCTCATGATTTTATAAAAACACTTCCTGATTCGTATGAAACAACCGTTGGAGAACGTGGAGCACAGTTGAGTGGTGGTCAACGACAACGGATCGCCATCGCAAGAGCATTACTGAAACAACCAACAATTTTAATTTTAGACGAAGCAACTAGTGCGTTGGACGCGTCAAGTGAAGCGATTGTTTTAGATGCTTTGAAATTGGTGACGAAAAATCGAACAACATTAATGATTGCACATCGTTTGTCTACAGTTAAACATGCGGATATGATTGTTGTTATGGAAAACGGACAAATCGTTGAAGTAAATTAAAATCTATATTTTTTTTTAAGTTTTTTTATACTAATTATCTTTCGTATTTCTAGACCGGCAAGCATAACGAATTAATGAAGAAAAAGGGTTTGTATTTTGAGTTAGTACAAAAACAGGAAAAACAAACTGCCGCTGGGGAAGCAATAAATGAATATTAATATAGCTAAAATGACAAATATATTATATTATTAGCCAGTTTAGCAATTTTTGTTGTATTATTTTTAAGTAAATTTCATATAAAAATGCTACCTATTCCAATGGGCTTCGTGTGGAGGACGGCGAGCATATGGTTGCTCTTTGTCTCGTTTTCAGGACAACCACTTATCTTTATAGCTTGTTATTAAATTCTCGCTATATAATTTACTTCGTGTTCCAATAAATTCTTTAAAAATGATTCGATTCAAGTTTTAATTACTTCCTTTGTAGATTGATCTAGTTAGTGCCTTCTACGTAAAATAAACTTAACTCAGAATTTACAAACAAGTTTATTTTCGTTCAATTATTTTATTGCAAACACCTTCCAAAATTCGTAATTTAATATTCATAATGTTGAATCAAGTGTTGTAAAAATGATATATTAATAATTCATATATGTATTCTATGTAAATTCTTTACATAGAGCCGCAGCCATATTTTATTTTCAATTATTCTAAATTGATTCTAAATGAAATTCACTCAATTATTTTTGTTTTCATCAAATTAACAATTCGATCCTTTAGTTTTTACAAAAATTACATTAAAAAGTAAAATTATAAAATCTAGCTTTTAATGAAAAAGATTTTAAGAAATCAAAAAACAACTACGTATCTTTTTTTGTTCAATCAAAAACTCAACTTATTTTTATGAATATTTTTAAACAATTAATTCTGAACAAAAGAATTTTTGCTCAGACTACTTAAATAATAATAATCAAAAACAGTGTACTTTTTCAATCAATTAAAACTATTGCCAACTTAATTTTGAAAAAGTTAAAGAAACAAAAAGGTGGAAAGTTAAAGAAACAAAAAGGTAGAAACGCCACATCTTCTTCTCCATGAATTTCCTTCGATATGTTTTTATCCAAGTTATTAATTCCCGTTTCGCATTTTTCTACCTGAATTTTGACATTCCATTGCATAGATTAAGACATTGAAGAGATAAAAAAATCACGTTTAAAGGCTACATTTCTTCACTTAATTGTACCTTTGTTTTGCTCGTATTGAATTCGACACTGATAACAAAATCCCAATCCATAAGTATCGTTAGATTTGTGACAATTTAACTTCCAGCTCCAACAAATAATAAATAGCAAAAAGTTTGCTTACGCACTGCGTTGCGTAATACATATTTTATTTTCCATCAATGTAATTCGACCTAACAAAATGTAGTTTCACCCCTGGTGGAAAAAGAAAAAAATTGCATGTATTTTAAAAATTTCATGTACGTTTTTAAAGTTTTGTAATCTTATTAACTAAAGATATTAATATTTGATTTGTTTGAGCCAAATATGAAATACCCAATGTATAAAACAAACACAACGTGGGCATCACATTTATCGCAGAGACGCCATTATTCAAATTATGATGATTCACTAGCAAGATAAACCTATGTTATTGCTATTAAAGACATAAATAATTGAGTCTATACTCGCATTGATGATTGCGAGGTACTAACGCCAACAAAGTTTTTATTAAACAAAACGGTTTTGTTTGTCCGCCGGAACTATTTCTACAACCGGATTACCACAACAGACAACACAGCTAGTAAAGCCGTATTAATAAAATCAACTCAACTGAATTTATCATCTCTATCTAATCAAAATCCATCACTTGGACAACGTCACTGGAGCAGCTACCAAAAACTGGTGACCCCGATAAAACGAACTGGTAATTTTTTTTTCTAAACCATGAGTTTATTTTTTGTTTGTCGGTGCAAATATATTTTCTTCTTCGTTAATAATGCAAGTGCATAAGGAATTTTTAATTGTCATTGGAACATTGTTGGTGGCGAGCTATGCATTCACGGTCGCAAACCAGCACCATGGAGTGTTATGCACCGCAACACTATTCTACCTTGCTTCCGTCCTCCTTATCTGCTTCAGACGCGGATGCAAATTCCCGATGATGTCTGCGAGCGACCCACTTGCTCTTCTAACTGAACTGGAACAGAATCAAGCTGCTAATACTTTAACGGTAACTCAAGAGCAGCTTGAAAAGATAATTTGGACACCCGGATGGAAGCTGCATTTGCCATAACACAACTCCAAACATGTGCTCAAAACCGTCACCTGAAATCTCAGTTGTTACCCCTCCGACAGCATCTGCACCTATAAAGTCCTTCCCTTTTGGTCCGATAAATCAGAACTTTCAAGATCACGCTTGAGGGCCTACTCTTTCTAGGGAACATTATGTCCCAGCAAGCTAAGTATAGTTATTTACCTAGCACCAAAACGTCATCCCTTACTTCGCTGGTAAGAGACATTCTGCTCCAACTAGACATGGCAAACCACTATGCTTAAAGCGGTTCTTCTAGCCTGCCGGTCAAACAGCCCTTCTGATCGCTTGCGCAATGTGCTACGCGGTATGGACCTAGGGGGAAAAATCCTCACAATTGCTTAGGGATTTAACTGTTGAATCTCAAAGTCACGTCTCAGAGAAAATATTAAGAGTTATATGGGAGGAAAAACTACCAACGTCTTGCGTACTGCTATCGCGGTAGTCTCAACTGACTTGCCGAAAACTGCCGAGATAACCGACAAAATGTTGGTCACAATGGTTGGTCTCCAACTAAGAGCGGTAGATAATCCTGTCACTCTTTCTTCTTCCTCCTCCAGCGAGGACAGGGTCTGGGCTCTGCGATATCATGGATTGCAGATTCAACACGCACAGCTGCATAATTCTTTGGAGTAAATTCAAAGATCAAAACGACTACAACAATTTTCGACGTAACCGCTCTAACCGATCTTCCGCGTGATCCCGGTCCAAGTAGCGCACTGAAATGTCCGATGGTATGCATGCAAATGCAACTCCGAATGTAATTTATATCGCTCAAATGCCCAAAGTCCAAAAACTCCTAAGCTAGCTAACACACGAGGCAGCATGGGATGATAGCTTCTCCAAACTCCGTTGGCGCAGGCGCTGAAGTCTCCTGAAAATCAGCTTTCAATCTTTACGCTGCTAATGCTACTCCCGTTAGCGCTTATGGTACAAGAGCTCTAACTTTAAACATTGGTCTCAGATGTGTGTTCTGTCAGACCTTTTTTTATCGCCAATGTTACAAATCCCTAATCTCGGAGCTGATTTCCTAAACAAGTATGGTCTTGAAGTGAACGTTAAAAATCGACGCCGAGTTGATCCACTAACCTCTTTGTTTCTCGCTAAAATCTCCACTTCTGAAACGGTCTCGCTAACATCCATTAATAACGATACGCTTGATATCAAAATTCGAGATATCCCTTAGACTTTTAAGGGTACCACTACTCCCCACGATCTGGCTACTCACGACTCACGTTATTGGGACTCAAGATCCTCATTGTAAGTATCGAAAATTAGCTCCTGAAAAATTGGCCATCGCCAAGGCAGAATTTGACATTTTGCTGTCGCAAGACATTTGCCGTCCGTTAAACAGCCCTTGGTCGTCTCCTCTCCACCTCGTCCAAGAGAAAAACAAGTGGAAACCTCGCGATGACCTCTCTTAACAATGTCACTACTCCTGATAAATACTAAATTCTACATATTATGAATTTCTTCCAATCGATGCAACATTTTTTCAACAGTCGACCTCGTCCGCGCGTATTATCAGATTCCTATTGATGTACGCGATATTGCTAAAATATTGCGTACATCAATAGGATTTTGCTTTCAATCTCAACTCCATTCGGACTGTTCTAATTCGTTCGAATGATTTTCAGGTTGCGATACGCTGCGCAATCTTTGCAAGGGTTCATAAATTCCATTCGCCGAAACCTTTAATTTGTTTTCATCTATATAGGTTGAACTCCTCATTGCTTCTGAAACCCTTGAGGAGCACCTCAAACATCTTAGGACCATTTGAGTATTTTTCCGACGCCGGTCTCATTATCAATGTTGATAAATGCAACTTTGCTAAAACCAACGTTGACTTCCTTGGACATCATCTTGATGCAAATCGCATCAAGCCAACACTTGAAAGCGTTGAGGCCACAAATCGCTATGAACTAATTTAGCACGCAAACCTCCACAACTTCCATACAAAGGTCCTTACTGAGTCATCAGTCGCGACAAAACTTTCGTGATTGATCGCAAAGTTCAACAGACCAGAATTCCCATCGACAGATTTAAAGCTTGCTTTAGGGCATAATCTGAAAATGACGTTACTCCAACCTCTCTTTCTTCAAGTAACAACTTCTAGTCCCGCAGACGAACCATCTTCCATTCAGAAAAGTCCATCCCACTCTTCCGGATGTGATAATTAGATTTAGGATTTATTTACTAATTTTTAGTAAAAGACAAATTTTATTTAATTATTAAATTTATTCACTTAAGATGAGTACTGATTAAATTCTGCGAACAACTCTGTTTTGTATATTAGAAACAATGGCTTTTATAATTACAATCATGAACAGACCGTCGATATTTTATCCTATCGATAGTATGATCAAATAATTATTTTAGTAATAATAATAATATAAAATAGATGGCATTACTATATAAAATATAGACATCTTTTGTATCTAAGAATATAGATGTCATTGATATCGAAATGAGGGATAATACAACACGGACACATTCTCCACTTCCCTGAAGAAGCGATGAATTTCGACGCTAAGACATTGCAACCAGAAAAGTCAAATTCCAACTGCAATCATTCGAGCAGGTAGAACTACTCGTACCCCCCCTCGCTTCTTTTTGGGAAACTAGGAGCGAGGGGGTAGTGTGTGGGGACAACTACCAGTTCCAATAAATAATAAAAAGTAAAAAGTTTACTTACACACTGCATTGCGTTATACATATTTTATCTTCCATCAAAGTAATTCATCACCCTAACAAAATAAAGTTTCACTCATGGTGGAAACAGAAAAAAGTTGCCTGTATTAAAAAAATGTCACGTATTTCAGATTAATCAGATGTAATTCTCTAGGATTAAATTTTCCAATACCACGCCATATTATATAAAAAAAACTTTTTAAATATACTTTAATATAAATTGAAAAAAATGCTTAATTTTAGAATGTTATATAATATATAATGAATGAAAGAAATGTGTTAAAAAAAGGAAAATGATATTATGACGCATTCGATTGAGGTGCGTTGCACATAGCCAAGAACATCCTAACGAAGTGATGCAACGGCCGATCAGGTATGGTCATCGTAGTTTTCTCTCAAGACGAATTTTCTACGGCGATCTGCCAGAAAGCGTCTTAAAATTCAAGCTGGAGATAAAGTTGGCAAATGACTTAGAACAGCGTCTATTTGTGGAAGATGATATGCATCTTTCTTAATAACGGTATTTTCACTGGCGAACTCCAAGAACTGGGTGGTTATTTTGTAGCGTTATCTCACTAGGTGAGATAAAAAGTGAGATAAAATATTTGTCTTTGATCGATTATATTAGATATAAGAAATCATTTAAACATAATTTTTTTATCTCACTATTTATCTCACCTAGTGAGATAACGCTACAAAATAACCACCCTGGTACTTCCTTTAATGACACCCAGCGACAGCATACGACCCAGCTCATATCCCATCCTGTTTTTATTGCTGGTGATACAGGGTCTTTGTTTGATAGGGTGTCGCGAACATCAATTATGTGTTCAAGCACATACGTTTCGCCTAAACCAATTTTAGAACATGAAGGAAGAAGCTGTATCGTGGTAAGATATGCAGCAATTGATTCGATAGAATCTAACGAAGATACAAGTAGGACATGATCTAGTAATCTGAAATTTTTGAATCATTAGTTAATTATAATTTATCAATTAATTAATTATCATATATCATATTAATTATCAATATTTCAATAAAAATTATTAAACAATTATATAGTTATTTGAAATATTTTTTAGAGAAAAAACTAACAGTCAATGAAGACAAAATACTTAAATCTAATTTTTGAAAAAAAAAAAACAAAAAACATCACCATCAATACTCCCCCACCAGTGACTTTGAAGAAGTCATGAAATGAAAAATGTTGGGACTGATGTACCAAAATTAGTTAAGGACCGATAGAATTTTTTTTTTAAATTAGTTTGATTGTGAAAAGAATGAAATTATTTTAAATTTTAAATTGATTCCCAAAAATTGACACGGAGTATGATTTTGATTAAAGTTCAAAACAGATCCACAGCATCCTACATACTGGAGAAAAAGGACTTTGCTATATTATCAAAGTGGATGCTGAAGTAATATCCCTGCTTAAACAGTCCCATTAGAAAAGGTGCAATCCTATAGAATATTGATGAAAACTGGCTAGGAAAAAAACGATTTTAATGGGAACAACCGAGAAATTCTTTACTTCATAAAAATGTTGGGTAGGAAAGACTCATATTCAATGGGAAAATTGAATTAAGCTCATAATCCTTTAAATATCAGACTATTCCTATTGAAAACTTTTTATAGGAATGAACGTAATTGAAAGAAAAATACATAAACCATTTCTTTTCTTACGACAAGATTTCTTAATAGGATTCTTTATAGTTTTTAAAGGAAGACATTGAAACAGTTTCAACAGGAAATGGATAATTTGTAAAGGAAAATAAAACTTACAAAATTGTTTTCTTACGCCAAGATTTCCCAATAGGATTAATAGTTTTATAGGAAGAAATGGTTTCATTAGAAAGTATATAATTTCTAAAGGAAAAAACGACTGAAATTCTTACTCCACTACATTATTCTTCGATAGGATTCTGTAAAGTTTTAGAAGTTCTAGTAAGTTGAGGCTAATCATTAGAGTAACGTTTTTGGTGGGTTTTTTTGAATAATCTTGTCGATTCTTTCGTATTCTTAATATCTGAAGTTTTTGTTATTACGACTTAAACCAATTCGAAAGGGCCGGTGTAAGAAGGTTGTAAAGATTTGAACGAAGATTTGGGACCTATATTTTTAACGTTCATTTTGATGGACGCCAAACAAAGTGTTTTGTAAGAAGATTGGTATAGAACCTTTAACACCAAGATGCGAAAGACTGTGGAATGCATCAAAAACTCTGAGGTAAAAAGTATATACTATACAATATACTGTACACAGTAATAATAAATAGCTTGCGCATAGCTGTGGTTGTGTCTCAATAAATCAGTTTGCTGGAATCGCAACAAACTTTAAAGTTGTTAATAATTCTAATGTTAATAATTCTTCATCCGCGATTACAGTATAACGAATTTTCTCTGGAATGAGGATTTGATTTATGCAAGATAAGTCGTCGGCTACCACATTTTTGGTACCAGATGTTTCCTGGATATATTACTAGTAAATTTTCCAGGTGTCGAAATTGACGGAAATGCTTGATGCCTGAAGACGCGCCGTTAAAAGTTTTCGATATAAGAGATATATTTAATTTGAGCATCGTTAAGACGTACCAAGAAGAGTTTCTTATCTCTGATGGATTTACTATCAACCATAATTTCTAGTCGAGATAAAGATGAGCTAGAAGAAGACTGGTATTGCACAGCTTGTCTTTGCAATTTTCAAAGGTATTAATGGACTTACTGGTCCAAGTGACAGGAAATTTACTGTTCTTCTCGTATCCCTTCAAGATATCGTAAAGTAAAATTTGGTCCGCTTGTAAGAATCGTCGATAAAATTTAAGCATACCTAAGAATCTCTTAGGCTGCATAAAACCGTAGTGGGACGTTCAACGTCTTTTATGACTTGAACACGTTCACAATCGTTAAAAAATGTCGTGTTCATTAACCACATGGTCTAAGAATTTAATCTTACATTTAAAAAAAACGCATTTATTTAGATTAATAATGAGACTATTTTATAGAATTTCTGAAAAATCATTTGGAGGTGGGTAAAAATGTAATTGATATGCTCCTCTGGATTATAATAAAAATACGTTAGTTTTCTTTTCTTTTGAAGAATTTCGGAATATGTTATTCCATATTAGAGAGTCCAGCTTTTATATGGAATTCAGGATAGAATAAAACAAATTTATTAAGTAAAGAACCAAATTATAATGCGACTAATCGATTGTACAATTGTTATGAGAATAGAATACTTGATAGTTTTTATATTTAAATGCTAGTAAAAGCCTACTCCAACACTCCTACTCATTTAAATAATTCGATTCCACACAATTCTCTGAAATTCTTGAGAACTCCAGGTGGTAATGGTTTTGTCAACATGTCCGCTACATTGTCATCTGTAGGACAATATTCACATATTATCGTGCTTTTGACCACATACTCCTTAACAAAATGCTTCTTTATATCGATATGTTTTTTTTTTTAATAAAAAGTGTTGTGTAGTAGGAATTACAAAATGTGTCACAACAACACATAGACACCTCTTAAGACCCAGGTCCCACAACATCATGCGTCTTGAGGTATAGGTGGACGCTTTCTTTAAATCTTTGTGGATTGAAGGCACTCGAGACTATTGATTCGGGCAAAGCATTCCATTTGTACGATGTACGTACAAAGAAATCCCTTTGCATTCTATTACTATGACAATGAGTAATCCCGAACTCCACCTGCACAAACCGATTGACGAGTCAAACGGGGAAAAACATATGTCTGAGGCATTATGGACCTAATTTCATCCGAACTCTGCTGGTGACGATATTTATAAAAAACAACGAGATTAGCAACAGTGCGACGATGTTGTAGGGAATCAAGATCTAATGTTTAATCTCGATCACCAAAAATTCGTATAGCACGCTTTTGAACAGAGTCTAAAAGAGCTAGGATAGTAACAGATGCAGCGCCCCAAACTTAACATCAATACTCCATACAGGGACGAATTTAGGACTTATAAATGTGGAGTAATTGATGCGAAGTAAAATATTTTTTACATCTATTGAGGAGGCCGAGTTTTCTTGACGCGCTCTTTGACATGGCCATTATATGATCGTTCCAGAGTAAGTCATTGGATATGGCGACTCCCAATAAACGAATGCTTTCACATTCGTTTATTTGGTCGTCACACATATTAATTGAAATATCGTTGGGAGACTCGGTCTTTGATCTGAAAACAATCAATAGCTGTGTTTTGGTGGAATTAAAATTGACCAAATTTTTATCACCCCGATCGGCGACTTTTTTTAGATCCTCGTTTACATTTCTGGCAGCGTCTCTCCGGGCGGGATTTATTCGTTCATGCATTTTACCCTTTGAAGATAGGGGGACGAATGACTTGTGCAGTGTAAATAAATTTTCATCCTGACCTAATTTCAAACAGCTCTGATTGTCTTCATAAATTGTTGTTGCCGTATTGACAGGTTGGTTGAAATCTTCTAACAAACGTCGAATCCAAAGAGTTTCTTTGCATGTTTCAGACAGTGAAATAAACTCAGCTTCTGTTGAAGATAGCACAACACAAGTTTGTTTCTTGCTTTGTGTGTATCCAGCATCTATCAACACTTGAATCAATTGGTTCCAAATCCTTCCAGCTTGCTTTAAACCATATATACTCCTCCTCAAGAGACAAACTTGTTTTTCCTTCCCTTCGACAACATAACCTTGCGGTTGCTTCATGTACATGGGCTCCTCTAACTCTCCATATAAACATGCAGTTTTAACATCAAAATGCTTTACCATCATCTTATCAGCACTAGCAATAGCAAGTAAAATTTTGAATGTTGTTTGTTTAGCAACTGGCGCGAACACTTCATCATAATCGGTTCCGAACTTATGTGAAAATCCTTGACCCACCAATCTTGCTTTATATCGTTGTATTTTACCACATGCATTCTTCTTGATTTTGTATGTCCACTTGCTGCCGATTGCTTTTCGTCCTTCCGGTAATTCTATCAATTCCCAACCCTCGTTTTCATACATTGAATTCATTTTCTCATTCATGGCCTCTACCCATTTCAATTTCTGAGCAACAGTGACCGCTTGGTTGTAACTTGATGGTTCAATTTCTTCCTCATTTGTCACCACCCATTATTTGAATGAAACGAGTCAGTGGTATTCCTTTATTAGATCTATTTGATCTTCGCAACTCCATATTTACTTCTACATCATTTTTTCAGCAACGTTTTGATTACCCAAACTTTTGTTAGTAATAACAATGTTTTCCGTTTGTGATTCAATGTCTTTCCAATCGCTGTCTTTATTTACAAATTGAACTTTTCTACTGATAACAACTTTTCCAGTTGATGGCACATAACAGCATAAGCTTTCGATGAAAAATCTTAACCGACCATAGTTGCTTGAACTGCTTTCGTACTAAGCTTTTTTCGTTTTTCATCAGGAACAAATACATAACATTTTGATCCAAACCGCTTAAAATGTGTGATACTCAGTTTAACACCGAACCAGTACGGTGTTTTCTGAATGTCCTTTGCTGGTAAACGGTTTTGTATGTAATTCGTCATAAATACTGCTTCGCCCCAAAACGTTTTTGCCATACCAGCTTCCAATAACATTCACCGTACCATTTCAATTAGAGTTCGATTTTTACGCTCAGAAACACCATTTTGTTGTGGAGTGAATGGTGCTGTTCTGTTGTATTGAATGCCCTCCTGTTTCAAATATGTTACGAACTCATTGTCAATATACTCTCCTCCTCAATCCGATCGAAGAAATGTTGGCTTGGTTTTCAACATGGTCTTGCACATTTCCACGTACTCTTTGAATTTTCCAAACGTTTCGGATTTGCATCGAAGTAATTCAACAACTGTATATTTAGAAAAATCATCAATAAATGTTACCATGTATTTCTTACCAGACGGAGTAGCTGTTTGCATAGCACCACAGACATCGGAGTGCACAATGTGAATCATTCTCCTTGCTCGATTTTCAGACTTCTGTGGAAACTTAATTCTGGTCATTTTCCCTTGAAGGCAAATTTCACAATTCAATATATTAGAATATTCAGTACTGATTTTTCCAAATTTGACTCCATCGACAAATTCACGTGATGGTAATGATTTCACAACCTTGATGTCTCTGTGTCCAAGTACTCGATGCCATTCATGTACACAACATTCCGAATCATTCGGTTCAGCCGCTTCTGATGCATAAACTTGATTCGGAGTTTTAATTTTGTACAAATCACCAGATTTTTCACCATATGCCACTTCCTTTTCATCATATTTAATTTCAAAATAGGTACTTTGAAATGTAACTGTGAATCCTTTCTTTGTTAGCTTGCCAACAGAAATAAAATTTCCTTTCAACTCTGGAACGTATAACACGCACTCCATCTTCACTCGTGTGACTTCACCAGATTTGTTCACAACTTTCATTCGGATAGTTCCAATCCCCACAGCATCAACCAGTTTACCATTTTCGACTTTTACTCTTTCTCTTTAACTCAAATCGATCTCTATGTACAAACTTTTATCACTTACAGGATGATTTGTAGCCCCTGAGTTCAGTAGTCATCCTTTAATTGCAGTTGAAATAACGAATAAAAATTCTTCTTTATCGTCCTCAATTTCATCACTCGCAGCTTGAATTAAGTTTGCCCCTTGTGTAACTGTTTTTTTTACTTCAGTATCTGGTTTATTTTTCGTCAACCATTCAGCATATTTGCTACAGTTCTTTCGAAGGTGACTTTTTCCTCTGCAGAAATGGCATGAAAATGAGCCCTTCTTGAATGTTGAAGATGCTCGTAAAATTGATTCTCCTGTAGTCTCTGAATTCCGTTCCGAACGATGTTTATATTCTCCAATGATCTTTGAACAAACGAAACTTGATGTTAACTCTACGTCTCTAGCTTCTAGTGCCATTATTAAATTGTCATAGCTTTCTGGTAACGTCCAAGAAGAGTAGCACTAAATATTAAATCTTCTCTAATATTATCACATAGTGCCAACATTTTCTGGAACAATTCACTCATTTTATTTACGTGAGCTTCTGCATCGCCACCCTCTTCAAGCTTTTGAGTCATCAATTGTCGTAGAATATAAACTCTGTTGTTTGCATTGTCCTTTTTATGAATGCCTTTCAACGTTTTCCATGCATCCCGTGCTAGCTTACATTGACGAATGTACTGAATTTGATCATCTTCAACATTGAGTGCTATTGTAGAATGAGCAACTTGATCATTCTTTTTCCATTCGTCTGTTATTGGATTAGATACATCATCATCTATGACACTCCAAACACCATTTTCAATTTTTTTTTTTGAATAAAATGTGTTGTGTTATAGGTTTACAATATGTGTCACAACACATAAATACCTTTTAAGACCTAGGTCTAGACCTATGTCCCACAACAACTGGCGTTCTAAGGTCATGATGAACGCTTTTTTAAACCTCTGCGGGTTGAAGTCACCTGAGATGGGTTCCGCAAAACTATTCCATTTGTATGCAGTTCGGACAAAGAAGTCTTTCTGCGATCTACCAGTATGACAGCGTGGGATATCGACCGTTTGACTGGTTGCGGTAGCCGATTGTCAAGTGGAACGAGGGTAAGAATAAATTTGAGGCATGATGCTGCTGATTTCATCTGATCACTGTTGATGACGATATTTGTAAAAAACAACGAGGTCAGCAACAGTGCGACGATGTTGTAGGGAATCAAGTTTTGATGTCAAAGCTCGATCACCCACAATTCGTATAGCCCGCTTTTGAACAGATTCCAAGTGGGCCAAGATGGAAACAGAAGCAGCACCCCAAACTTGACAATAGTACTCCATACAGGGACGAATATAGGACTTATAAACATGGAGCAATTGTTATGGAGTGAAAATTTTTTTGCATCTATTTATGAGGCCGAGTTTTTTAGACGCGATTTTCGCCATCGCCATTACATGATCGTTCCAGAGTACGTCATTTGAAACTGTGACTCCCAATAAACGGATGCTTTTACATTCACCTATTGGTTCATCACACATACTGAATAAAATATCTTTGGGGAACTCGGTCTTTGATCTGGAAACAATCAACAGCTGTGTTTTGGTAGAGTTGTAATTGACCAGGTTTTGGTCACCCCAATCGGCGACATTTTTTAGGTCTTTATTCACGTTTATGGCTGCGTCTCTCCGGGCGGGATTAATTCGTTCGTGAATTTTACCTTTTGAAGGAAGGGGCTCGAATGACTTGTGCAGAGTACTATCATCTGCAAAACTATTTATTGGGTAATTTTCAACAATTCGTTGATATGAATCAAAAATAGGGTTGGGGACAATACTGAGCCTTGAGGTACACCAGCATTAATTAGTTTAGACTCAGAAGAAAATCCGTCTAAGGAGACCGCAATGTATGTTGGATAGAAAATTTTGAATCAGCTTCACAATATTTCATCCAACCATACGCAACAAGCTTGTGGATTAAGTTGGCATGCCAGACTCGATCGAATGCCTTGGAGATGTCTAAAGCGATAACATATGTTTCACCACCTTTATCAAGTATGCTGTTCCAACAATGCGCTACATAGTTTAATAGATCGGTGGTTGATCTTTTGTTTCGAAAACCGTATTGGCTGTCGGCTATTAAATGATTTACTTCCAGAAATTTTGAAATGTGTGTATTAATATAACGCTCGTAGACTTTGGATAGGACCGATAGTAAAGCTGTTGGCCTATAATTTGAGATATCGGATTTTGGTCCCTTTTTGGGGACGGGCTGAACTTTGGCCAACTTCCAGCACGAGGAAAGTATACTAGATTTGTAGGATTGGTAGAATATTTTAGTCAAAGTTGGTGCAAGTTCTTTAGAAATAAGGTGACCAGACGTCCCGCTTTTGGCGGGACGGTTCCGATTTTTAACAATTTGTCCCGCGTCCCGCGCCATTTTAAAAATGTCCCGATTTTTCAAAAGAAAACATAATTTCGTTATTCAAATGAAAAAAGAATTTCGTTATTTAAAATTAAATTTGGGTAATTTATTTATGCTAAATAAAACATTTTTTTTAGTTTAAATACTTATAAATAAATTTGAATTATATGACAATCAATATCAATTTTGTAATAAACACTAAACATAAATGGAGTTCCACTTTGTCTTCTATTGAAATTGTAAATATTAAAATTATATATATAAACCTATTCATACTTTTTAATTATTTGAGCAATTCCATCCCAAAGCGATCACTTTTAGCTAAAATCTGTCCATCAAATTTTTTTTTTTGCCTTAAACTATTTTCATTCGGTAGAGTATCGAAAATGGTTTGGTAAAACATTTTTTTTTTGTTTCGAGAAACCCTTGGTTATCATGTGCTGGAATGGCCTAAAATCGCGATTTGTGCTTACACGCGTATCTTGAAAATGCAACCATTTCTGAACGGCTGAACCGATTTTGACGGCAGTAGGCGCGTTTGTAAGCAGAAACATAGTAATTTTAGGGAAAATGTTTATCTGAGCATGTTTTCATAGAACATCCATGAGAAAGTTGGAAAATGGTCAGAAAAATTGTCATTTGACATAGCCTGAACTGAAATTTTGCCCATTAAAAAAAAAAAAAAACTTCCATATATTAGCTTTTTAGTTTCCAAGTATAAAAAGAGGGATATTTTTCGTTCTCAAGTAATGATTTTTTAAAATTTTGTCCTACATACTAGGGTTCTTAGTAGGGTTCTTTATATGAAGCTTTAATCCAAATTTCACGCTCTTAAACCTTAATAAACTAAAAGCCAAAGATTAACATTATGAAAAAGATAAAAACGAACTATTAAAATACTTTTTAATGAAAAAAATATAATAAATAAATTAATTAATTAATTAAACCACTTAATTTAAACACTAGAATACTTATTTGCATAATATTTTTTTTTTAATTTTTTTTATTTTAAATTACAATACAATTTAAACCCAACACCAAAATATAATAGTATAAATATAATGATAAAAAAGGAAGAAAAATATTAGAACTTAAAAAACAAATCTTATTTATATTAAACTAATAGCGTTTTCGTTTCTCGATTAAAGTTTTGACCTCAGAGCGGGCAAAACTCTTTCAGTTTTGCATTTTTTTTTATAGTTTTGCATTTATTTTGTCAGTTTTACCCTTAAAATACTTGAGAATCGAACAGAAAAAAGTCACATTTTTTAGATCTGTCAAATTTGTTTAACAAAATAAAGGAATTCGATTTTTTAATGTATATTATTATTTTTAAACTATTTAAATATTTTTATTTAAGAAAATTACATTATTAAAAATATGTTTTTTCTTATGTTGTATACTATATTAATATATTATACAAGGCAACATTTTTGCACCGTCTTCTGAGAAAAAGTCAAAAAATGCAAGAATATTGCCCTCAAAAAGTTTGAAACTTGCATCCAAATCGAGAAAAGAAAACGCAAATTTTTTCAGGTCAACATTTTTTCGAGAAACGAACAGAAAAAATGTGACCTGAAAAAAAAATGCAAAAGAAAGTCACATTTTTTTGTAGAATCGAAAACGCTATAACTGTTTTTGAATCAACTGAATAAGAAAATCTTTTGACAGTCATTTTATATTCATTAAATGCCACAAATGAATGAAAGGATTGTGTGCCTACAATCGTTTTCACATTATTATATTTGTTTTGTAATTTTTTCTGCATCATATCGTGTTCATCTTGAGAGCAAAATATGGTGTTAATGTTAGACTTATAGCTAGTTGTGCTATAATGTAGAACGGAGTAGAAATAGTATTGTTATTCACAACTTGAAAAAAAGCTAGTATTTCTCGCTTAAAGCTTCCATCAAGAATTCCTTGAAATTAATAAATATTTTCTTTCCCAAAATCTTCGGTGATTATTAAGTTTATGTCCAAAATCTTCAATCAAAATCTTCAATCTTCTTCCTTTTGAAATTCTTTTAACAAGAACTTATGAAACTGACTCGAACTCTTTTGAGCTTAAAATATGTTGCAAATGTAACAATATACAGACGAAATCTTAAGAAGTCTAACTCAACTCCAAACAGAATTTAAGATTTTATTAAAACTGGCATTGAATAGATTTATCAACATAACATTTAATAATATATTATATATAACTTCAATTAATTTAAACAACAAGTTTTAGGTACACTGACATTAGAATAAATTATTTTGCTAGATTTTAATTTAATTAACTAAGATTACAATTTTTAGATAACATAACATTACAATTTATTTGTGTAAAAACGTCGTATGTAGCTTTTTTTTAGTTTGGAGGAAAACGAGAAGTTGTTAAAATTCAGGAAAAACTATTATTGAATTTTATTTTATTTTTTAAAATCAACGAAAAAATCATTGCATACTAAATTAAAAATTTTAAAGTCTTAATTTAGATGTTCGCCACAGACTCTTTCTTTTGTATCCATTCGAACAAGTCTGTTGCTGTTAATATATGGCTCGCATACACAAGTTGCAAACTAGCTCTAGTAGCCATACGTTTCAGAGTCCCTCCAATTGCATCGCATGGACCCTTTCCGTGGTAGGTAGCAAAAAAATGCCATTTCAGTTTGCTTCATTTCGCATAAATCGAAAGTTTTTTTATTTTTGTATTGAGAAGCAGCACCATCGGAAAAAAAGAAAATTTTCTTAATAGTGTTTCCAAATTTAAACAAAAACAAATGCTTTTTACTTTTTTGGACGTAACTATGACAACAAAATAAATAGTTAAAAAGTGACACTTTAAGGTCGTAAATCGCAGTAATAAAGTAACACTTTAGTATATAGGCGAATAAAAAGCATTTTAATATTTCGTTTTATCTTTTTCTGTCTTTGGCTTTTAGTTTATTAAGGTTTATGGGCGTGAAATTTGGATTAAAGCTTCATATAAAGAACCCTATTTTTGTAGGACAAAATTTTAAAAAATCATTACTTGAGAACGAGAAATATCCCTCTTTTTATACTTGGAAACTAAAAAGCTAATATATGAAAGTTTTGTTTTTTTTTTAATGGGCAAAATTTCAGTTCAGGCTATATCAAATGACAATTTTTCTGACCATTTTCCAATTTTCTCATAGATGTTCTATGAAAACATGCTCAGATAAAAATTTTCCCTAAAACTACTATGTTTCTGCTTACAAACGCGCCTACTGCCGTCAAAATCGGTTCAGCCGTTCAGAAATGGTTGCATTTTCAAGATACGCATGTAAGCACAAATCGCGATTTTAGACCATACCAGCACAGGATAACCAAGCGTTTCTTGGATCAAAAAAAAATTTTTTACTAAACCATTTTCGATACTCTACCGAATGAAAATAGTTTAAGGTAAAATAAAATTTTGATGGACAACAGGTGATCGCTTTGGGATGGAATTGCAAATATCAAAAATTGAAAAATAAAATAATTCGTCAAAGTTTAGTAGTTTTAGCTTGAGTTTTACGTATGGAGGGGAGGGATCAGTTTTTATTTTATTGATTTGTAAATTTTTTTTACTTTTGATCTAAGGGAGTGACAAGTCCATCGTACTCTAGTACAAGATAACAAATTATTAGTTCAAGATAACAAATCTTTCTCGAGCATCTCGAGTTTGGATCTTTCGAGCAGAAACTCTACTTGAAACTTTAAAGGCCATTTTATGTGTGAAATATAATTTTACAAATTCTTGTGGAATATTTCATGACCTTTTTAACAACAATAGTAAACTCCTTAAAAAAATTTACGCAAATAAGAAATATTCCGAAGAATGAAATAATACTATAAATATTTTTTTTATTTATTATATATGTACGTTGCACTTTTTTTGTATTTAAAAAAAATATATTATAATATTGGGGATTTGTTGAGATCAACAACCTAAACTTGAATTTAGTAAGTAAAGTAGTAATTGGAGTTTTTTCAATTCAACGGTATGGTTGGAAGTTTCTCAGAAAAAAACTCCACTTCGCATTTTTCGTGTTTCGGATGAATTCGAACCTTGCTTCTCAGTGCCTGGTTCGAATCCTTAGGCAGACACGCTATCGATCACGCCGTCGTTGAGGCGATGACAATTTTGAAGTTGAAACTTCTTCATCACTTATTTAATTTACTTAAGTTGAATTTTTCCACTGTCATTAGTTAGACTCCATGTAATGGAAATGATTTACAAATTACAATATAATTTTTTCGTTCTTTGAAAATTTTTGCTGCTTCATATCAGTGGCGATGCGTCGGTATAGACACACTAGACAGTGTCTACCCAAACATAATATAAATATGAAACTTTATTTTCATATTGTTCGCGGTATGTGATATCTCACGCTGACTCATATGTCAATGGCAGGGACTGGAGTACGCAGGGTAGTCAGACCCGTAAATCAACATTGATCATAATCGATCAACATCGACCCCTCCTGCGTTTAATTTCTTCTTTAATTTCTTGATTGTGTATTTCGTAATGCTACTCATATTCTGGGACTATCTGAATAAAAATTCGGAAATTCTTGAACTCGGAAACGGAAATTCTTTCTTTACAAAATTTTTGCAAATCCAATTACTATCCTCTGGATGTGTGATTGCCCATAACCTATTAGAGAGTCCAGCTATTATTTGGAATTCAGGATAGAATGAAACAAATTTATTAAGTAAAGAACCAAATTATAATGCGACTAATCGATTGTACAATTGTTATGAGAATAGAATAGTTGATAGTTTTTATATTTAAATGCTAGTAAAAGCTTACTCCAACATTCCATAAGTTACATTACTACATGGTATAATGTCAAGGGACACCAGACTTACTTGGTTGCATTACATATTACAGATATTGGGCCTTGCGATGAAAAAAAGTGAAAATAATCTTTGGTATAGTAGTGATGTATCCATAAATTCGTTTGTCACTTTTCACATTAAATAACAAATTTCATAATTAACAATTATAGAATTAAAAACAAATAACCAAATTTACTTGAAAACACCTAATTGCTCAACGAAATAAATCTTTTTGATATTTCAAAATTCTTTTGTATACATTCAACCTAATCGACAAAATATCTTGTTTTTTCCTTTCACAAAAAATTATATGAAATCTATTCCATTCTTTTAATCATGTAAATATTATTAAAAACAGAAAATCAGCCATATTGTATGATCGCGCCCTGAAAATTTGTTAAAAATAATTAAAAAAATAATATAATTAAAGTGAAATGAATTATAATTTTAAGTCAAACGCATTATTTTATTATTATTTTACTAAGTTGTAAAGTTTTTTATTCAATTTATTTAAATATCTCGGATGTATTACTAAATTTTAGGAGTGAAGTTCATTAAAAAAAAGTTTCTGTGAAATATTTTATTTATATATGAAAGTTGTTTTTGACAATTGATTTTTTTCTTAAATAAAAAAAAATAGGTTTACATAGTTTTTAATTATAAATCTAAACAAAAAAAAATTGCATTTATTTTTATATTGTTGATAAATCGGGTGTTTTAGTTATTAATATATAGATATATAAGTTTTAAAAATGGGAAATTGTTTTAGTAGTGGACAAAAGAGTAGTTCTGAGATTGATAATATTGACAGGATAAAACCATTAGATGCATTGGTACCATTACCCAATACACCACAACCGACACCACCGATCGAACAGGAACGACCAGTGGTGCCACAAATACCAGATAGTGAAACAAATAATATGAATGCAAAAATATTTGTTGCATTATATGATTATGATGCACGAACCGATGAAGATCTCAGTTTCCGAAAAGGAGAACATTTGGAAATATTAAATGATACACAGGTTAGTTAGTCATATGTAAAAGTTAATTTTATTTATATATTTTAATAATCATATTCGATAAATTAGCCGTGTTATTTCCTAATTAATTTTTTCCATAGAAAAAAAAATACAGTTGGGCTAAAAATCAGTCATACTTTTATTTTTTTATACAGATTTGTTTTTTAATGTTTTAGGATTTCAATGTTTTGTATGTTGTAGTCGTATTCAAAAGAGGAACATAAATTGTCCACAAATGGCTCAGATTGTATTGTATTAAAGTAATAATTTCCAATTATGGTTTTCAAATTTATCAATCATAAAGATATATTGGTTGGTTGGTTGGTTACTTCCTATATTGGTTGGTTACTTCCGGGTGTTCAAAACGGATGTGTTGTTTGTTATGGAAGTTTTTTTACTTATAGGAGTCGAATTTCAAAACAAAATAACTACAGATCTTGTTCCATTAACGATTTTTTGTTGTTATTGAAATAGTTGATTCTTTGTTTTTATTTTTGCCCAACTATCATCAAGGCTACGTCACATCGCATCGGTCAGTCGTTCTTTTCTAAAATTGTTGTTTTGTCCAGTAAGGTTACTCCTTCTTTTCCAAATTGCTAAAATTACAATTACTACAAAAAATATGGCGAATCTTGATATGCAACGACATCATCACGAAAAACATCAGTTTTACAAAGACTGAAACAGTGTCACCTAAAAAATTCTCTGAACTAGCTTTCATGCATTGAATTGTAAACTATTTTCTCTTTAAGACCGTTACTGTTTTGTTGTAATAGCCGGAACAGAGCTGGGTCTGGCTGTGTTTGAGGAATCCCGTTGTTAGTCGTGGCACTGATCTGAAAAATTCTGAAATAACCTAAAAAACAATGACTAGAGATAACCTAAAAATTCTGGCTTCTGAAATAACCTAAAAACTCTGTAGGCTAAGCCAACAGCAGGGATGGCAGCGATCTATCCTAACCGGTTTTATCCCCTGGATTTTATCCGGGTGGCTAATTCATTTTATCCTGGATTTTAGCCGGATAAAATTAATTCCTACAATTTTATTATCCAAAAGATGAAAGAAATTTTTGTTTTTTCTTATTGTGATTTCTCAGAAAGTGATTATGACAAACAGATACATTTTATAATTGATCTCAAATATACTAACTTGCTACGAAATTAAAAAGATAGATTATCTAGACTCTAGAGAAAGATCTAATTTATTAGAGGATAAAAAACTATATGAATGGCGTTGTGTGCTATTCGAATATGACAAAAAAATCTTTTTTTTTATGCAAAAACAAATTAACCGGCTTTTTAAATATTATCCGGATAAAACCGGATTTTATCCACCTGGAGTGGTCAAAATGAAAAAAGCCGGCCTTTTAACCATTCCTGGGCCCACCAGTATAGCAGCGATAATGAAAGGTAAACATTGCTCCACAGTGAACGAACTCAGACAAGTATAGACCTTGTGATGAATTGGTGTAACAAAATGGATCCGTCCTGTATATATCCGACATGCCTCACATTCAAATTATATCTTTAACACTAACTATCGAAAAATAATAAAGCTCTGGTTGCGCATCTACCTTAGAGGTCGTTAAAGATATGTTTAACTCGGTAACTCCAAAGCCAAGATATGAACGTACTAAGACAAAGAGCTCCCCAAGGTTGAGTTCTTTCAATTTCCGAGCCTTCCACTTCCTTTATTCACTACCTAAGCAGTTTGCCTTCACCACCAGAACAAATATTCATAATATAATATGCAGACGACTGCAGGGTATTTGCAACAGGATCTTGTAATAAACGCTGGACCCGCTGGACAGGCAAGCTGAATCAATACTTAGGGACTACCATGGTTTAGTACAAATGATGGAGCTAACTAGAATTTAAGGAAGTTTACAGCATGTGACAGCATATAATATGCTACAAACCTCCTATTTGTATGTATAGAGGACGTAATAGACTTGGTAAAGAGTGGTTTGTGGTAGTAGAGGGAAATATCGGAGTTCCTGAGTTTAGATACGCAGTCGGACATGCCGCTACATCAATAACAGCCACGATAGTATATACAAACCAGACCAATTTTGATGAATTCTGCGAACTAGCAAATTATTGGAAATCTTTTCTTTATTATTGTTTTGCGTGTCCAATATTTACATGATAAAAACATGATAGAAATTCGATGGGTGAGAAATCGTCGTATATGATGCCTAAGTGGATGTGTGTATTAAGTAGTTTTTTTATTGGTTACTTTGGGCTGTAATTGGTAATTGGACTACAATATGTCGGCGCATTTCTTTGGAAATACATAATTCTTTCGAAAATATTCACTAAATTATTCAATATGAAAAGTGGTTGATACCACTACAGTACTTTAGGAGATTTCGGCATTAATACCTGTCATTGTCGCCGCCGAGAATATTTCTCGAATCAAACATGCAACGATATTTATGGCAATATTTAGTATGCAGTCAAATGTTAATGTTACCCCAAAGAAAAACCACAATGTAAAAGAAAAAGACCAAAAATGTGTCTTTTGTTCTGGGCAAACTGGCAGAACTTTTTTTATTCTTTTATTTTAATCCTGCACCTCCTCGTTTGTGACCTCGGGTGACTGAAATTTATTTCATGCTAAGTATTGAGGACCAAGTCTTGAATTGTTTGGGCCTAATGTTAAAATTCCGTTGAAGTATTTATTTGAGGGGCTATGTCTGATAAACAAAACTGTTTATCAAAAAAATTTTTATACTTATAACGAACTAACGTTTTTTTAAATGCCTGTTACTGTTATGCATTTCAATAAAGTATATCCGTTTCTTCTCATACATTTTATTCATCTTCTATGTAATTCGAAGAATCAGAACACAAAAAAATGATATAATGAAACAATTCTACAATTTTCTGATTTTTTCTTCATTCTCAAAAGTCAAAACCAAATGAATCAAAACAATTATTGTACGAATACGTTAATTTTTTTTACTATCTTTTATTGTTTTTGTTGTATGTTTTGTTTTTGTTTTCATTTCATTTCTAAGTAATTAATTTTTTTTCTTTTAAACTATTAAATAATTAGGTTTTGCTTTCTCCGATTTTTAAAATTAAAACATGAAATTTTTTTAGCAAAAACTATGGTTTTTTATTAAAGATTAGTTATAATTTTATAAAGTTTTACACAGTTTGTTTGCTTCACTGGGTGTTAGTGTGTTGAAAAAATGCTGATTACTTCTTAGTTTGTTTTTTTTTTGCAGTATTAGGCCGCGTTCGATTTAACTGAAATAACTGAACTGTCTTTCTTATTTTTTCAGTGTATTCAGTTTACCAATTATTAGATTTGCCTGGAAGTGACTTCCAGGCTGGAACATAAAATGCCTACAAACTGTAAGAATTGTTTGCAGAATATTCCAGCAAAATTACTTAAATCTGGGTATTCTGGTCTAGAGGCCCAAAGTTTAGGCATTTTTTAGAGAAAAACATTTTCAGCATCCATTTTTTTACAGAATGTTTATTAACATTTCAAGAATACAAAAAAAATAAATCAAAAATTTGAAAAGGTTGGTGCAGTGGGAACTATAAAAAAAGGTGCGTCCTAGTCGACGTGGTTTCAGTCGTTGTAGTGTTCTGAAACAAATTTTTTTTAAATTGTTCATTCGAAAAGATATCGCTTTGGTTCGGCCCTTGGAAGACGATTTTAAGAAAGGGATATTCAAA
Organism: Diogma glabrata; assembly: GCA_963693315.1. NCBI lineage: Eukaryota > Metazoa > Arthropoda > Insecta > Diptera > Cylindrotomidae > Diogma > Diogma glabrata. The sequence continues at coordinate 253,960,841 of OY856186.1, forward strand.
GATTTCCACCAACTTTCAAGTGAATCAATCGTTCGAGTACAACTTGATATATTATGTCCACCATCTCGAAAAATTAGTTTCGAGAAAAATATGTTTTAAAATATTAATAAAACTGAGCTGAACACTGAACATAACATGTTTAGCCCCCAGCGGGGCTCGTGCTTAGGTGAACAACGTCTTTCGTCTATTGTTTGATTCGCTCCGGCCGACCGGTTTGATTGCCGCGTCACAAAAGCTGCTGTAACTCCGAAAATAATTATAATTTTGAAAAATCATTTTGAGGACATATTCTTAATTATAAAACATTGAAAAAAAATCGATTTTTTCAAATTTCTGGACCAGAACACCTTAATAATTTTTACAGTCAATATTGCTTCGGTCTGAAAGAACTAATTATTACAATCTTGACACAGATAAGATTAGATTAGAAAAGGATGGACGCGCAACCTGCAGTCAGAACTTGTCCTGACCAGACTACGGTATATAGCACCCTACAATCACAACACGTTTTATTAAAAAAAATTCAAAATAGACTTATACAAAAACGCATTAATGTATAAGAAAGCAAAAAACTCGTTAAATATCCATTTGGTTCTTATAGTTTCTTTCAAACAGTTAAGTCAATTCAAGGCAATTTCACTCCATCCTCTATACCAACATTCTGAATGATATTCCCGTGACCGAATCGAAAGAAAAGCAGAACTTTTGGGTCGTATTTTCGCAGAAACCAATTAAGATAGCACTACATCCAAAATTTGCATAACAAATGCTAGTATTCCTCATAGATTCTGTACTCTCACTAACCTGGTTTCTTTTATACGTAAATGATTTACGCATCTCTGCAGTACACTCAATCCACAGTTTTGTCGATGACATCACATTGCATAACTCTCATGCATATCCTAAGCTTCGATTACGTGCAGCAGGAACCAATGATAGGGAGTTGTATAAAATTTTTTTCAATGAAGATCTAGAGCGTATAACCCAACCAAAACCAAGTTATGTTGTCTTTCGTGAATGGAGCGACATATAAACATCTCTGTTAGAATAAAAAATGAGCAATTACACGAGGTCGACTTCTTAAAGTCAGTTAAACTTCTTGGGGTTGTTATCGAAAATAAAATGAAATAGAAGAAACACGTGTTCAATCTAACAAAATCAGCCAATGCAAAAATTGGGTTGCCTGGGTTGAAATAAAAAGTTTTTCAATCCCGAGCAAATTTTGCTGATCCATAAGTCATTTATTTATTCACCCATTTTATGGAATACTGTTGTCGTGTTTGGGGAAGTTCTTGTCAGTCAACAATAAAATGACTAGACTCTGTACCGAGAAAGGCTATACGGTTGATTGATAATACTGAGTTAACTGCTAAGCTTGATTCCCTTCAGCACCAACGAAATATGGCTAAAATGACCATCTATTATACATACAACTTTAATGAGTCTTCATGTACAGAAATTCAAAACATCAATACCATCGTGTGGGCAGAACTAGTACAGCTGAAAAACAAGGGTGAGATTATGTCCATCAAATACTTCAATTAATGGTTAACTATTGTTGCGGATTTCGCTAGTTCTAATTATAAAAAAACAGTTGCTCCAGAGGCTCCACCACGTTTCCCATTATCGCTCAAAAGCTTATCAGTTCCTTTTCATATGAATATCCATCTTTTGCTAAACTTTCATCAAAATTAGCTCATTAAAGAAAATTGTAGTATCCCAACACACACAAAAATTCTGTTATACCTATAGAAAAAGTAAAAAAAAGTTTTAAACGGAAGTAACAAACCGGCAGTTGGGCCCTACGACTTATACTAATATCGTCCAAAAACTTATCAGTTTTTTGTCATTCAAATCTTTTGTCAAGGTCTCATCAAAATTAAATAATGAACGAAGTCTGTATGCTCCCAACAAACTTTAACAACAACTTTAACTACAAAGTGAGTTAAAAATAACACAGAACACAGCTTTACTTACAGCAACCGGATGTCATTTGATGGCACACCGAGATCACCTACACGAGGAATGTAACATATTGCCGGTCCGTGAACATAACGAAATGCTTATCAAACAATATCTTTGGGCCTGTAATTAAGAGCAACATCGCGGCAATGACACCTTATTCATGACAACACCACCTAGAGACATAAGAAGGACTGCAAAATGCTTTCTACAAGATGTTAAAAACAATCTAGTCATCGGTAACATCCACAAGCCTACGTATCAGACGGGCATAAAAAATATACATACCAAAGCTGTGATCCGATTGGTCACGCATTTTAAATAACTACATGAGTAGAATTGACCAGGAAATTGTTAACAAGTGTCCCACATGTGAGGGCACGCCACATGATGCTAACCACCTTTTCAATTGTCCAGAGAAACCACCCGACCTGACGAAGAAAGATCTGTGGTACCGCCCAAGGGCAGTAGCATAGCTCCTGAATCTGGACTTGGAGCCGGAAGAATAGCACCACATCTCGTCGCTACAACAACAACAACAAAGTGAGAAAAGTCAGCAGTTGCATGGTGGACCCCCCACCATTTTCGATGTGCTCAAAAAGTTAATCATTACCTTCTCACACTAGTTGAAACCTTTTTCAAAAGCTTCATCATAATCACTTCATTATTGTAGAATAATACTCTAATACTGTAGAATCAGATTTTTATGCAACCCTGACTATAGTCAGGGTTGCATAAAAATCTGATTTTTTTTAAAAAAATCGTAATTGTTTGAATTTTAAAAAAATTTAGTTTAATTTGTGTAATTTTTGAAGAATATCCACTCTTCTGAAAAAGTGGTCCTATATCTATACTCTATAGACTATATTCCTATGCTACGTTACCTACTTTATATAAATCATTAGCTTCGGTTGTATAAAAGTAAATTAACAGTTTTTAGTTACTAGATTTTTACACTGAAATACTGATTATTGTTCTAGCGACATGAAAATGGTGTCTTGTCAAACGCCGATGCCAAACTAAGATACTTTGTTACTGCTTGCTTTAGAGTGATGTCATCTGTCATGAATGGTGAGCGCATCTCACATTTCGATAATCCTTGTCTGAGTACTTTTAAGTTTGTAGAAAAATCTAAGAATTCAAATAAAATCAAAGAAATCAAAGGGCCTATTCCAAATTGGTAAAAACCCGACTTTTACTCCCCGTAATGGCGGTGATAACAATTTTCTTTTAGATCTCTATCTTACCACAATGCCAGATATTACGAGTGTCGATGTCGCGAAAGGTAGTATTGGAAATTCTGATCATTATTTAATTTCATCAGTTATCAAAACTGATTTACTTAAAACTACAGCTCCCAAACCCCGTAAAATATTTCACTACTCAAAAATGGATAAGAGTGGTCTTCAAATTTCTTTCCATGGTTTCCCTTTCGACCGTCATTGTTTTTACACTGACAATGTAAATGTTTCTGCTCAAAACTTTACAGAAACCATCCAATTTGCTATCAATAAATTTGTCCCTTTCTCCATAGTAAAACCCAAACAAAAATACTTTTATTCGAAAGCTGCCAAAACGGCACTTAGAAACAAACGTAGATCATTTAATATTTGGATTCATAACAAAACTCACGCTAATCGATCCCAATATCTAAAGGCCAACAAAATATCTAACCAGATTATCTCAAACGAAAAGTCTAAAATTGACAGAGCGAAAGCCTCAAAACTTACGTCTATGTCTGTTTCTGACAAGAGTTTCTACAGTGTCATTAATTCTTTGAATTCTGGTACAAAATCTTCTATTCCCCCTATTATTGATGGTGATTTAATCGTCAATGATCCCGCAAGAAAAGCTAACTTGTTCGCTGAACGCTTTGCTCTGAACTCCACTGTTTTGGAAACTCCTAAAGAAATACCCCAAATCTAGTCTTCAGGAGTTAGTATGAATGAACTTCACTTCAAACCCAAAATAATCGCTAAACTTTTAAAGGGGTTAAACATCAACAAAGCCTCAGGAATGGACAATATTCCACCCATTATTTTAAAAACCTTTTCCAAAGAACTTGCACCTACTTTGACTAAAATATTCTACCAACCCTACAAATTTGGTATATTTCCCTCGTGCTGGAAGTTGGCAAATGTCCAGCCCGTCCCCAAAAAGGGACCAAAATCCGATATCTCAAATTATAGGCCAATAGCTTTACTATCGGTCCTATCCAAAGTCTACGAGCATTATATTAATACACATATTTCAAAATTTCTGGAAGAAAATCATTTAATATCCGACAGCCAATACGGTTTTCGAAACAAAAGATCAACTTCCGATCTATTAAACTATGTAGCGCATTGTTGGAACAGCATACTTGATAAAGGTGGTGAAACATACGTTATCGCTTTAGACATCTCCAAGGCATTCGATCGAGTCTGGCATGCCAACTTAATCAACAAGCTCGTTGCGTACGGTTTTCATCCCAATGTTGTGAAGCTGTGTCAAAATTTTCTATCCAACCGATATATTCCGGTTTCCTTAGACGGATTTTCTTCTGAGTCTAAACTAATTAACACTGGTGTACCTCAAGGCTCAGTATTGTCCCCAACCCTATTTTTGATTCATATCAACGAATTGTTGAAAATCACCAGCAAACCAATAAATAGGTTTGCAGATGATAGTACTCTGCACAAGTCGTTCAAGCCCCTCCCTTCAAAAGGTAAAATGCTCGAACGAATTAATCACGCCCGGAGAGACGCTGCAATAAACGTGAATAAAGACCTAAAAAAAGTCGCCGATTGGGGTGATCAAAACCTGGTCAATTTCAACTCTACCAAAACACAGCTGTTGACTGTTTCCAGATGAAAGACCGAGCTCTCCAAAGATATTTTATTCTTTTTATGTGTGATGAACCAATAAGTGAATGTAAACACATTCGTTTATTGGGTGTCACAGTTTCAAATGACCTACTCTGGAACGATCATGTAATGGCGATGGCAAAAAGCGCGTCTAAAAAACTCGGCCTCATAAATAGATGCAAAAAGATAGATTTTTCACTCCATACCAATTGCTCCATGTTTATAAGTCCTATATTCGTCCCTGTATGGAGTACTGCTGTCAAGTTTGGGGTGCTGCTTCTGTTTCCATCTTGCCCCACTTGGACTCTGTTCAAAAGCGGGCTATACGAATTGTGGGTGATCGAGCTTTGACATCAAAACTTGATTCCCTACAACATATGAAATCAGCGGCTTCATGCCTCAAACTTATTCTTACCCCCGTTCCACTCGGCAATCGGCTACCACAACCAGTGAAACCGTCGAGATCCCGCGCTGTCATACTGGCAGATCGCAGAAAGACTTCTTTGTCCGAACTGCATGCAAATGGAATAGTTTGCCGGAACCCTTAGTCTCAGGTGGCTTCAACCCGCGTTCGTCAACAAAGCGTTTCAAAAAAAGCGTTCATCAACACCTTAGAACGCAAGTTGTTGTGGGTCCCAGGTCTAGACCTAGGTCTTAAAAGGTATTTATGTGTTGTTGTGACACATATTCTAAACCCTATTACACAACACATTTTATTTAAAAAAAAAAAAAAGAACATTTGATAGTGTCTGGGGTAGCTGTATAACCAAGACTTGATTATATCCGGAATTCTGATGTCTGGGACAATGCCAAAAAATAGCTTATCACATTAAATGCTCTGGCAAAAAAACAACTATGGTGGTTCTTATACTTGTCAGTTTTTAGCTCAATTAATCACATGGTTGCATTCTTTACTATTCAAAAGTTATGTTGGTTAGTTAGTTATGTCACCTCTCCTCAGTTAACGATCTCAAGAGCCATGGTAGCAGATTTGAAAATATTTTTATATTAAAATGAATTTTGAATTTGCCCGAATTTTCTAAAGGATTTCTAAAGGGGAGAATCAGTTTTTGTTGATTTGTAAATTTTTTTATTTTTGATCTACAGATGTGACAACCTCGCGTACTCCAGTCTCTGCTATTAACATAAGAGTTAATGTGAGCATACCACTTTCAATAGAAGTTAGGTATTACTAGCCAAGGTAATATCTAAGAGAGGTTGGCAGATGAGATGTATTCAGTCAATGCTAGTGTTCTCAATGTCAGTTATGGAATATTCTTTCAAGATGGCACGGTATTGCTTGTTCGAAAAACGAGCTTATATAGATCGTTATATCTAGTCTTTTATTATTAAGGAAGACAGTGCGTCACATGATCATGGACTGTACCAATGCCACTTATTGGCTCATTGGCAATTCAATTTTAGTTTTGTAAAAATTTTTCTAAAAAATTTGATTTTTGCGCTTTTTATTTTCTTATCTTGAAATATTGGCATAAGTCATATTTTATTATGTGATAGTAAGGATTTATTGTTTAGTTGTCAATTCTTTAAGAAATAATTAAAAAACAACAAACAAATTGCGTCCATCATCACCTTAGCAGTTAGCACGCATGTTATTATGGGACTTGCTCTTCTTCAATTGATTTAAATCAATGATTTTTTTGAAAATAATCAAGTTGATTTAAATCATTGATTCAAATCAAATGATTTAAATCAATGCAACCCTCACTGTAGTGTAAATAAAGACACTGAAAAATTGCAAAAATGTTTTACCTGACGTAGAAAACCGGGAATTGGGATGCAGAACTGTTGTGAACCGGAAATGCTTAGGTACTAAGTTTCATCCAATTCGATTGTCAGGTACAAATGTTATTAAACTAAAAAAAACAGATGCTTTGGGGACCCCCACAGCTTTGTTCAATATCAGCTTCAATAATCAGCTCCTTGTTATACATATTTGCATCTTTTAAGTGTCATCAACATTAATTCACGAACTAATGTTGTATGGGAGCACAAACATAAAAAACATAGTGAAAAAAATCACATGTTGTATAGTGGACCATTCAAACCTTTGTCCAATGTACCCCAAAATCTAAGCAAATCTTTCTCATGAAAATCGATTTGTATCAGTAGGCTACAGTACGGATAAAATCATTAAAAAAATACAAAAAGAACTTTTTAACCGGAAGTGACAAACCGGAAGTTGGTACGCAGAAATATTTTACGCAGTACTAAAACCTTATATATCATGTCCCAATAAGATTGAACGCCAGAATTTGCAGTTATTGAAGATTCAAACTTACAGGATTTTGGGGAAACTCCTAGTATCCAAACGAGTTGAATGTTTTAACAGTTCCAAACAACTTTCGACATGGTGAGGTCCAACTACAGATCCTTAATTGCAGCCTGACTATCCATAAAAATGTAAATATCCCATGCTGATATTACATTATAGTTTAATCAGCCTAGGGTGTTTTTAAAACTACAAGTTCAGTTTGAAAGACATTGCAGTGATCTGGAGATTATTAAAGAGAGAAAACAAAAAGAAACATTTATAATGCGGATATCTGAACTTTCATAAAGAGTTTCTGATGGATCAATATATTTAGGCCCGGAAACCTGACTGCGACCCCATACAACAATATTTGTTGTTGTCTCTAAGATATATTGCGCTATATATCTTAACGACAACGTGGGACTCGACTTCCAATCTTTATTCACTGGCGCTTTTGAACGAGTAAAGCTCTATTAGCTTTTCCCTAGCCAGTATATTGGGTTAACTGTTTAACTTGCTGTCCAGAATAACGCCCAAAAAATCTATCTTTTCGATAGGAGTCAAATAAATTTAGGTAATTTAAGCTGTGTACGGAAGAAAATTTTTACTTCACCACAATTTTAAATTGTGTGAAGTAATGCAATCTATCGTGAAAAAAAAATCTTACATACCCCAAATTTTCTTTTTTCTTTTGTTTTGGACCATCCTCTATCTAAATAGCCTAAATAAATTTTGGTGTACGTCTGTGTGTGGGTGGGTGGGTGGGTGGTTGAGTTTTCTGCATAGGAGCTTGATGAAACTTAGGTAAAGGATACAGGTTCACTTGAAAATGAAAGATCTGGATTCATTTCAAATTTGGACAAAATGGCGGTGGGTCTCCCGAACACCTCTAAGTTTAAATCTTGAATAACTGATCCCGGACTATGATCTTATTGAAACTTAGTATATAAGGTTTTAGTACTGTTTCCAATATTTCTGCATACCAACTTTCGGTTTGTCACTTCCGGTTAAAAAGTTTTTTTTACAGGGGTTTATCTCTACTGTAGCCTACAATTACCGATTGATTTTCATGAAACGTTGGTAAAAGCTTTCAAATAACATGAGAAAGATTTTATCAGCTTTTGGAGTACATTGGATAAAGGGTTTGGAGGTACACACTACAACAGGTGGTTTTTTCCACAATGTTTTTTATGTTTGTTGGGAGCATAAAACATTCATTCGTGAATGAATTTTGATGACACTTTGGAAAAAGATGCAAACATGTATGACAAAGAACTGATCAGTTTTTGAGCGATAGTGAACAAAATGGTGTGGGTTCCTGGAGCACCTGTTTTTTTGAAAGTTCTATAACATCTGTACCTGATAATTGAATTGGATGAAACTTAGTACATGAGTATTTAGTACAGTTCACAATAGTTCTGCATCCCAACTTCCGGTAAAAAAATTTTTTTTGTACTTTTTTGAAGTTTTTTCAGTGTCTTTATGCACACTACAGCCTACAATAATGAAGTGATTATGATGAAACTTATGAAAAAGGTTCCAATTAGTGTGAGAAGATAATTATCACCTTTTGGGACACATTGATCAAAGTGGCGGGGGTCTACCATACAAATGCTGACTTTTCACACTTTGTTTTTTAAGTTTGTTGGGAGCATACAGACTTTATTCAATTATCAATTTTATTGACACTTTGGAAAAAGATGGAGACTTAAATGACAAAGAACTGATTAGTTTTTGGACAATATTGGGATAAGTGGTACGGAGCCTCCCGAACACCTGTTTACTGTGTCATCATTTGTTCAATGTTTGTTGAGAGCACACAGCATTCGTTCGTGAACGAATTTTGATGACACTTTGGGAAAAGATGCAAACATGTATGGCAAGGAACTGATTAGTTTTTGAGCGATAGTGAACAAAGTGGTGGGGGTATCCCCAAACACCTGTTTTTTTGAAAGGTCAATATCATCTGCACCTGATAATCAAATTGGATGAAACTTGGTACATAAGCATTAAGTATGGTTTACAACAGTTCTGCATCCCAACTTCCGGTTTTTTACTTCCGGGAAAAAAATTTTTTTTTAATTGTTGGAAGTTTTTTCAGTGTCTTTATGCACACTACAGCCTACAATAATGAAGTGATTATGATGAAACTTATGGAAAAGGTTCCAATTAATGTAAGAAGATAATTAGCATTTTTTGGAAGACATTGATCAAAGTGGGGGGAGGGGGGGTCTACCATACAACTGCTGACTTTGCACACTTTGTTTGATGGGAGCATACAGACTTCATTCATTAATCAATTTTAATGACACTTTGAAAAAAGATGAAGACTTTAATGACAAAGAATTGATTAGTTTTTGGACACTATTGGGATAAGTGGTGGGGGTCCTCCCAAACACCTGTTTATTGTTTCAATGTTTGTTGGAAGCATACAACATTCGTTCGTTAAGTAATTATGATGACACTTCGCAAAAAGATGCAAATATGTATGGCAAGGAACTGATTAGTTTTTTTAGAGATAGTGAACAAAGTGGTAAGGGGTCCTCCGAGCACCTGTTATTTTGGAAGCTCAATAACATCTGTACCTGATAATCGAATTGGATGAAACTTGGTACATACACATTTAGTACGGTTTACAACAGTTCTGCATCCCAACTTCCGGTTTATCACTTCTGGTTAAATTTTTTTTTACTTTTTCTCGTACAGCAGAATTTATGTTTGTTGGTATACTATTTCTTGCTTTAATATTTTTATTATTAGAACTACGAAGTCTATAACATTGGTTAGCTTTTAATTAAAGTATTTGATGGATATTAGCTCATTATATATCCAGAACACTATGTTTCCAGAGCTGTGGTGAAGTCAGCCTATGCATCAGCGTCGCAATAGTTTTTAATATCGATATTGAAAGATTTACCCGGATATTTACGAAAACGCCAATAGAAACATCATCCGCATAACGATTACTTTCAAGCCCCCCTCGATTGTACTCTTCTTATGAACTTGCGAGTATATTATTTACCGAGACATACCATGATGAATCTGCTCCTGAGAATTAAGATCTATCTAGTTAATCAGTTACTCTTCCTCTTAAAAGTCGTTAAAATACTGGCGATCGTCACGTAACTGACATTGGAAAAAACTTCTTCAAGATCATCACAGTCAAGATATGTCTCAATGTGACATAAGTATAAAAGGACTGAATACTGTTTCCACTGACTTGCCCTTGCAATATACTTGTTGGAATGAGACTCCTGTGAAAATTCGATTGCATCTCTTAAATAGTTTTCCATGAATCTTTCTAGGGTGTTCAAAAGATACAAATGTTTGAAGACTGCTGTCTTTGATATTGCAAGGAAGTCTTCCCATACTACGTATAAATAATACATTTGCTTCGGTCCATTTCCTATGGTCCATTTCCGAATATGATCATACTAGACTGCTTCTGGAAATAACTACCAACCATTACATGCATTACGTTCGAGCGGGATCACTCGGGATGGTGAAATTAGTTGATAATACTGTGGGCAGTTTAGATGTTCGATATTTTCCTGTATATTTACAGGATGCTTTGTATTTTATTCCAGTACCGTAGCGCTTCCAAGAAAGAATTTGTTTATCAAATTTCTCAACTCATATTTTTTATTATATTTTAATTTTCTGTTGATTTTCTTGTATATCCTCCACATTAACCATTTCTAGCCTAGCTAGACCAGACCTTTTCAATTTGATAGATTGCTTTTCCGTACAGCGGCAGATATTAAAGATTGGCTCATGCTATTAATTTAAAATTTGACTAGACACTCTTGCTAGCAGCTTTTAGGAAAGTGTCGTTTGGTTCCGTTGACACTTTCCTCTAGTTGGCAGGCCATGATCGCTATTACTCGCCATGAACGGTCTGCCACAGATACCACTAGCTAATCCCAGCCAACTTCACTAAAAGATCTGACTGTAATGAAAACTTTTTGTCTTTGAAGGGATCGTTCGGAATTTCTCCTGTGATTTTTGTCTTTTGTATACAAAGGTTGCAACTTGCAGCAGCGTTTTCTTAAATGCAAAACAAACATCGTATAAGAGCGTAAGCGCGTGCATGAAACCCATTGTACACACAACACAACTAACTACACTACAAACAAACTAGTTGGGAGACACGAATCCTGTTTTTAATCTTGACCCAAAACATGGCATTTAGAATACTTGAATTTTCGAAATTTATATCATTTGTCATTTACTGTTCTAATTGTTACTGTGAATGTATACCATTATTTATGACTCTCTTTAAACCAGGAACACGTTGAGATGGTCTTGCGGTTTTTTTCTATAAATGCAGTCTGATCTACAATTCATGAATTAGTCTGAATTAGTTGATTTTCTGTTTGATTCTTGGTCGCTCTTGATCGCAGGTAGACCGAATATCGTTCTGCAAGTCAATTCTCAGCTGTTCTTTTTGAATTGTTCGGTCGTAGTTCTTAGTCGTAGTGGGTCGTAGTTAGTCGTAGTGGGTTAAATCTGTTTGAGAATCTAGCTAGTTATTTGTTTTTTTTTGCTCTGCAAGATAGTTTATGAATTTTACTCCTTATATTCTCAGAGCTGGCTTTTCATTAGAGTACATCTTTGATTCTTTTTGATTGAGTAATATGAAAGTACAGATGAAATGCTTTAATTATAATTTCTGGCAGACTATTTTTCGCAAAGATAATTTCCATTGTAGAGTTAAGTCTGCGATACGCGTCTACATTATATAGGTCTCGGCCAGTTTACTTAAATTTTCAGAGCACTCTCTAATTGTTATTCTACCTTATATCATTAACGTATGTTGGTCATCGTTAGTTGCAGTACCTCGAGACTGGTGCTGTTTTTAATTGAGTTTCCTGCCTATGATAGCAATATATATATTGTTAGTAACCCACCTCATAAGTAAATTATTTGTTTTTCTGGTCACCCTGTATAAAAAAGATTTTTAATTTTTTATTGGTCTCTCTTACAGTGATGTGGGTCTTTCGAATTATTCAAACAAGTCGTAATTTTCAGGCCGTAATATTTATAAGCATGCTATCTGGGTTTGCTGGGTACTCTGAACTCAGGAGCGTGGCATCGAACTTCTCAACATGTGAAATAGGCTTTAGTTCGTTTGAGACAACGGCAAAAATTGAAAGTACCATGGTACTCGCAGCTTTATTTGTAGTATTACCTAAGCCAGAGTTTATGGGTTGCCATTAAGATGTCAATGTTTCAAACCATCGATAGAGATGTTCCTCTATCAAATCTCTATCACAGACAAATATATAGCAAAACTTAGATAATAAAAAGGCAATTGTTGCTGAAATTGAAACAAAATGTTTGATAAAGGAATGTCCGGTAACTTGGTACTGAAATTTTTGAAATCATAAAAACCAAATCTTGTATTGAACTTTGCTAATGGCGTGCTGCAATATTCATCTTTACAAAGCTTGCTACACCCCAAAGAAAAAATTTGTTTTATATGTTAGCCGAGGGTTATAAATTATCCGAAGGTTTTTCAAAACAAGCGGTTTTAAATTTTGGTAACAACGAATTGTTTGCATTGGAGATAACGAGGTTTTGTTTTTCTCCAATAATGGCAAATTCAACTTCTACCTTAAAATAAACACATTGCAGCTCACTACCCGACTAGGTAGCATTATGTAAGGGCTCGAATCTGGATCGGATACGGCTTTCCCTACTACTGATAGGGACCGTATCAGGCACACTGAACAGGTCCTGATCAGTAATGTGACGCCTCAAACTATCCAAACCGGATCAGGCAGCCCTACTAGAAACGGACCAGGACCGGATCAGTTCAAATAGGGAATTTTCTTTAACATTCACTAGAAAAATTAGAACATTTACTACTACATACATTAAACAAAAATGTTTATAAAAATATTCTAACTTTATACTTACCTATATGTATTCATAACACAGAGAAACGATAACTAATGTATATGTGAAATTTCGCAAACTATGTATATCTAAAATGGATAATACTCTAGTGAATTTTAACTAAATGAAATTTATTAAAATGAAATAGGGCTCGGATCAGGACAAATAGGGCATACCTTATTTGGAAAATCAGACATGATTCTGATCCGGTTCTGGTCCGGCATTTACTACTAGGCATGAGATAGGTCTTCGAAATTCGGGCCGGATCAGGACAAATACGCACGCCCTAGTACACTCAAAAATATAAAAGTAACTTTTACAAAATTTTTATAAATATACAACACACAAAATTTTTTGATAAAATTACAATTTTTTTCCTTCAAAGCGAAAAATAATTTGTAAATCAAATAAATTTTTTGTTTTTTCAAAAAATTTTTTTTGTTATCTACAATATTTTTGGTAAACTTACAAAAACATTTGTGTGTTGTATATTTATTTAAATTTTTTTAAAATTTACCTAGTTTTTTTTTGAGTGTAGTGAAATCAGGTATGATTTCTGATAGGGGCCGGATGCAAATGTCCTATTAGGATTTACCTTATTACACCCTGATCCGGCCCGGAACATAATAGGGCATACCTGGACAAATTGCTAGTCTGGTTTTGTCGAGCTCTGCAAATCAGTGCGATGCAGCATAATACTATAGAACAAAGAAACAATACTTTTGTGTTTCAAAAATGCCGGTGCAACCTTTACCCCAAAATTTAAAAAGTCTGCCAAAATTGTTCTATTGAATGTACCGAGCTTTGCAGCACGTTGTAGCACAACTTTTACTTTTCCCTTTATTAAAATGACTGATTAAAATTTTATCATTTCAAAATGGCGGAGCCAATTTAACGGACATGAGAAGGACTCAAGTTTTTAAAAATGTTAAAATTTTTCTTGAAAATCGATCGAATTATTTTCGAGATATCGAGTATTTTTTTAAAACCATATTCTCACATATCTGACACGAATGAGACTTTGTACCTTAGATGTTTTGAGGAATTTTTCACCCATATTAAAAGTACAAGAAAGTGAAACTAACGTTTTACATAAATTAAAATTCTATTCATAGTACACAGATTTAAAATCAACGAGGTGTGGAAAAATATTTCAATATATTATGTGTTACTTAATTATGTTTACAAATTACAACCCATAAATCAATTATGTTTATAGTTAATTGAATTTGTTTTTATGTGTGTTTATTTTTTGTTTGCGTTCCATTCCATACAATACGGTTCTTAAAAATTTCGTCCAATCTTTATTATTTCATTAAAAAAATTTTAAAATCATCTTTAACATGAAAATAAATTTTGATCAATAATTAATTAATTAATTCTTTGAAACGACAATACAACATTCAATACCTGTTGAACAATCATAAAATTACGATTTCTTTTTTCTACGAACAGATACATGACGTCAACAATTTATCTTAAATATTTCTTTCATTTTATATCAAAAGATGTAGTCAAATTTACTACATACATCCTACAACAACACAATATTTAAGATAAAATTTAAAAAAACACTCTTCTGATAAAAACTATAACAAAATTTCACAGAATAAATCAACGATTGTTAATTTTTTTTAAATTATATGAAAAGAGCACGTACTAAAAATTTTCACACAAAATAAAAATCATAATAAAATAAAGATTAAACTAATTTATACTATTATAGTTATAATTTTGTGGAAACTTTCTATTAAAAATAAATGAAAAAGAAAACTCAAAATAGACGTGTCTCACAAAATATAACCTTCATTTCCCATTCGTCTAAGAAATTTTTATAAATATATAATAAATATATAATAAATAAACAATCGAATTATTTTTATGTATGGTTAATAAAGTTTTCAAAAGTTTTCAAAGTTTTCAAAAATAATAACTTTTCTACGATAGTATATGAAACTATCTAATAAATAATAATTTATAATAAATATCGTTTATTTACTTTCCTAGAAAAAATAGCATTTCCTACTCGGTATTTCCTTTTGAATAGCATTTCCTTTTATTTGTAAACTTGCCAGCCACACTCGACGCACGTGCGTTTCATAACCAAATGTTCACTCACGAAAAACGGTGTTTTCATCTCTTGTAGCAAAATATACTATTTTTCTTATTCCTATTTGTATCTGATTGTTTTTTCAGTATAGTCAAAATAAAGAGTTAAAAGCAAAACTTCAGAATAATAATAATAGTTAATACATGTGTTTAGACGAAGAATTAATCAACGACCTAGTTCATTAACCGATAAAGTGCATAATATGGAGTAGTGAAACATTTTTTTTAAATAGCTATAGCTTAGTTTTCGTGATCAGAACTCACCGTCACTGGGAAGCTGGTTTGAAGATATCTTCTCTTGTACTTCCAATCGTAGTAGTCAGTAACGATAATTTTGTTGTTTTGTTGTAGTCTTGTCTTGTCTACTTTTGTTAGAATTTTTTTTACATAAATTTATTTATTTGTACGACTCGCAAAAATGCTACTACAATTGGTGACCCTGAAACGATGTCGAATCAAAAAGGATTGCTGGTTTTATTTCAAAAGCAGTTGTTTTTTGATAAATTGTGCTGTTAGTAGAAATTACAATATGTGTCACTAAATACTGTAATGAACACTGGATCTGCTAGTGATGTCGCTAACAGGAAACAATAGAAGGACTGTGTGCCAAGCGAGGTTTTGTTCCAACGAGTTTCAGGCATGTGTGTTTGAGAAGTAATTTCCCCCAGTTCAGTACAAATAATCAGATATGCACACATTTGAAACTGTGTAAACTGAATAAAATAAGCCAAACAAGTAGCGACGACTCTGACGTTGGGGTCGTCAGAGTCGTCGCTACTTGTTTGGCTTATTTTATTGTGACCGAAGAAACCGAGATCATCACACACACCTCCTTACGATCACAATTGTTTAATTTAAAAAAATTAAATAAAGTTTCAAATGTTTCACTCATCCCAGTAGCTCACATCTAGATCCGCCTCTCATGCCTTCTAAAATTAACAAGCCATCTTAATTAACATTTCGTCTACCGATGAGCGACGGTTGTATATCAAAATTCAAATCAATTACAGGCGAAGGTTGTATATAAAATCAATATGAATGGTAGAATAATTATTACCATGTCGTCTAACTGTGCGCCACAGGCGATGATTGTATATCAAATCAATATAGATGGTATTGGGTATACAAATAAGTTCTAATCGTTTTTGCAATTTATGACACTGGCAGCGCTATTGCTTGTCTCATGCTGTGGCGGCAATATAGTTTGAAACGTCCATATACTGGCTGTCATACGCAGTAACAAGCAATTGATTCAAGTGTAAACTCTTTTTTGTCGCATTCAAAATATCGATCAACGTGCAAAATAATAGGAATTAGCAAGAGATTATACTTTTTCATTTGTTGGCAAAGAAAAGTGCAGTGGAAGGATAAAGTTTGAGCGTAGAATTTCACGGGACACATTCAACGGCATGGCGCAAGTCAGACGAGCCAGGAACGTCGATGACAAAGTCAGATGTTCATGGATCGAAAGAAATGGTCCAGTTTGGCAGGACCAACGAGGTGTGGGTATTATGAGCTGTTAAAAGTAGCCAAATGTTGCTGTTGTTGTAAAAGACTAGTTAGAAGCACAGCGATTGGAAGTTCTACCCCACCCACTGTATTCACCAGACATTATACCGTCTGATTACCATTTGTTTCGGTCTATGCAGTCAACCCTGGTTGACCAGCACTTCGGCTATTTTGAAAATAGTAAAAATTGGGTCGACGGTTTAATCGCCTCCAAAAATCCAGAGTTTTTCACCAACCGAATTCGTTCATTACCTGAAAGATGGAAGAAGATTGTAGATTCAGATGGAAATTACTTTGATTAAATTATGTTTTAGTTTCTATATACAAAATTTCTTTAAGTTTAGCAAAAAAAACGATTAGAACTTATTTGTATACCCAATAATAAATTAATAATACGTGTAACGGTGCGGCAGCTACACAAACTAAATAAACCAGATTTGGTAAGTAACTGCTACTGCTGTTGATCACTTATAATTATTCAGCTCGTTCAAAAGGTCGTCGAAGCAATACAGTCGCAACAATCTTACACAATATGTACAGTCAGCGTAAAAAAAAGTGTACAGCTAATAGTTCAACATTTACGGACTAATATATCTTAAAAGAAGAATGGAAAAATAAAATACATTTCATTTTTAAAAAGTGTATTAAGTATTAGTTTATTTTAGCAAAAACAAAAATTCAATTATTTGTTGTTATCCTTGTAATTTTAAAAAAATTGCAAAATGCTCTGATTTTACGCGTCAAAAAAAAGTGTACACTCTCACATTGAGATTGATTGTTTTTTGTTTTTTGTTTTGATTGTTTTTTGTTATAACGGGATTTCCGATTTTTTCAACTAATTTTATTTTGTTTTGTTGCATTGTCGATACCTTCGTGTCAAAAATCCGGGCAGTTGTTATTATCCCAATAATAATAATTTAATATTATTCAACATGGCCAAACAAACTACTATAGAAACACCTAATTTAGTGGTAAAATTAGCATCTCAAGGCAAATCTCTGAGGGAAATTGCTAGTATTTCCCTCAGAGATTTGCCTTGAGATGCTAATTTTACCACTAAATTACGTGTTTCTATAGTAGTTTGTTTGGCCATGTTGAATAATATTAAATTATTATTATTGGGATAATAATAACTGCCCGGATTTTTGACACGAAGGTATCGACAATGCAACAAAACAAAATAAAATTAGTTGAAAAAATCGGAAATCCCGTTATAACAAAAAACAATCAAACAATGTGAGAGTGTACACTTTTTTTGACGCGTAAAATCAGAGCATTTTGCAATTTTTTTAAAATTACAAAGATAACAACAAATAATTGAATTTTCGTTTTTGCTAAAATAAACTAATACTTAATACACTTTTTAAAAATGAAATGTATTTTATTTTTCCATTCTTCTTTTAAGATATATTAGTCCGTAAATGTTGAACTATTAGCTGTACACTTTTTTTTGACGCTGACTGTATATAAACTAAAATGTTATCATTGTTCGTTTTTTTTTTTCATTTTGCATTTGTATCACAGCAATATTGTTTTTCTATTGTTTTTCTATTGTTTTTCGGCAACTGTCAATTAGTAGAGTAACAATATTTTGTTACGGCAACTAGACGAATCACAAAAAGTAACATTAGTTCAAATAAAGCAGCGTCGAAAAGTACTATTTACGGACGCTCTACTAAAAGATTTATAACAACACCCCAATAACAAGTGCTTTTAGTGTGCTGGTGGCAGAGAAAATTACTTATTATTGTCACTTCTCAAGAAGATACAGAAACATAAGCTTTATAGTCAGCAGGTCCTCACCCCTTTTATTTGATGATTATCACATATCTTATACTTCGTGAGGCGCCTGTGCTTGACG
This sequence comes from Diogma glabrata, assembly GCA_963693315.1. NCBI lineage: Eukaryota > Metazoa > Arthropoda > Insecta > Diptera > Cylindrotomidae > Diogma > Diogma glabrata. Next base: position 253,979,304 of record OY856186.1, read on the forward strand.
AGTGAACAACTTTTTTATCTGTCATTTTTCTTGATTTGACTGCAGTCTCTTTATTATATGATGTTAGTTGAAAAGGGTTAGCCGGGTACAAAATGGCGATGGTAATCTCAATAAAAAATTTACTCTTGATTTACAATTCACAAAGAATTTTTACAACTCTATTTCGCTAAGTTGCTTACAGCCACAAGTAAAATACAAAACTCAAAAGTGTTATACAAAAACAAAATGTTCAATGAGAAGCATCAAATAAAAACAGCGACATATATCGTCGCAAAAAGACCGGGCACATGTTGACATCTTTAGTTTCTTATTGTTTAAACAAAATATTATTAGCTATTTACTCATTAATAATTACTCGATTCATGAACAAAAAACAAAATTTCAAGTGAAACAACAATATACGCCCAGCCAGCATACTTAGTGAAATTTAGGCGAACCATTTTGGGATTTGGTTAAATTTAAGTAAAAGTTTGGTTAAACATGTGGAAAAAGGTAATAGATGACTGTTTCAGCTAATTAGTGTACATGTATTTTTAGTCGAAAATTATAGTTAATATGTTTTTGGTGTAAAAAAATAAGTTAATAGGTAAATTTAACATATTATGTATACAAATTTAAGTTAAAAAAATCATGTAATACAGATAGTACATGTATTTCATGAATTAAGTGAAAATTTAAGTTACAAAAGTGTATCTAATACATGTATTTAACTTATTACCTGTTGTTTAGCTAGCGGTAATTTAGCTGACATTGCAACAGTTATTTCATGAAATAAGTTAAATAGCCTAAAATTAACATAACTACGGAACATTGAAACTTAAAAAAAATTCTCAGACAGTTGTTAAGTTAAATAGGTCGAGTTTTACATGTAATATTGCATTTAATTTGGTTTAGTGAACAAATGTTAACTAAATTTTTGCTGTCTTTTTCATATAATACATATAATAAGTATATGTGCTTATAAGTATCCATAAAGATTTATAGCAAATCTCGTTTTCCGATGACATTAATTATTAGTGCGCAGTATATTGATCAAATCGCTCGGATACAGTCTTTATTATATATTTCTCTCACTAACGTTGTTTTAAATAGTAAAAAATGCCTCTGAAAAACGGTCGATACTACATAATGCGGTGGAAGAGAGCGGCCGAATTCGAAGCAAGATTTGATGCATCAAATGTGTCAACAGATGAAGAAATCCGCCACAACAACTGAATGCCATTTTTGAAAATAATTTGCCAGCAGAAAATGCTATGATCGAAAATACCATCCCCTTTAGTGTTACTTGTGATGAAAATGTAGAGTGTGACGATGATATGCCAGATGATTGTGCATCCCAAGTTGGTGAAAATCCTGACTTTTTATTATCAAAAGCAGATATTGCTGAGGAATTGATGCGCGAACACCTGGAATATGAGCATAACGCTCAAACTTAAATAGATCTGTTGAACGAACTGAGGCAATGGGCTTTGCAAAACAAGATTTCATTAACAGCGTTGTCACAACTACTGAAATTGGTGAACAAGGCTGGCATTGAAAACCTACCATTGAATGAACAATGAACTGTTGAACCTGATAAACAATAAAGAAGGAAACATAAAATCTAATTTTTTTAACCTAATAATTAAAAGACCGCCGAACAACATATAATAAATAAATCACCTAAACTATATTTATGACTGAAGGATATTGTTTTATTAGCTTCATTCATTTTGCTTTATATTTTATAATTTTCTGTAGTTAGATTATTAATTTTTAAAAATGGGTTTTTATTAAACCACCGGTATATAATGGAAATATGGAATGTATCTATCTTACTTTAAAATTTAGCTTGCGAAATGCGTAATGCGTATACATATAGTAAAAAATAATAAAACTCAGTAAACAAGAATAAGGTTAAAAATAAGGCTTTTTCATTCATTTTTTAAAATATTTTGTTTCTTATAATATTATTTTTAAGCTTTTTTATGGTAGAATGACAGCCCGATAATAAAGTATGGTTAAAGAAAAATGGATGGTTCAATTACATGAAATTCTCATGAAAAAAACATGTAATAACTACAATATCTGACTTTGGTGCAGTAAAATTACATATAATTTGCACTTGCTTAGTTTTGTATTCAGCCATGTAACAGCTGATACATGAATTGAATTTACTCTGCCAAAGTCAGATATTGTAGCTATTAAATGTATTCTAGATAAGAATTATATGATCAATTTTCCACTTAATAGCTAGATAATTTACATATATTAAATACAATAGTGAAAAAATTTAGGTTAAATTTAAGTAATTTCATGAAACACCTGACAAAATTTAACTTAAATAACAGGTAAATAATTTTATGGCTAGGAATTGTGGATACGATATTATCTATCTCCCAAACTAATGCATTTAAGGACAAAATAGGTTTTTATGACAATTTCTAATCCTTCTTCAAATAAACATTTTTATACATACTTTGGAGCGTATTTTTGAATGGATTTAAATGTTCATGTATAAAGAAAGGTTCGATCTTTTTTATACATAAAAAAAAACAGGAAAACATAATGAGAACAACCCATAAAAATACAATTAAATATTTATTTTTTTATAAACTGAATACTTTAATTTTCAATTTTCTTTTCGGTATTCGATAAAAAACATTAATTATTGAAAATATAATAATAGTTTGTATAGTTAGTTACTATAAAGTAAGCTTATGTGATCATTAGGAAAGAATTTTGGGGCATACATTTTGTGGTTTGCATGTGTAACAAACAAGTTAAATTTAACTAATAATTAGCTAAACTATAACATAACATTTGCACTTATTTAACTTAAAATCTGGTTAAATTATAGTTAAACTTAATCACATATTAGCCAGCGTATTACATAAAAATTACATGAAAATTTAACCAATATTTTTATGGAAAAAGTACGACACTTAGGTTAAATTTAACCTTTTATTATACATAAATTTAGGTTAAATGAGAATATTCACTAAAATTTTGTACAGATAATATCAACCTATATTAAAGCTAAAATCCACCTATTGTGTTGGGCGTTGATTACAATTCAATTGCAACCCAATACTATTGTTCAAATTAAAAGAACTAACCTAGGATTAATTTTGTGGGTGGTGAGTATAAACAGCTCGCCAAACTCCGAAACATGGTGATTGCCCGGGGTCTTGTAAATGTACTACCAAACTTTTGTTTTTTAACTATGGGGGAAAGGGCGGAGGGTTAGAAATTTGTTTTAAAAAACTAGGGTAACCCTGTCCGTCAAAATTTGTTTGGGTTGTCGGACTCGACAATAGCAGACCAATTTTTGTCGGACAAGGTCCATTTTCCCGTTGCAATTTTACTCATATTAAATTAAATTATAAATAAAACATACAAAATATAAACATCAAAATATGATTAGTTCTTCTGCTAGTTAATAAGCGTTATTAACAGCTAAAAGGACAGAATAACAAGTCTTTGTCATAGTCATATAAACAATTTCAATGAAGATCGAATAGTAAATTGATGCTAAAAAATTTAATAATTAAAAAAACATAAAATAAAATTGAAAAAAAACAGTTAATACAATTAAGATTAATTAAAAAAAATTAGTATAATTATTTTTAATTAATCTTAATTAATCTTAGTAAACCAAAAATGGTTATATGATAAAATATCACACGAAAAAATCCCACACTAAAGAATATCACGTCGAAAATATCACAGCGAAAAAATCACACTATACGAAAATATCACATCACGAACATATCAGATCTGGAAAATATCACATCCGAAAATCACACGCGAAAAAATATCACATCCTAAAACCACTTGCGAAAAAATATCACATCCTAAAATCAAACGCGAAAAAATATCCCATCCTAAAATCACAAGCGTAAAAATATCACACGCGAAAAAATATTACGGAAAAATGTTTATTAAATCAGACTATACGAAATAAATATCACACGCTCCTAAACCCACACGCGAAAAAATATCACATCCTAAAATCACACGCGAAAAAATATCACATCTTAAAATCACAAGCGCAAAAATATCACACGCGAAAAAATATTATGGAAAAATGTTTATTAAATCACACTTTATGAAAATATCACATCACGAAAATATCACATCTCGAAAATATCACATCCGAAAATCGCACGCGAAAAAATATCTCATCCTAAAATCACACGCGAAAAAATATCACATCCTAAAATCAAAATATTATGGAAAAATGTTTATTAAATCACACTTTATGAAAATATCACATCACGAAAATATCACATCTCGAAAATATCACATCCGAAAATCGCACGCGAAAAAATATCTCATCCTAAAATCACACGCGAAAAAATATCACATCCTAAAATCACAGGCGAAAAAATATTATGGAAAAAATTTTATTGCAAAAATACACAGAATTATTACAATTTTTGAGATTGCACAAATTACAAAATGCGTACCTTCGATCTCTTATTTTGGTGATATCATCACTACGGCAGAAAGAATAGTAAATATTTTTATAAATTACAGTCGTGATCGAAGAATCGAAATGTTAAGAAGAATTGCTCATGTATGGTACATATATATAAGAAATCAAAATAATAAAACTACATAATTATAAAAAAAAAACAATCAATTTCTTTTTTATTCGCCTACATATTAAAGTGGTACTTTATTACTGTGATTTGCGGCCGTAAAGTGTCACTTTTTAGTCATATATTTTGTTGTCATAGTTACGTCCAAAAAAGCAAAAAGCATTTGTATTTGTTTAAATTCTATAAAAAATAGAAATTTTTATCAAAGTAACCTTTAAATTCAAAATCTCACAATCCAATTAAAATTATTGTTATTATTTTGTTGTCATAGTAATACAATTATTTTGAAAAAAAATAACAAATATTTTGTCAAAGATTACTTGTTCAACATATTTTCATTTCAAAGTTTATGCAAAATTATACTTAAAATTTTGCTAGCGGCGAATAAAAAATGGAATATGACGCACGGACGTAAGCTATTTTGGACTTAATGTGGGTGCAAATCTCGGCTAGCGCCTCGATTTGCAAACTCCACATACGTCCAAAATCTTTAGCTTTACGTCCTAGCATCATAATGTACTATTAGGATTCCTTTTATACTGCGTGTATGCCTTTTACCGTCCGCTAACTTATAAGATATAAATCTTTTCAATCTAAAATTTGAGATGAGTATTGCTTAAATCATTTGGGATCCAAAATAAATTAAGTGGGAGGAGTCATTTGTTTGATAGGGCTATGACGTGAAATCGTTGAAAACGTTTTTACTAAGTCAAATATGGTTTCATATGAAAGATTTTGTCTCAAATCTCAAAGGTCGTTACAATTGTTAGCATAGAATTCGTTAAATTTATATATTATATACCGACGTTTTCGCGTGTGATTTAGGATTGTGGTATTTTTACGCCTGTGATTTTAGGATGCTTTTTTTGCGTGTGATTTTATGGTAGCTCTACTGCACGAATACAAACAACAAACGTTTGCTACTGTTTACTTACGTTTGCTGACAATCTGTCTCCAACAACCAAACTCTTTCTAAAAACAAATGTTTACTAACATTTTACCGACAGTGCCGAAAATTTTACAATAAAAACTTTGACAGCTTTTATTTGCCAAACAAATTGATAAAATCCTATATTAAAACCAATTACACAATTTTATAATATTTTAACAAAAAGTATTTTTGGTTTTACTCTAAATTTTCACTAAAAAACCAAAATCAAATTTAATTATCAATGACAGATCAATATATACATGACAGACCTAGTTCCTAAATAATATGAAGACAAAAATATATCTCCTGCACTGAACAAGCTCAAACATGCAAAACATCAGGTTTTCCATATTATTCGGCAAACTAACAAATGTTAGCAAATGTATGTTCGTGTTCATATTTCGTGTCTTCACTAAACAGATCTATGTTTGCAAACTTTAAGGCTGAAATTCACATAAAACAGAAACAGAAACTGAATTTCATACAAATTTTACAGCAACAGAATTTTTTGCTGTTAAATTTGTATGAAATTCTGTTTCTTTTGTATGTCAATGCTCGGTATTAGCAAACGTTCGGCGTGGTTAGTGGATACGAGCCTTAAGGAAGCGATATTTTTACACGTGTGATTTTAGGATGTGATATTTTTCGCGTGTGATTTTAGAATGTGATATTTTTTCGCGTGTGATTTTAGTATGTGATATTTTCTCGCGTGTGATTTTAGCATGTGATATTTTCGTGATGTGATATATTCGTATAGTGTGATTTTTTCTGTTTTCAGATTTCATAAATTAAATATCAGTGAAATTCAATTGTAAATTAAATGTTTTAAGGTTTAAATAATTTAATTTAATTTAAACCAAAATTAAAATTGAGCTTCAAGGTTTATTGAATAGAAATATTTTGTGTATTATTTTGGACACTGGTGCTTATACTGGAGATTTATACAATCAACCGTTAGAGCTTCTGAAGCTAATCCAGAAGGAGATTTTCAAATAACGTTTCTCGAATTGAGAGTAAGACCAATTCGAGACAGATAGGCAAACATGTCAGTATTATTTAAATATATTACCAGAGGGTTGGTGCTGCAGCAGCGGGTAAACTGTTGAATTACCTACCTAGTCTCAGTAGATGAAATGAAAGAACCCGAGTTGGAGTAAAGTAAGCCCCCATTGATCCTCGGACCCTCAGCCTGCTATCCAGATCACATTCTCGGTTGAAGCTTGACTAGTAAACAGAATTCTCTAGATGGACAACATGATTTTAAAACCCGGTCAAAAACAACTTTTTTGTTAAACGATTTTTTTATTTTAACACTAAAACGATTTGTTAAGTTGATTAAAAGTTCATTAAAACGCCTTTAAAATTAACGACTTCCAAAATAGTCATTCATTTAAAAGAAAATTCAATAAAAAACAGTCAGTCAATTCTTCTACTCATAACCAAATTTCATTAAACTAATTACAAATAAAAACGTTTGTCAAACATTTATTGAATACAAATCTTTCCGTTACATAATAATATAATATTATTCGTTAAACGTTAAAATTTGAAATATAAATGAAATATAATTTGAACTCTCCGAATGTTACAAATCCTTTGTTGGTATAAGAACAACAAACAAACTTTAGTTCCTTGTCTCAATTTAGAATTCATACAAAATAAAAATACAATTAAAACGATTTCTAGACTAATAAAAGCAATAACAACCAAAAACAAAAAAACTATTATTCAAGATCAACCACTTATTTTTTAAGTATGAGGTGTAGCGAGCGATTATAGTCGATTTTTGTCAATAAAAAAAAAGTTCAAGAAACTTATGTTTAATATTACTTTCTCGATTCATTTAGCCACGTTGACTACTAAAACCGATTTTTCAATTTTGTTTTTTGTTTACTATTTTTATTGTCTTAATAATTCATATTGGATTTGTGAGACAAAAGAATTCATTGAAAATTTAATTACCGACCTTTAAGTATAACATCATAAATATTATCAAACCTAAAAGTTAGAGCTATTAAAAAATTGGATAAAAACTGATGTAACCTAAATCAATGTCGTTTGTGGATTAATATGGGTTGGAACCATGATACAAAGAATAATAAGATATGCTCGCAACTTTTTTCTTTATTTTCTCTTTCTTCGCGTGACGTCACTAGGTGCCAAAATTTAACCAATTTTATATTTTGTTGTTGTTAGTACTACTTGTAAAATATCACGCAGTGACGTCACACAAATAAAAGAGTGAGAAAAAAAACGAGCTGTCAAGCAGATCTAATTATTCTTTGTATCATGGTTGGAACATATAATACGTTTCGGTTTAGTGCAAGGTATCTTTCTTGAATCGCCATACTTATACGACAACATGACTAATCAATAATCACATTATCGATTTGAAGGTATGAGTTTTTCATCCAACTCTCGTATAAGGGCTACTGCATTTCGATCTTGATATATAGCAATATAAAAATTGTATAAATTTGGGCGTTACAGATTTTTTTTCTTTTATTTCAATCTTAATGAATATGTTTTCCTAGAATTGTTTGAATAAATCGATTATCAGTAAATATATAACTTTACGCAATTAATATTTTGTAAACAGTTAACTCGATTTAACTTAATATACCATAATAGTTTTTTTTAATTCTGCCAGTTTGACTGTCTTAAATTATATTTTAGTTTTATGTACGTGATATGCCGATATCGATTGTTTTTTATGCAAGTTTTTTTTCTTAAAGAGAAACAAGTTCCATTACTGGATGGTAATTCTGAAGTACGTATAAACCTCACTGAGAGATGTTGTTATCCGTAAATTAGCTTCTACTACTTTTATTTGTTTTGATTTAATAAATCCAATTTTAACGCATGCAGATCAGATCAGTTTTTGTTGATTTGTAATTTTTTTTAATATTTTATCTACTTATAATATTTTATCAAGCACAATTGTATTACTAAGGATTTAGCTAAATGCATTAAAATTGTGTTTATCTGTATAAAAAACTGTTTTCAATGGCGCACTCAAGCATCAAACTGAAGAATACTGTTGGTAAAAGGTAATATTGTACTGCCAACCTTTTTTTATACCCTCAGTACCTTTGCAAACACTCAGTATTCGCTTTTATAGACCTTAGATAGAATGTTATTTTAGACATATGCCTCGAAGGATGAGTTGCTATTAGTTTGGCGTTTATCACCAAGGAACATCATTCTTCAAATTTGAGTTTTTGGTCCAGGTGGTGGCCAAATCTTATAATCTATCCCCAAGTTTGCATATCGACACTTTCCACCACTTTTTGGCTGTATATCCTAGGACTCTAATCTTAAATTTTTCAGTCATGGTCTAACCGGTGATATGATCTGGTTGCAGTTGATAGGGACATCAGTCAGATTTAAAGCTACAACAACGATATATATTTCTAATGCCGTCTAGTCTTTGCGTGCTATTTACGAATAATATGATCACTACATTTCGGACCTTATCTGTCGTAACGGCTGAAATTAAGCTAACATCAATCTTTGAGAAGTCTTCGTGGTGTTGCAAAAGACTAGACCCAGTTCTCGGCATTATATGTATGAGCATATGGGTCATTCTTTTACAAAACGAACACGTTTCTGACCGACACATTTTTGATTTAGCTGAAACTTTTGTATGGGATTTTTTGTCGTCCCGTGCTCGATAAATTAGTTTATTTCTAACAGTAAAACTCATTTGTGGAGGTCCACACCAAAACGTAACATTTCCAGTTTTCTTAGAAAAAAAGTTATGAATGTAGATCTGTTCCAAATACTGAATTACATCGAAATTTCGACTGAAATTGCTACAAAATGCGTTAAATTTCGTAAAATACCGCTATGACATCGACGAGTTGCACCAAAAGGTAACATTTTTACTAGCTAATATTACATGCTCTTAGTCACAACAAATCGTAATATTTTCTACCATATTTTTACATACTTTGCCATTATCTGTAACAACAACACGGAAATATTTTTATTTTAGTTTTAACCCCATAAATAAATATTTTTAAAATACTCTTTTTTAATATAATTAACTTTGTAGTTAATAACTTTTCCGAAAACACACAGTACAATCTCGCTTAACGAAGAGCTTTCATAACGAGTAATTCGCAAAACAAACAAAACAAATTGTAAAAAAATAACCTTGATCGCACAATTGCCTTTAGGAATACAGTTTCAAACGAGAAAAAGAGAGATATAACTAATTTACTGGTGAAACAGTATGGTGAGACATGGAGAGATTTTGAAGACTTAGAATTCTTTGTAACGCTGTTGGACGGAGAGCGACCAACTCCTTGAATTGAACAGTTCAAAACTAATCAGTTTGTAGAAATTTGTGATTGTTGCGAAGAAGAATGTGCTCTTAGAATTTAAGTTTTTCTTTTAAAATAAATAATATCTCTTTTTCTATTCATATCAAAAAGTGACATTTGTCATAATTTTAAAGTAACGTTCTTTCTACAATGGTAATAGAAGTAGTAGGTCATAGTCAAATAGTTACATTTCTAAAATGGTCTCACCAAAACCCTACATTACTAATTGGTTGCACCAAAACGTAACATTTGTTTTAAATATATATAATTATCATGTCTTTGCAATCATAATATTCAAATTATGACTTACCTAATTTATTTATACTTAAACAAGGATTGTTTTTCCCCTTTGTGAAATAGGGCTTGCTTAAGACTTTAATAGTGTAATCACATTTTCTCAAATTGTGTAAAATCATTTATGATGGAAATGTAACGTTTTGGTGTGGACCTCCTCATTTCTCCATTAATTAAATATACATTTTTTATTGAAGATTGAACGTAAAATACGATGGTCATACTAAAAACTCATTTGGTGGGTGGAGCAATGACTAAAGATCGATATGAACATTTTATTTGTTTATAACAATAGGAACTTGTTAATAACTTTTATTAATTTTAATTTTTTTTGTAAACTAACATCTTTTAACTTTAAAATAAAACAAACTGGAAGTTTCTATCTAGAAATAGAACCGAAGTTATGAATTTTTGAAAATAACTCGTCCAGCCAAAAATCACGAAATTCTCGAAATTTAGAACCGCTATAATTTCCAAAAAAAAATTCTCGAACATGTATATAGTACATATATCTTTTTTTTCGATATAAGACCTGCAAAAAAATTTCAGCAAAATCAAAAATGTGTCGGTCAGATTTTGTCCAAATCTGTTCGGTTTGTAAAAGAATGCCTCATATATGACATTACATGACAGATGCAGCTAATTAAATACCTTAGCTTTTGTAAAATCGTCTCTAAGATGCTAGTATATCTAGCGATAGATTAAGATTTTTCACTAAAGAGAAACAAATTCCGTTTCATAGACCTGCACTAAAATGGGCTTTTATGTAGAAAAACTTCTTTTTTATTGACATATCATTTTGTTTGTTATTATGTCAGCTAATGCAGATATTTAAAGAGACCATTTTTGGTGAAAACCTAAATGGAATAGGAATTTTCAGAATCTTTTATTATTATATTTATTGCAGAGTTTATAATTTTCTTTTTGAGCGCTCTTTGTTCTTTCTAAAATTTTACTCACAACTTTTATATACATAGTTCTTGCTCATAAGCATGAAATTTTTATTTTCTTTATATCACTTATTTGAAGATACAAACAAATCACATCTTTGAAGATTATATTTTTTTTTTCTTGTCATATCCAGAAACAAAATTTTTTCGTCGGCCGTTTTATTTATTTTTGATACATTCAGATAAATAATTCATTTTTACAATGAAAACGAAATTATCAAATTATATTTTGATTACGGACATTTGCACACTACACGAGACGACACCGACACGAAAAAGACAACGTTGGCGTTGGGATTGAATTTGCATTGAAATATATGAAGTGGTTTCAAACTAGACGACATGTCAATGTTTTCATGCCCGTGTGGTTGTCGTCAAGGATCTTCCTACTCGTGTCGTCTCGACATTTTAAGTAAAATAAAAAAAACTAACATTTTAATTATTATTCTTTGTTTTCCGAATATATATTGGTTTTATACTTCTGCCTGGTCGTTGTTGTTATTGTTATTTCTCGTTGTTCATGTTGTACATGAACATCGTTAAAAAGGTCTTCTTAACCTTCTTTTTAACGATGTTCATGTACAACATGAACAACGAGAAATAACACTAACATTTTAAGTTTTTTCATTTTTGCTGTGTGCAGAAAATATTAAAATTATCAAATCATAACATAACTTCAAATATTTGTAACGGCAATTTATTTAAACCAGCTGCTGTAAAACATAACAAGGCATGTCAGAGAATATTCAACACCAATAGATAGAGCGACAAAAATACTAATAACATATTCAAAGAATCGTTCCAGCTCAATCTACCAAACAACGAAACCTCCAGTACCGATCAAAAATGGGAACAAATTGAGGCGGCTTACTTCAAAACTGCTACATATGTGCTTGGATAACAAAAAAAAACAAGCTCGAAAACCTTGGATTAGTAATGGTACTTGGAAGGAAATAGAAATAGGTGAAATGGGCATCCCAAAGAAAATAATTGATCCAATCAAAAACAAATGTATCAGAATAACTACCGAGGAGTGAGACAAGGTTGTGCATTATTCCTAATAGTACTAGATAGTGCCAAGCCCGCGCCATAGCTTTTGAGGGTTGGGGCCACACTTAACATTTTCAAACGGCCCAAGATTGGGCCAAGCTTGGACTGATGGTTCGCCAATACTGGCCCGAGATTGGTCCGTTGTTTAACGTTAGCAGCTCCTACCCGGGAAGTCAAATGGAATCCAATTGAACCCAATCAGACGGCTCAATAATTTAGACTTCGCAGACGACATCTATCTGCTTACACACACATACGAACATGCAGCAGAAAATACAGAAGCTGGAACTTGCATATGAAGTTGTTGGTCTTAACATTAGAAAAACCATTAAACATTAGAAAACCAAGGCTATCAGATGGAACACCAAAGTGAGTATACTGTTACGATTACAGAAAAATCTAGACGCTTACGGTCACTTCCAGGAAACCAAATCAACATAATACTACAACAAATTAATGAAATGAATAGTGTTGTTGTTATATTTCGTTGAACTTGGGTCGACAATAAATAAAATTGAATGATTTTATGAATCAAATCAGCATAACGTAAAGTAATCGAATATTCTACTATTTTCTCAAGGTTTCTAAATAAAAAGTGACCTCGATGATCGAGATTATGTAGAATCGTATAAAAGGAGAGATGTCTTGCAAGATTAAATTTGTTTTCTTTTAAACGTGTGACGGTAAAGTGAAAATTATAAAAGTGATATTTAACATTAGTTTTTGTTAATAAAGTTTAAAGTGTTATTAAGTAGAAATGATTTGTGTATTATTTTAAACGTTGTATTACTGGAAATTTCTACAATCAACCGTTGGAGTTTCTGAAGCTGTTGAAAGAATATTCTAGTTAGGAATTTTGTTTGCTGTATTGTTTACCTGTTGTTGTGGAACAATTAAGGTGTTGAATACTTAAAAAATCCTGTGTTTGTGCTTACTAATCAGTGATCGAACTCAGAAGAAGATTGGGAATTACGTTTATCGAATTGAGTGAGAGTAAGGCCAATTCGAAGTAAGGTTAGAAAAACGTAACAATACCAATTATCATTAACAAAACACAAGTGGATGAAGTTGATGAATTTGTCTACCTTGGTTGTACTGTAGCAAAAACAGGCCGAACAGGACCGAAAAAGATATCAGTCAGCGCTGTCTACATTAACAAAGCCAGAAATACATACAATATGCTTCACAAGAAGCATGAATGCATATGTCCTGTCAAGAAAGACAAAGCTACGAATGTCCAATGCGTGTGTCAAGTCAGTACTACTGTATGGATAAGAAACATGGAAGCAAACAAGAAATATCACAAATCAACTACAGGTGTTTGTGAACAAATGCCTTAAACGACTGATTAAATGATGCTGGTCAAACACCATCAGTAATCAGTAGAGCAACCAAAAATATGCACTATTAAAACTATTTTAAGCGTTATAAATATGCTCTAAAAAAACTATATTTTATGCGTTTAAAATATGCTCTTAAAATCGAGAGAAACTGCATGGAAGAATATGTTTTAAAGTTTTGTTTTTTAATTCGGTTCCTAAGAGATCATACTGCTTTGATTATGGACACGTAACTAGCCTACTGAGATACCTGAGCTATAGATCAGCGCTTTTGTTCGCTATTATATACTGTAGGCTCGAGATATTACGAGTGCAAGTAATGGTAGTACATGGAAATTGAGCACTATTAATCTAAATATAAATACGTAAGCACTATTTTTGTGGCACCATTTCAAAATATTTGCCCAACAAAAGTGGGACAGTATGTATATCGTTGGAAAGAACTTGAGTAGTAGATGTGCCGAAAAATATTTTTTGAAGTTGGACGATTTTTTTTTGAGAAAAAAGGGGAAAAATATGAAGGTGTGATTGAGTTTTTTTCGATTATATTGTTTTTTTTCAAGTTATTTGTTTCACAATTCAAAATCAATTATATCAATAAATTAAACTCTGAAATAATGTATTGTAGTTATTTTGTTGGGAGTTCTTTTTACAATTTCCATATACAATGGCCGAATTTCAGCCACTGGGCGATTCCTAGTACACTGCACAAGTAATTCGTTCGTCCTGGCTCTTTTCAAGACTGTTCAAAACCTTCTATACAAATTGTAGTCGGTAGATTTATTTTATTTTATTTTATTTTATTTCGCTAAAAAAAAGGTAGAATAAAATCTATTTTTTTTTTCTAACTATTTGTTATACATATTTTTGTTTGTTTTGCTTTATTTTGGCTAGTTTTCGTCCTGTGTCGAGAAAGATTTTAAAAATTTGTATGAGTGATTGAGTCATAATTTTAAATAATGATTTAATGTTTTTGTAATTTAGTATTTTTACATAATTTATTATTAATGAATTTAATTAGTTATTATCATTATTCACTGACCGATTTTATTTAAAATAAAAATGTAACAATACAATTTGATTAATTTTTTTTCGATAAATGTTTTTATTAATTAATTAAATTTTAATATATTTTATTTCTATCTCATACACGTTTCAATTTATACACGGTTTCTTTTTTATTAAAACCGTCAAAAACCATAATCCGCGTTGGATTTGATTGCGGTAACTGCATTATCTGATGCAAATGTAAAAACTCTATGGAATTGCTGTTGTTTTTTCAGTAAACTCATAATTTTTCAGTCATATCGAACGCTATTTTTCTTACAAATTTTAAGCAAAACAAACCAAAAGAAAAACTTATTATAAAAACACTCACTTTCCAGGGATGAGACCGCGGCAATTTTTCACTTGTTTTGAGCTTGTCTCGTCTAGACCTTTACAAGGATACCACTCTCGTCGATCCGATCCGAGCTACCCCCATATACCAAATTTTACAATTTTCATCCAAAAATGTTAATTTATTTTATGCAACATCATATGCAACACAACATCAATTCGGATGAAAATCATCTTTTTATCTTCTTTATTAGAACCAGGAAAAAGTTGACATTTAATAAATTTGTTTCGTTTGCTTTTCGAATCCTACATCCAAAAACAGATTTGTAAAAGAAATTCCAGAAAAATAGGTATTTTGCTTTCTTTATTGCGATTTTTGAGGTGTAAATGATTAAAAACAAGAGAACGGATGACGTCCGCCATGTACATCCTTAACTAAATATGGCTTCCTCCTACCTTAATCACATATAAAAAATTCAGTTTAATCAAAGAAGGGCATATTAAAGTGAAAAATTACCAAATGTTCTTTGAGAGGATAGCATTTATTTTTTCCAAATAATTATCTCCCAACAAAATGTTTTCTTGTAATATTCTATTTTGCTCATAAACATTTTTTTCGTAAATTCTTTTATTTTTTCTTAAGAGCGAAGGCGCAAAAAAAAATCAAAATAAAGCCCGTATGGTTTTATTTTTAAAATAAGTGGCCCGTAAAAAATAAAAATCTGATCACTGTCAAAAACATATTGGTTCTCATGATACCATCACTATCTTTGGGCATAAAGTTACTCCCTCTGAAAAATGGAGTAAAGAATTTATTTCTATTATTTCAATACTTTTTGCGTTCATCACTGTTTTTTTTAAATATTTATTTTGTTTCGATTAAGTTTGATTTAATTAATATTATCATTTTTTTCAATTTCAGGTGAGCAATTTACACGAAATATTTACATAATCGGAAATAAGAATTAAATCATTTGGTGAGTTAATTAAACAGCAGGGTTAGTATTTGGCACAAAGCTGATTAAGAAACAGCATGAGAAAAACCATAAAAATTTGATCTACTTATCGTGTTTTTAGCTTAAAAAGAAGACTAAAATTGCAAAAACAGGTTTATATTGAAAAATTTCACGTCATCAAGTACTTTTTACGAACTTTTATTTATTGAAGCAAATATTCAATTCAGTTCTAGTGAATTACAAATAGCGCTAGTTCGCTATAATGCTTTTTCTAGACTATCATCGAAATACAATATTATATTTCAATTTTTTAAAACATATTTATAATTAATTTGAAAACGTATAATACATCCGACTCAGACTTGTTTATCACCTTTACAAAAAATGTGTGTTCTATAAACAACTCAGAACTTAAAACTACATAACACAACCATATCTCAAGGTTTCATACCAAAACAAACCCCATTCCACATTAATATGGAGTAGGAAGTAAGGTAGAAACACGATCAGTCATTTGTAATAAAAAGATTTTTTTTAACGGTTATAGTACCAGTATGATATTAAAAAAAATTCAACCTTTTAAACCAGTTCTAAACTGACATCTCGTAATGTACCCTATTACTGATTTTGTACGTATGCATTTGTAAACCGTACACAAGATTTTATTGTACTGGTTTTTAGATTATAATTGCTAGCTGTCTTTATTTCAGATTTACAATATAAAATTAATTTTAATTAAATTAAATTAAAAAAATTGTTAATATATTACAAATTGATAGCAGCAATAACAAAAATAGCGAAACGAATTCTATGATGGAAATTATATGTCAAAAACCTCTAACTATACTGACCGGCCTTGCAATAATGTAAAAGTGAATTTTATTTTATTTATACAATAATAAATTGTTTTCTCTTCATCGATATCAATATAAGCCATGGCTCGCAATTTGTCAATTTCAGTTTTCATATGTTAAATATAATGAAGCGCGAATATGAAATTATTTCTAAAACTGCTGTGATTAATTTTAACTTTACCACAATTGAAAAGATAATCTAGTGAGTATGATAAAATGGACATTTAACCTATTCTAAATTTCATTTTGTTTAAAGATTTGAAACTCTTCTAAAAACAAAGGTATATCGGTTGGCGGGTAGGTGTCTACCAATACATAGCTGTTTATTTGAATCTTCCATCAATCCAAGCACTTTTTGTTTGCTGGGACAACCATATAGATATCTAGACTGCTGATTCCCTTATGTCATTCTCATGCTCAAGGACTGAAAACCGTTTTAAAAAAAATCTATAGCTTAGGATAGCATTCGGCGTTTGGACTTCAAGCCTCTCCGTGTGTTTATTTACATGTGTTTATTAATTATGTGTTTATGACGACTAAATGTGTTTATGATGACTAAACAAAAATTTTGTGATTTTGCGCCTCACTTCTGGAATGAACATCTTGGAGCTCCTGAAGACTTCTGTGTTCCTGCATTGGGAGTTGATGCATCGAAGGAGAACCTGTTCGACTAGTGAACTTATCCTTCCTTATGGTATACCAATTGCTGGCTATCAGTAAAAATACTAATTTCCTTACCATACAACTTAAGCTTCGTCGCTCGTTTCGATCCTGCATTTATGCTTAATACTTCTGCCTGGAAGACGGTGCATTATTCGGAAACTGAAAACTTAATAAGCCTAAGATCTTTATTTTTTAAGTAGACCGTTGCTCTTGAACCATTTTCAGTGAGGGATCCATTTGCGTAGATGTCTAACGTATGTATTGGTCGCACTGCTCGATAGAAAATCAGCTACATACCGCACTCCTATTGATAAAATTAAAATTTTGTATTGCCGTTGAAAGTTAGTACAGACTTGTAATTTTGTAAGGCAGAGAAGCTGTGTCATCAGTCGGCATCAAAACATTTATCAGGTGTTCTTCCAGATCCGTTCATAGCGTTTGATGACTTTTTCCACAATTCCTGGTGGTGCCCAGGAGCTAGCACCTTATGTAACCTTAAGAGCCTTGCAGTCTTAAGAGCCTCTATTATTACAAATACAAGCACGATAGGAAGCATTAATAAAACCTGCAAACGCGCTGTGTGCGTTGTCTTGAAAGAATTTGTTATACATAAGCAAGCAAGCCTTTGTACCGCCTCCAGTTTTTTAACCGCATTCGCAACAAAAGTCCTTGAGAACTATGCAAGGGACCTATAGCTGATAATGGGCCTAATAACTACTTTATACAGTCAGTATACCATTTTTTGAGTCATATGCCTCAGAACTCGAGATTCGCTTGCGTTTTTGCTCTTAACCGAGCTATTTGTCAAGAGTACCACCAAGATACTTCACACTATCTTGGAGTGTTAATACCAATTTAAAGAAAATTGAAGTTGTTTAATAGCCTTTTGTTAGCAAACGCAACGAGTTGTGTCTTAGAAGCATTGATCGTTAATCCATTCCTTTTAAACGAATTGTTGATAATGGCCAGAGAATTCTGAAATGTTTGTGTAAAGATCCTGTAAAGATCCGTCCGTAGATTTTCACTCTTAATAATTGTCCATTGCCTAGCGGCATTTTTTTTTCAGAAAGACGTTACTAATACACCAGTCGATCAACCTCTCTAAAGAGTAGAAAGTATAAGGAAAGACTGATCGGTCTGAAGTTTTTCTCCTCGCAATAGTTAATTTTGGTTTTGAGATGAAAACAAATCTAGGCTCTTTGTACCTGTGTTGATATCTTGGTGTGTGTTTTACAATAAATCTACATGACAACTTGCGATTCCCCGTTTTCAGTTAACTTTTTCGACAAAATCTTGTTTTTTTTCAAGCCTTAATAAACGTCAATCCCTGACACTCGATTTTGATAAAATTTGACACAGATTTTTTGTACCGATTTCAATGGTTCTGTGTATCAACTGTCGATTTGCCACTTACGGTTAAATTTTTAAAATCAAATATTTATGCTCATCTTCAAGTCAACAGTTAGTAACTGATTTAGATGCACCTTTAGGACATAGTCTGAGACCATACGAAAAACAAATGTTTGGAATATGTTGGGAAAGTGGTCTGCAGTTTGTTGATATTTTTTCCCATGTTTATGTCTGTTTCTGTAGTTATGAAATTAAATATGAAAAAATGTCAACCTTATCTCGAAATTAGCAGTTTATTATTTAAACAATGAAAAACAATTTTGCGGTGATTGGGACAACATTTTCCTGACAACATACTGAGGTTTATTTGAAATATTAAGTGTTACTTGCAATATAGCAGTAGTTGAATAAAGCTAAAAACTATTTCCATTAAATAAATTGACTGGCGTTATATCATGAATTTTTAATTTCAATTACATTCAATTAAATGCTCCAAGTATTTTGGTTGAACTATATTTAATTTTCACATAAACATGACGTGCGGTTGTCTCAACTACACCGTTCTGTATCAACAGCTGTACAGCTGTTGATTCATAGACAGTTTCGATTCATTATATTCGCTCTCGGGAATAGGTTGATACAGCCACATTTTGATTTTAAATAGATAAGCGCGAAAACTGGAACAGATGTGAACTTGATCATAAAAGTGAGCTGGAAACTAAAGTAAAGTTTAAAATACCAAAATTATTCGGAAAATGAAATTTTCAAAAACTAATCTGAAACATTCTGTGCTGTCAGTGTAAGAGACACACGACATGCATCTTTTCATTTGAAAGCGTGATCTAAGTTGAAAGCAGCAAAGGAGTCAACATGTACTCTGATGCTATAATCATCTGAAAAATACTTTGGATATCTGTCCTTACAACCATCCTCACCAGTCACCACCACACTGGTATATTATAAATTAAATATTATAAATTTTCGCTTTTTACATATCTATACTCAACTGAATTTATATAGGATTAGATATCCTGTTGGAACGTTTAGGTTATTGTGTGTTTCATAAGCATATCGAGATATATATAGGTAAACCATAAACTGTATAAAGAGGTTCGATAACCATTCTCGGTGACTTAACGTTCGTTCAGAAATGTGGTTCGATCTTCTTAGTGATGAAAAGATTGCAAGTTTATAATCTTCAATTGGTGTTTGAGTTTTTATATGGATATCAACTAAACCTAGGAGTTTAAGCAGGTATGAAAATGATAGTACTGTCACCATTGTTTCGAATCTATAACTGTTGGTACTCAAACGATCATTGTAAATTCTTAAACAAATAAATTCTCAAAGGCTAGAGAGAGTTTCTTGTGTGAAGTATACCAAAAGATTTCATGTTGATGCGACCAACTGGGAGTTCTTTACTATTTACCTCTCAAAGTCGAAGATGTTTTTCAAAAGACTTTCCAGCGGAATGTCACACTGTGACATCTTAGATAAGATTTTCTAGTATAGGTTTCTCACAGCCGCGTAAAGTACATGGCCAATTATACCTGTCAGTCTTATGGACACTCGATTGAAATGGATGGGGTCAATTACTAAAACACAAACACCGACACAGACCAATAACCATACAGATCCCGTTATAACTATAACTTTTAAACAAAGATACGGAAACTAATTCACGGAAGTAATAGAATGCTAACGTAAATCAAATTTCAAACAAAATATGAAAGTAAAAAAAACCTCTTCTCCAATAATCCAAATTTCAAAAGAAAAAATCCGTTTCTAGAAAAAACCTTCACATTCAACACAATACATCAAAATAATATCATCAAAATAACAGAAAAAATTTAATTAAAAACCACCTTGATCATTAAAATCTTTTCAAGATCATGGACCTAATTTATGATAAACGTATGGTGGTATAGCAACATATTTCAATCAACATCATGCGTAACTAAGTAAAATATTTAACAATATTTAAGAAATTAAATACAGTTTAATATTTACTCTATGTAACGAGTAAAATACAGTTTGTAAATATGTATAAAAAATATTTAGATGAGAAAGCAACAACAGTTCAAATTAATGAAAGTAATGTTTTTTTATATTTAATATTGAATTAAAAAAATTGCAGATTAGAATTGTTGGGAAAATTCCGATGATTAAGTAAACGATGGAAAAGTTCATCTTAACAGTAGAAGTGGTTAACCTCTTTAGAGCACAATAGTTTCATATCAGATAACCAATCGCTTGCAATTCAAAGCTACACACAGCTTTTGGTGTATCTGTTTAAAGGAATAGATTTGGTAGAGGCTGGTTTGCTCTTTTGACTACATTAATGTTGCATTCATTGCTACAGATTGATTACAGGTTGGTTACAAAAGCTATATGACTTGACCCGACATTGTCAAAGTCATATTGCTCTTAGTGCATGTTTCTCTCTCTCTTTCAACTATATATCAATTGGCATCGAAATTGCAATCCCACAAACTGCCTCTTGATTCTTCAGATACCGTCTGGAATGTATTGCATATCCGTAATGATATCAGTTTTGTCACGATGTCAAAAGAATTCGTTCAACTTATTTTTAGCAGCGATATTTATGACAATGTCATCTGCATAATAGACTTAGGGACCGATCTTTAGGATACAACTTCTGTGATGCTGTTTGTCTTTGCACTAAATTACGTGGCAGTCATCCTAATTAAATTGTCAGGTACATACATGCATATAACCAATATAACAAACTGTGTCATTTGCATCAAAAGTTGTGAATCGTTGTTTTCTAAAACTGAACTTTCGTTCCGAAAAAACACCATCATTTTGGAGCATTGTGAAAATAATTCATTCCACGACGTTTCCGGCCAATAACCAGAATAAATGAATCATAGTCCATTCCTCAACAAAAATATTCCTTGTGTAAACATGCAGTGTAAATAGTCTAACAATATTTAAAACACCATACAGACCAGAATAAATGCATGTATTTATTTTCGCTGCTGCTTGCTTACACCTTTTCAATAAATCACTACAAACGTATATGTTTTGTGTTTTTTTTGACGAGCAAATTTCTATAGAGATTTAACTTTAAGTCTTTTGGCAAGCTAGCAATCAAGGTTGGCATGATATATATCAATGATATATATCTGATATATATCATTGATATATATCATGATATTTATTCCCTGATATATATCATGATATTTATAAAAAAGAAATAATTAAATATTCCTACCTTAAAGTTGGAAAACTGTTAACAGTCGCAGCAATGCACAAGACGCATGCCATTACCTGGTTCAGCCATGCCAAGACCATAAAGACATAGAGCCTGACATATCTAAACTTATGACATAAATATTTTAATAAATGCGAAAACATATGCTTTGTTGTCTGAAAACAATAGCATTTGCTTTAGACAGACCTCAAAGAGATAAAACGACTATTGCCGCGGTAGTTGAAATTTGGCATAAACTGGAAGTCCATCTTAAAATAGAGAAACTTTAGAAGTTAAAAAACTTTTTTATCGACAGAGACACATGGCTTTAAATTCATATCATCACCTAGCTAATTTATGCTTGACCATTGATTTTAAGGTAAGCGTTTGAACAACCACCAAAGAGGAGAAGCATATACTTCCTTATTAAACTATAATTATTCAGACTTCATTCCATTTCATTTGCAACGACACTTTTACTGAATCTACCCTATTTCCAAAATATGTATTTCAATATCAGTTTAGAAATACACCACCAATGGCGTGGAATGGAATGACTGCCCAAGCGGAATTCTCCAGAATTTAAAATTCGACCAAGCACTGGTCCATTAATGGTTAACAGTACCTTTTTTGCGGCGTTATGCTTCCTGTAGAAGCGTTGCCAAGCTAATCAGCTAATCAGGTTAACACTTAACAGTACTTGACTTTTATTGTTGGGCCAGTATTAGAACGATTCATCGTTCACCTATAGTTTAATTATCGCAAATTTCACCTATAGTTTAATTATCGCATCTCTGCTGAAAGACTATGATAATAATGTTAAGGTTGGTTAAATTTTTTTCTTTGGACATTTTTCTTTTATTTTAATTATTTTCTATTTAACTTATTTAAATTTACATATGATATTTTATATTTTTTTATTGGCCCTGTCATAGTTGCCAGTACTCGGTCTTTGCTGCAATACTGGTTATCATTATTAGTCTGTTACTGGGCCAGCTGTTCAACCTTGTATGGGTCATTGCTGTTTTTTCCTCAGGCAAATGAACGGCAACCATTTATTGTCCGAAGTTATCAACAAGTAAAATTATGGATCATTGGTTAATGGCCGAGTTATATAGTTGCCATAGTACTATGAGTCATGGTTGCCAGTACCCGGCCATTGTTGAATTACTGGTCGCCAGCAATTGACCATTATTGGCCTAGTTGTATAACATGGTATGGGTCATTGCTGGCTTTTTTTCATTTATTATTCGAAGTTATTATTCAGTAACATTATGTCAATGGTCCAGTTATGGTTGCCACTCGACCATTGCTACATTACTGGCCGCCAGTAATGGACAATTACTGGACCGGTTGTACAACCTTGTATGGGTATTGATGTTGCAACTTGGCCAAATAAACAAGACAAGAGGGCGAGCGTGTTCGTCATTTGGACTTGTGCCATCGAAGATATAGACGAATAGGCAATTGATAAATTGCCTATAAACTGAATTGGAGTTGCCATATTTAAATTTAATTTATAGGCAAAGAGGTAAAAAACGAAGGAATGATGCATTGTACTGCATACAAGTGTGGAAAGGGCCATATATTGTATAATATTTAAGATAAACAAATTATTCAAAATAAATATCAGAACTTGATATATATCGGATATATATCTGATATATATCGGATATTTTGATATTTATATAAATATCATGATATTTGCCAACCTTGCTAGCAATAGCTTTATTCAACCAATGTCGGGAATATTTCTTTCAATTTTTACATTCCAAATGTTTAGAAGAGTCTTACAAGATTTCCAAGCTGCACTGCGTCATTTGTAGGATGTACGATAATATTTACTAGAAAACCCAGCGTATCCGCATCCTGATCTTTTGCCGTGCATCTCTTTTTCATGCCTTTCCGAACCTCGCCGACATGGAATGAAATATCGATTTTGATTTTGCAAAACAATCCTCTGGACTGTAAAACTGCTTTACTCTGAAAAGAATCCTGCTCGCGACTGTGATATCAATAATTCCCGTTGCCATGGTTGAGAAGCATTAGATTAAGCAAATACTTTTATATACGCATGGAGGGATCAGTTTTTTTTTATTTGTAAATTTTTTTATTTCTTGATCAACGGTTGTGACAACGCCGCGTATCCCAGTTCTTACTATACAAGCTAACGTGAGATATATGCAATATTTCTTGATTTTAGCCCTTTCTCTAAGGAATCAAATATTGACAGAGAGATGTGTGTAAACTGTTTTTTGTGGTGTGTAATGCGGTAGCGCTTTTGATTGGGAAATGCTCATTCAAGTATTCATAGCAAGTATTTTCAAGTATTTTTAGACTGTAAATTATTCGCCATTTATGACATTTAAAGTAACAAGAAATGTAAAGAAAACAATATTAAAATAATTAACATAAAGTTGTGTTGTAAAGGGTTTAAATTGCCAGACCATACACATAAAAAATAAATGTTTCATCGTAAATACCAATAGTAAATGTCAATCTCATCTTAATTGATCGAAATGATATCAAAAATATTGCTTTAGGTTAAATGTTATCCATAGCTGTTTATGGTAGCTAAGGAACGACTCAATTCTGTTAATCAACGACAAAATTTAGGGGTTGAGTGGTGTTAACACTAAAAATAGGACTTTTTTTGACAATAATTCAAAAACTGTGCATCGCAAGATTATAAAAAAATTGTAATGTTTCTTAATTTTGGTGTTCTTCCAAATGACAAACCCCCCCCCCACTCATGCAAGCAAAAAAACCTTTTTTTCACACTTCCCCACTCCCATCCCCTAAACACATAGAAATAAAATCACTTGAAGCTTCGCTATATTTTTCGTTAAGGGTTTATCAAATTTCCTATCTCTATGAAATTTTTTCAAATTTTTCTGTCAATCAACGAAGAAACGTATAGGGGGGGCCAACTTTTTGTTGCACTTTTTCTACAATAATTCAAAAACGGTGCATCGCAAAATTCTAAAAAAATTTGTAATGTTTCTTAATTTTGGTGCTCTTTCAAATGAGACCCCACTCATGCTAACCAAAAATCCTTTTTTTCACCCTTCCCCACTCCCATCCCCTAAACACATAGAAATTAAATCACTTGAAGCTTCCCTATATTTTTCGTTAAGGGTTTATCAAATTTCCTATCTCTATGAATTTTTTCAAATTTTTCTATCATTCAACGAAGAAACGTATAGGGGACCAACTTTTTGTTGCACTTTTTTGAGAATAATTCAAAAACGGTGCATCGCAAAATTCTAAAAAAAATTGTAATGTTTCTTAATTTTGGTGCTCTATGAAATGACATCCCACTCATGCGGGTCAAAAAACTTTTTTTTTCACCCTTCCCCACTCCCATCCCCTAAACACATAGAAATTAAATCACTTGAAGCTTCCCTATATTTTTCGTTAAGGGTTTATCAAATTTCCTATCTCTATGAATTTTTACAAATTTTTCTGTCAATCAACGAAGAAACGGGAGGGGGGTACCAACTTTTTGTTGCACTTTTTTTAGAATAATTTAAAAACGGTGAATCGCAAAATTCTAAAAAAAATTGTAATGTTTCTTAATTTTGGTGCTCTTTCAAATGACACCCCACTTGACCGGGTTTTAAATGCTGTATTTACCCCTTCTCATATCCTCCCCCTTAATAAATATAATTATTAGTATTTGGTACTTTACTATATTTTTCTTTAAAAACTTACTAATTTTTCTATCATTCAAAACACTTTTTAAGATTTTCGATTACTTAGGCTCGGAGCTAATCAAAAAAAGAAAACATACAGAAAACGCCATTATTTAGAATTACACAAAAAATGGCGGGGTGTAAAATTCCAAACTACATTTTTTAGAAATACTAAAGTGAAGCCCTTTCATATGATACCCTACTTGACTCGATATAAAAATGTATTTGCTCAAAGGCCTCACATCGTAGCCCTATTAACCAAACGATAACCATTTTATTTATTTTTCAACTCCTCATTTTGTGTGGACAGATTAGTTTTATACGCATGCCAAATTTCAGGTTCATTGGATTTATAGTAATCGAGATAATCGAAATAATGTTAAAAACACGTTTTACTCTCAGAAGAATGTTTTGTGTTTGTTGAAATTTAAAGGGCGGAATCGAAATAAAATAGCAAATCATTAGAGAATTTCTTTAAATATGAATATTCTTATTTTAGAGTAAAACTTGAAATAGGCCATCGTTACATATTTAAAGAGGTTAAATATATAGGTATAGTTTGTGATACTAAACTTACTTAGAATCTAATGCCTAGAACTCACAGTTGAAAAATATCTCGAAAGCTATCTCAATTTATAGAATCCTGGTTAGAAAAAGTTGTTGTTAGTCCCAAAATGATACTTTAGTGACACCTACACAATTAAAAATATAATTCTAGTATTATCAACCATATTTGCGTGGCATAATACCAAATAATAAAACAAAAATAAAACATTAATAGAAAAAACTAGAGAAACTTTTACTTTTTAATTTTTTTCTTCCATATAACTTCTCTATTTCCTTCCCAATGTGGACTCAAAGATTGTGTCCCGCAGAATGGTGAAATGACACTTCAATAGACATGGTCCTACAACCCACTATCTTAATAAAAACGGCATTTTACAATTTCGATACTGGCGACCGTTCCAAACAATCACACTCAAAATAAACTTAATATATATTACAATATCCACAACTGTCGTATAAGTACCAAGGTGGAAGCCACAAAAATCTTTAGATTCATGCGACACATGATCAGTTTTTGTTGATTTTTATAATATTTTTCTTTATTTTTGACCTAACAACGTACTCCAGTCCTGCTTTTGACATATGAGTTAACTTGAGATATCCCATACCACTGACAATATGAATGAGATATCACTAACCAAGGTGATTGACGACTAGCCAAGTTATTTTCATGGTTTAAATTTCGCTGTACAATTTTTCTACGCGCCCATAGCATACTCGTAGTTATTTAAAAAAACTGGCGTTACGATATTGTCTTGTAGATGAGAATATGAAAATAATTACAATTTATTTATTATATGTTAAATTATTGTCTGAAAAAAAATGTCTGCAGTAAACAATAACAAAATAATAAATAAATTAAACACGCATGTTTGGTAATTGACACTTCTCTCTGACACCAAAATCTAATTTAAACTATACCGAATATAAAATTTATGTGTAAATAAAATTTTTAAATTAAAATTAATTAAAGTATTAAAACATTTCTTGCACAAGATCTTATTTATTAAATCCATCGTACGAGCTATACGTCATCCATCTCCTACATGTATATGAACAAAAAATATGTAAAACCAAATAGTATTATCAAACTTAATTTCAACATACTGCAACTGTCATACTCAAGGTAATAAAGCAATCAAACAATGTAAACAATATTTCTAAAACTTATTCAATTCATGTTAAATTAATCAATATTTTTTTTTGGTTTACAATTATTTAATCAAAATTAATTATTAAGAAGAACAGTAAGTACGATTCGTTAATTAATTTTTTTTTTTAAAATTCCGAACACAATCAAGTTCAAGTTCGTTTAAAAAATTATAAATAAAAAATATAATTTTATTTGTTTCCTTTGCATTTTTTTATGATTTTCTAATATTTCCTTATCATTTTTTCAATCAAAATTAAAAACGTATGAATATATGAATGTCAATCAATAAATGTAAAAATAACATAAGTATATTCCTATAAGTTGTCGCAGCTTTTGTTATTTGATAAAGTAAATATGCGACCTCACTCACCTTAAGGACGAGTTGATTAAATTTAAAATTGATTAAATTAGATTAAAAGAAATTTGAACTTTTAATTTTTTGTTAGGTCTTTACTTAGAAATATTTAGAGATTATTGAGTTTACTAGTTTTTGGTAATTTGGGTTTAATTTGTTCTAACTTCAATATAAGATAATTTTGTCGCTTGATATTACATTGGGGGTTTGAGTTCAGAGGTACTTCGAGGTGTCTAGGCTTTCATTTGTGAAAAGGTTTTGGTTTGAAGTTATTGAAAGACATCTGAAATGATTCAAGTGTTTTTATTGCTGGTTTGAGATGTATAGCAAAAATAACACAAAACATGAATACATTATTTTAAAAATATACCATACAACATAACACAACACATCACATAACATAACATAATCCCATAACATAACGTAATCCCTCTTGGGATACTACAACTTTCTTTAATGTTTTTATAATTTGATCTATGCGAAATCTATAACATTGATTAGCCATAAATGAAGTATTTGATGGATATTAGCTCACTATATATCCTGAACATCTTGTTTCCAGAGCTGTGGTGAAGTTAGGCTATGCATCAGCGTCGCAATATTTTTTTTGCTGATTACTCCCTCATCAACCTTTTTGCTTTGGTTATGCTGCGGCATTTTACTTAAACTTCCATGACAGCTTACATTACGAAGTTTTGTTTATTAGCCGAACTTTATAGCCTTAGACTGCGTTCCAATTGAATGCTAAATGGTCTCCAAATTCTAGATCCAGCTAAATTAAAAAATTTAGCATGATATCGTTCCAATTCATTTCTTCTAAATTAATTATGAATTTGAACACCAGGTGGTAAAACTTAAGTTTCAAACTTAAAAGTGAACAATAAAAATAAATACATTTTGTCTAATTAAAGCTTATAACGAAAAGCTGATTTGATACACAATATTCGATCCACAGATTTTAAATTTTATAATAGAATTTGAAACTGTAAATTATTTTGAAATTATTCGTAAAATAAAATTTGAAGTTAATGTTTAACTGTCAATACAAATAAGTCTACAAAAAGTCCAAGCGGCAGGTATATCCGCTAGAAATAGGTAGATTTCGGGACCAGACTGCTTTGTGTACAAATAGAATTGGATGTGCCAGATTAGTTTAAATAAAAAATTTAAGTAGAAACAGAAATCCAAAAAAATTATTAAACTAACAAAACTAAATACATAAACGAAAACTACTTTATCAATGGAATTTCGGAACAGTTTTGTTTAATTTGGTTAAAACTACTTAATAACATATTAAATCCTTTGGTGGATTAACGTTCTAACTACGTCACAACTGCAATACTATCACACATAATTTATAATCAAAACTTTTACACCGCAAAACAACTTTTACACCTCAAATAATACAAATATCTATCAATTTAGGAAATCTTTTGTAAATGTGTTATCAATATACATATATTTATTTCAACTAAACCACTTCCAGATATTCTAAATTTCCAAAGAAAATATTCGTTAATTCAAAACAATAATGACTCAGCTTTGTTTTAATTTTTTTTAAATTTTTGAGAAAAATAATAAAAACTCAAAAAAAGAAACAAAAGAAAATTATTAAATAAATTGCTATGGGATATTTTTATGGGATTCGTTGTTGTAATTGTATGGCGTGAGAGTGACGTGCATTAGGTTAGTATAATGCTAATTGCATTGGAACTTCTTGGGTTAGAAGGCTGAAAATCTCTGAGGTTATAGTTGAAAAGTTATAGTAATCTAGCTAGTATTAGTTTAAACAAAATAAACTCAAAAACGATGAAAGCATGGCCGGCGTTTGTTTTCGTTTTAACAGCCCCAGGGTCTCAACCTCTGAACTTAAACAATTTGTTTTTTACGCCTTGGCTAGATTTATGTTTTATCTACGTGTGCAGAAGTTTTCGTTTTTGAGCTTGGTCATTTTCATCTATATCGAGGACAACAAAGTTTAGTAAATTTTTAAAACAGCTGATTTTTAGGAACCTTTTGCGCTGAGGTTTTCATTTTGAAAAAATGATAAGAAATAGTTCAAATATTCAATATTTATCAATTTTATTTTAACATTATGATTCAAACGGCAGTTATAACGCCTTAGATTATTCGACTTTTAGGGCTCTAGCCGCTTAAATGGTACCCCGATATGGCCAGCTCGCGAACTTTTCCAAGAGATTGTTTGCTGCAACATACACAGAAAATATTTTTGGTGTAGGTCGAAAAGTGCGACCGTGAGAGTGCCGGATAATTCCGTTATACCTCATACCGTTATCCGATATGATATGATACCGTTATACCTCATATTATCCGTCTCCGCTTATCATAAATAGTCGTTTGGCACCAACATTTTTCCGAAATTCCGAGATGAAGCACATCTATTGCAATTTTTATATGGAATCTACCTAAAATATAGAATGCAAATGGTGGATTTAGTTAACTCAAAGTTGTGATAAATCGATTTAGCTCGTCCATTTAGCATTTAATTGGAACGCAGTCGGAGACTTGTTTTTAAAATTCTCAATTTTAATTCCCAATTTTAATTCTTTTCACCCCAATTCTGGTAAGAATAAATAAAGATTTGATTTACTTTTAAGAAAAAAATATACAACTTTTTTTTGGAAGTAATTTTAGTTGTATTAATATGTGAAGAGGAACGCAAACAAAACATGAGCTTTCCATCAGAGGTGTAGATAGGTTGGTGACAGCAAGAAGTCAAACGACTTCTTTAAAAAATGTGTTAGTCGAAGATAGTAAAGAACATGCAAATCTGTCATTTCTCACTATTCCAAAACCTCCAAAGAACTAGATACAATATTGACCATTTTAAGGGATGAACTTTCACTTGTACAAAGAAAAAACGATATGGAGCTCACAAGAATTATTAAATCTAGGGCAGGTCTATAGTTTGATTAACTACTGAAAGTAAAAGATACCACTTTTGTAGGTTACTCTGAAGTTTTCTTAAACAGTAAACTTAAACAAAGAACATCGTCGTATCTACAAGAAGAAGGATCAAACTATGCTCGTATCATCAGGACGTCATCAGCCGAATCAAGCCAGAATATAAGGATGTCAATAGAACACGAAACAAATAATGAAGCATCAGAACAACTAGCAAGCAATTTGATCGAATGAACATTGGTAGGGGCAGAGGAAGACTTTCTGTAAATAGTCTGAATGTTTCATTTTAGATCCTACCCCTCGTTCCAGTAAACACGAAACGAGATGTATAAAAGAATTGGAGATTTCAGAAATACCTCGAAAAATAATTTTCTCGTTCCGGGGTACAACCAAACTTTTAGTATAAATCCAAGAGTTGATGTTTTACAAGACCCAAACCGTTTTGCAGTAGCAGGGAGATAATTATGGCGGTGCTAAGCATCTGTATAAATGGAATATTCGTTTTAGAGGAGTAGGGCAGGGTTTATCTTCAAACAAATTTCTGATGAGAGTTGAAATCTATTCTCGCGGTGAAGCAGTAAATGAGCATGGACTGTTAACAAATTTTCACTTTCTTTTGAAAAACAAGGACGAAAAGTGGTACTGGAGTAGTGTGGGTGCATTTCAAAATTAGGTAGCATGTGTCGATAGTTATACAAACTGAGTTCCTCCTACGTCATTATGATTTTCTTTTGAGAGAAGAAATACTAAATCGTTTGCAAGGACGCACCGAACCATTCGCAAACTTCATCACCGATCTAAAAATTCTGTTTAGTAGAGCGTATCCGGCATTGGATGAGAATTTCAAAGTATATGTTGCTAAAAGAAAATATGCTTCCACAATATAGTTATATTTAGCGATGACAGATGCAACAACATTAGATGGCATTATATGAATTAGTAAAAGGATGGAGAAAGTGCAAAGGCATGATGCAACTTCTAATATATTCGATGGTAGAACCATCATATTCGCGAAACATGAGTGGTGAAGAAGAATATAGAAGACCAATACGATATCCAACCGTTAATTGTGTATAATTTTAAGTTATAGTATAGGTAATACGAAAAACGCTAAAACGAGAATACCATATAATGCTACAAATTTATTCCTAACATGCAAGAAGAACCAAGTGAAGTATTTCAAAAATGGAAACGCACCAACATTTGCTTTGCAAAAATGAGGATTCAGAGAACCATTGCATATGTTTTTTAGACACCATGAAAGAAGAAAGTCCAAAAATACAAATCAAGAAAATTTTGAACTAAAAGACGGCTAGGAAGAAAACAACCGTTTCAGAACTGTCGAGAGCCAGGACACTCCTACCGGAACTGCCTAAAACCCCAAATCAGAATGTTTTGTTACATATGTTGCAATTCAGGACTAGCGGCGAAAGATTTTAGACAGCATCTAAATTTTCAGTCTCGTAGATAGCGGCAATTTTTACCCATCCTTCACACAACCTGGGAAAAAAACAATTATTTATTTATTATTTATTTATTAATATAACACAATACAGGTAAGGCAAACCTTCTCAAAGTCTGTATTGAGTGATAAACATAATAAAAAGTAATAAATGATAGGAGAATAATTTAGAAGAAATATAAACATAACTAACATAAGTACTCCACTAATGAGTCGGAATACGAATTAATGTAAGAACAAGAAAGAGGTGCCATCGATCTTCCAGTAAATACAAGGCATCAGATGAACCCGAACTTCATACAAAGCTCTGAACATGACAAATGTCATGTACCAACGTACGTTATTCCATTGCTTCCCAAAACGGATATTTTAGGTATAGAATTCTGGGATCATTTCGGCATTAAACGCAAGTTTTGTGAAATGATGTTGGACTGCAATGTTGTAGATCTTCATGAGAACAAAAACCGAACCATTTTATATCCAATCCAATGTAAATACCTGAAAGCTGCAATTCAAAAGTTCAAAGCGACGAAGGAGAGTGAGCTAGGATGTACAAATTTATTTACGCGCTAGCAGGATCCGGCGTACGTTGCTACGCCTATAAAAAAGATTATGTGCGGACATTTTGTTGAATTAGTAAGAATAATTTCAAAGACTCGTAATGAGAAAAGAAGGCGTATTTTTTAATTTTTCCATTTGGGAAATATGAATAACAGAGATCATTAGCATTCTAGCTGATCAATCCAGATAGTTTGAAAATTGATCAGAAGGTCAACATTTGAAAGTGATTGGTAAAGAGTTTCGGAGAGTTTAAATTAAACACTTGCAATTATTCGCGTTAATCGGCTTAATATGTGTCGCGAAAAATTAGGTGAACGTCAAAACATTCGTTTATTGGGTGTTACAGTTGTCAATGACTTGCTCTGGAACCGTCATGCTTGCGATACAAAATAGGCACATCGCACCAAAATTTACTGTTTTATCGTACCATTTCATGTTGACTAATTTTATTTATCAATCTATCCAGATTATTTGCTGATCTTACATAAAGTCAATTTGGATTTTCAAATATATTTTACCAATTATTTCCAATGCTCTACATGCGCTCTGTGTGTGTTTATTAGTAATGGAGCATGTCACTGAAAGAAAACTTTGAAGATAGTATAGCATAGCATAGCGAAGATAGCATAGCGCTGATGTTTGATACTAATCGAAAAACCGGTCTAAGAATGACAGCATTTTAGTGAAGGTTTTCGTTTTTTGGGTTTTGTCGATTTATAGCCATCGTCTTATTTCGACATTTCTGCCAGAGTTTTAAAAAAAAAAATGGACAAACATAATAATAAGACTAATTTGTAGTATAATATAAAAATAATAATAAGAATAATATCATTTGTAAAGCCAGACTTATATACTAATCTAAAACCAGTCAAATCACTTCATTTGTTGACATATTTGCATATATTTTACCGATTTCTTCAAATAACCTACATTGTTTGTTTGTTTTTGAAATTAATGGGGACGCATATTTTTCTTAATAAGTAAAACACTTTCAACCTGTAGCTTTGATATTATTGTTCATAATCCTTTTCTTCAATACAAAGGTTCCATTGCAAAAACTTGCTGCATCAATGTTTCTAAAAAGAGGAAAAGAAACGCCCATTTTCTATATTTTGAACATGTATAACATATATATAAACCAAATGAAATATGTATTACACATGTATATACACCAAACCAAGAATATGTTTGTTGCAAATTAGAAATATTTGTTGCAACGTAATGTGTTGGATGCATATAATTGTATCATGTATGCATATAATAAATATATAAATGTATATAATTTTCATCTATAAATGAATTTGTTTATCACATTATACTTTAATTTTCCATTTGAATGGTAATTCTGTTTTGTGGAAAAAAATCGATCAAAGATAACTGAGTGAAAGTTGAATAAAAAGCCAAGTATAAAATATAATATACATTTAGGCAAACCATTAGGAAAATTAAAATTATTAATTAAAAAAAAACTAAATTAAATTTTAAAATTTCGAATTTTAAACTTTCTCTCCGAGGTGCATTAGTACCTGTTAATGGCCTTCTCCTGGCAAAATTTCAGACTCCTGTGTGCTACAGATTTCGCTGGAGAGCGCACGCAGACAGACAAACACTTTATTTTATTATTATAGATAGATGTAATAGATACGAAATGCAAAACCGATAGTAAAACGACCATATACACTATCGCCCTATTTACAGAAGGAAGTTGGAGGGATCAAAGGATGCAAAACTCGACCGAATACTCAGTTTAGGCGTAATAGAAGCTACTCAAAGCGAATGGGTCAATCCCAAGTATGCGTCCGCAAAGCAACAGGAAAAGTCAGGATTTGTCTTGACGCGCGTGCTCTTAATCAATTTACATTGGAGGAATCTTAGGACAGATTATTTCTTCAAAGTATATGTCGTCATTAGATCTATCAGACGCGTTCTGTCAGGTATACCACTGCATCCATCGTCACGTACAAAAACATCTTTTATCGTTCCAGGCTGGGTGCATTTTTTCTTTAAGCGTATGCCATTTAGTTTATGTAATAGTGCACAGACTGTGTCGAGTACTAGAGGTGTTTGGGACACGACCTTGAGCCACAGGTTTTTTATATAGATGATATCATAATAACATCCAATACTTTTGAACGACATTTGTATTTACTAAAAAAATTAGCAACGAAACAAGTGCGTCAAAGAGTGTGAAAAAACTTTGATACTTGGGCTATGTGTTAGATGAAAGAGATTGTCATCTGACCCTGAAAAGATATCGCCTATATTGAATCTTCCATACCCGAAAAATGTAAGATATGTCAGACTGTTACTGGGAATGGCAAACGCGGGTACCGTCGGTTCATTGAAGATTTTTTCACCATTACAGCTCCGATTAGTGACTTATTAAAGAAAGGGAATTCAAAATTTGTCTGAAGAGAAAAAGCACAATCTTCGTTAATAAAATTAAAGACAGCACTTGTTTCAACTTCAGTTTTAGTTGGACTACAAAAAGTCAGTGAAATACAATGTGATGCTTTAGAACTAGGGATGCGTGCGATCTTAACTCAAATTTTGGTTTTTATGCTTGATACTGGTAAATCCGGCTCGATGGACCATATTTTGTTACAAATAATTAGGGTTTGCAAATTTACCGACATTTTTATTTCCCGGTAATACGGTAAAAAAACTTTTATAAAACGGTTAACCGGTAATTCACCTAAATAATAAACTTTGATCTAACTATTTTAAATTATTAATTTAAGCAAACTATAACTTAAATTGGCGTGTAATAATAAATAATAACATATTTGAAGATATATTTTTCCTTTATTTGATACGTATCGTCCTTTATTTGATACGAGAATTCCTTTAAGTTCTTTAAATATGAATGTTTTTTGTGAACAAAGTTCATCTAACATAAATTTTATTGTTATATCAGAAACATATAGATTTACGTCATATCGAGACTGTCTTTACAGCAACTATATTGGGGGCAAGACCTTATGACTATAAGTTAAACGATTTCACTGTCTGAAAAGTTTATATCAGATTGAATGGCAATTAAACTTATCCTGATTACACGTTCAACTTTACAAAATCTTTCTAATATTGCAAAAATTCTGCTCGATCTTGAATCTAGAATCAAGAAAAATTGTTTTTTTACATCTTTACAATGTAGGTTGTCTTTCTTTATTGGTGATTTGCAAAACATCACAACTTACGGAACTATTACGGAATTTATTTCGTCATACTAAACATGAACAACATAAGATGGTACCGCAAATAATACTGCAAAATCTTCTTCGTCTTCCAAAGGTCTGTTTCTTCAAAAGATCTATTTCCCCTACATATTCCTTGGATTTTTTTATGTCTTAAATTATGTTTGGTTAGGTCCAGTTTATGGTATTTTATTGTTACGTTTTTCCAACCTTACTTCGAATTGGCCTTCGAATTGGATAAACGCAATTCCCAAATCTCTTCCGAGTTCGATCACTGATTAGTAAGCACAAACACCAGGTTTTATTAAGATTCAACAACTTAATTGTTCCACAATAGGAAAACAATACAGCAAACAATATTCCTAACTAGAATATTCTTTCAACAGCTTCAGAAACTCCAACGGTTGATTGTAGAAATTTCCAGTAATACAACGTTTAAAATAATACACAAGTTATTTCTACTTAATAACACTAAACTTTATTCACAAAAACTAATTTAAAAATCACTTTTATAATTATAACTTCACTATCGCAGGTTTAAAATTACACTAAAACTAATTTACAACAGGCAAGTGCTTATATACTACTCCGTTTAATTCAAGACAATTCGAGGTCACTTTCAGAAACCTTGAAAAAATAGTAGAATATTCGATTAATTTACGTTAAGCTGATTTGATTCATAAAATCATCCAATTTTATACATTGTCGACCCAAGTTCTATGAAATACAACAACAACACTATTCATTTCATTAATTTGTTGTAGTATTTTGTTGATTTGATTTTCCTGGAAGTGACCGTAATCGTCCAGATTTTTCTGTAATCGTCTAGATTTTTCTGTAATCGTAACATTATTAAAAATTAATTGATTTTCTTCAAAATATCATAATTATTAATTTATTAACATAATAAGCATAAATATAAGTTTGTTCAATTTATGCCGAAACCGGTAAAAACTTTAAAATTTACCGGTTTTTTGATAATGTGTTTTTCGGTGATTTACTGGTTAACCAGTATTACAAACCCTACAAATAATGAACTGTTTTTCGATTTTAGTTAGTGTGTTTCAACAATATTTTCAATTTTTTATTAATTATTTATTTTTGATGCATAATTAAACACCTCGATGGCTGATTACAGAGCGCATGATATTTTTTTATAAAATATGAATCCTATTTTGTAAGTGTAATTTAACAGTTTTCCAAGAGATGCCAATTTTAATTCAGTAAACAATATGCATAAGAAAAATGTAAACATTAATTAACAGAGTTAATACATACATACATACATACAATACATTGCTTAAAAATTTAATTATTTGTTTTGTATCTATATGGTGCTCGGTAGAACAGCTACTGTACCGTAATTTGAGATATCAGATTTCTTTCTTTCTTTTGTGCCGACGGTTGCTTGAGCTGTTTACACTAAAATATTTTTCTTGTAATTTTCTTTTATCTCGTACAAAACACCTTTGGTCAATATCCAGTTGTATTTAAAAGTCAATTTGGAATTCCATGAATTAATAATATTTAAGCTTATGTTCATGTTTTATCAGAAATACACACCAGCATATAATTATTCACAATATATTTGTTTTTTTTTAATATTAACTATCAAATTATTTAATAAAAATTTATTGTTCCGAGAAATATAACACAATAAATTGATTTCATTTCAATGATTTCAATGATTTCAAACTAGAAAGTGTCTATATTTTTTTTTGTATTAAGTATTACATCAATGGATAACAATTATTATTATTTTAGAGTACTTGAGTTGAGACTTGAGAGTATGCTGGTAGTTTTTAACTAGGAAAATAAATGATTAAGAAATTTTTCTTTTAAATTTTATAGTTGTTAAGTGTGAAAAATTCGATATGTGAATGATTTTCTAAAATTCATTCAAAACCAAATAACCAGGAAATCAAAAAAATCGAAAATATATATGCAATATATTTTTTGAAGATAACGTGCAAATTTGAAGGATTTCCCGAATACGCTAATTTACAAAAATAAATATTATTATGATGATAAGCGCCACCAAATTTTTATACCGATATAAAATTCCATAAAAGTTGTTCACCCGACTGTCTTACAATCATAAAAACGCAATCAAAAATGAATTTCAAGGTTTGATGATCACAATAATTTTTATTTGTTTAAAATTATAAAAATAATAACTATATATGCAAAATGTATATACTCTTAATATCTGTAATCAAAAAGTAAAAGCTGACGATTAGAAATCCTAAGCAAATTTAAATTATAAGACGTTAAAATTAATTATCAAGGCCGTCCGTTGCATATATTATTGTCAATTACTATTATTAAACAAACTAAAGTTGTCTCAGAATTTAATTGATAAGATAATTTGAGTTGCTGTTCTTTTACATTTAAAACTTTATAAGAGTTAAAAAAAAATTGCAATAAAATATATTAACTATAAATATTAACGGCAAAAATGTTCCTTGACACAGAATAAAAATATAAAAATGTATATAAATTTTAATTTATTTAAGAAACATTTATGGCCTGTTCCTCCTTCTATTAAAACTTCAACGAAAAAATGAAAAGGGCTGGATAGCAATCTCAAATTCTGAAGGGCCCTATTTATATTATAAACATATTAAAATTAGTTAGAGATGTTGAAGTAGAATTATTAACATATATCTAATGAATTTAACAAAATTTTATAATAATAACGTTTTCCAGAAATATTGCAATTATTATTCTTTGGATCTTTTTTATTAAATTTTTATGACACATAAATTTTAACTGTCAACTTTTTGTGGCTCCATTTGTGCTGTTTGAATCATGTAAAATGTGTAAGTTTTTTTTGCCAAAAGCTGGAGAAAAATGATTATTAATTCAGTAAAAAAACACATCGTAGCGGAATTTTACATTCATTTTCGATCTATATGTGTAAAAGATTTTATTCCTCAAAGCTTTGTTGTTGATACCAGTGCTATACAATTTCGTAAAAGAAAGCAAGCGGTTACCAAAAATATGAAAATAAATATTTAGCTGGCTGATTCATATATTAGACCGCTCTTGTTCTCGGCTAAGGCTTTAGACAAAAAGGAAATGGGTTTTTTGTCTCATCTAAGATTTAAACTGCAGTGTGGAGCGCTATACAAAAACGGTATTCGCTATTGATCGAAGGTCTGCAGGGTCGCAGAAGCGAGTGAAAAATAACATAATGCATCATAAAATATATCTTAAATTATTTCATTTCAAATAATCTAAACCCCACCCCTCCGGCCTAAGATACCTACATATATAACCCCCACCACCTAAGCTTTCTACCAAACCTACCTCACCCCCAGGGGGCGGATCCCATATAACGCACCGTAGCCCTGAAGACTCAAGTGATTGAAAACCCATTGGAATCAATTCCAAAAGTAATTACAAAAGCACTTTTATTATACTTTTTTACATTACAAAAGTAATTTTAGGATTCTTGGTATAAAATTATATTTTTAGGATTTTTGGCAATTAGGAATATTGGGAAAAGGAATAATGGGATTAGGAATAATGGGATTAGGAATAATGGGATTAGGAATTTTTGGATTAGGAATAATGGGGTGAAATCACAAAAACAGAAGCAAAACACTCTTTCTCACTTTTTTCTAAAACACATCTCTCTCTTTTTTCACATATCTATAATAATGCAAATTCAGATACAACAAAAATTAAACATTTACAATATATTTCACGGATCCAGTTTAACTTTTCTGAATCGATTTGTAAAGGAGGACTGGTTCCATTGGAAGACTAATGGAATCGGTTTGGCAGGCCGCGTACCTAGTTCGATTTTGAACCCTAAGCCAGCTCTAGCCTGCAGGAACGAGAGATTATACCTGCCGCCTAGTACAACTTGCCAGAATTGTACGCGTGTATTGTTTAGTTAACGGATCGGAGACAAAAAAAAGAGTGAAGCAGGAGACTCTGGCGGCCCTCCAGGTCGAAGAAGCCACGACCGTCACGAACCCCATAATCTATGTACTACGGAAAGTCGAAACCAAATCATTCATTTTAAACAGACTCATCCCAGGTAAAGAATCCATCCGAATCCCGGACGAACCCCAGAATTAGATATAAGCAAGCGAGACTATAACAGAAGGTGCTGCACTAATGAGGGCCTTGAAAAAGGATCTTTTAGCGAGACTGGGTAATATTAAATTATCTAATAATACTTACACTTCTTCAAATGAAGAAACTTATATACAGCACTGTTTCAACACCATTTTCCTGGCTGTGTACTTGGGGAGATACCTCAAGGGACAGCCGCAGAGGGACAGCCGAAGAAAATAGGGAAAAACCAAACCGAATGGACTGGATAATGGCAAAAAAAGTTGTATCGCCCGAGGATCTGTCTTGGGCAATCGGCTCTTTTGAGCCATACAAATCTCCAGGTCCTGACGGAATATGGCCTATTATGATACAACAGTGTCTGGACATAATAAAAGATAGGCTCTTAAAGATCTTCGTGGCCTTTACTCTCGGCTATGTACCACAGACCTGGAGAAACGTGAGAGTTGTATTTATCCCAAAACCAGGGAAACTATTGTGAAGCGAAAAACTTCAGAACGATCAGTCTTTCCTCATGCTTTCTAAAGTCTCTGGAAAGGTTGATCGACCGTTACATCAGAAACGTCTGTGTGAAGAAAACCCCGCTAAGCAATAGGCAACACGCTTATCAAGCGGGAAAGTCTACGGACACAATCCTTTCAGAGGTGATCTCTAATATTGAAGAGACTTCATCTAAAAAGGCTATCACTCTTGGCGCTTTTCTTTACATAGAATGGGCTTTTGACAAAACCATTTTTGAGTCACTCTTTAACGGAGCGGAAAGGTACGGTGTGAATAAAACACTCCTAAGGTGGATACGACGGGCTTTGGAAGATCGATGTCTGTTTATTCACACGAAGGACAACACCACAATCCAGGTAGGTGTGAAGTGTGGATGTCCCCAAGGGGGCGTTCTATCACCCTTGCTTTGGAACATGATGGTAGACCAGCTCCTAATTGCATTAAATGATAAAGGGCTAAACACATACGGCTTTGCCGATGATATTAGCGTTCTTTTGAAAAGAGACAACATGGGGTATCTCTGCTGAAAAATGCAGAACGCCCTGGACATTACCACAGAAGGAAACTAAATAACTTCACTCTTGCTTCAATCGGTAATAACATATTAACACTCCAAGATAATGTAAAGTATTTTGGTGTTACTCTCGATAAACGGCTCAGATTGTTGTTCATGTTGAGACTAAATGCGCAAACGCAACTCGAGTTGTGGCAATGCAGGAGGGCTTTCGGTGGCAAATGGGGGCTGTTTCCGAAAATGGTCTACTGGCTGTATAAAGTAGTTGTCAGACCCATTATCACCTATGGGTCCCTTGCATGGCTCTCAAGAACTTTTGTTGGGAATGCGATAAAAAAACTGGAGGCGGTACAAAGGCTTGCTTGCTTATGTATCACTAGTGCCTTCAGGACAACGCTCACAGCGAGTCTGCAAGTCTTATTAGGGCTTCCTCCCTTGCACATATTTGTAAGAATGGAGGCTCTTAAGGCTACAAAAAGGCTCAAGCCCCTGGGAAACACTAGGGGCTGTAGGAAAAATCACCAAGCGCTATGTAGGGATCTGGAAGAACACCTGACAGATTTGTCCATGCCGACTGATGGCACAGTACCTCTAACTGCCTTTCAAAAGCAGTATAGAGTTGTATCTCCAACGATAGAGGTCCGGTCCTCAGCTAATTTGCTATTGGACAGTGCGGTCAACACGTTGGATATCTACACAGATGGATCTCTCACTGAAAATGGTGCAGGAGCTACGGTTTACTTCAGTAATGAAGATCTAGGCCTGCAATTTCCACTTGGCGAATACTGCACAGTCTTTCAGTCTGAGATATTCGCCATAAATGCAGCATCAAGGCGAGCGACGGAGCTTAAGTGGTCTTGCAAGATCATTAATATTTTTACTGATAGCCAGGCTGCTCTAAAAGCTCTGGGAAGTTATACTTTTAAGTCAAAAATAGTGCAAGAACGTTCTAGGTCCTTGAACCATCTCGGGCCTAGAACAGCATATCACTGATATGGACACCAGGGCATAGTGGGAATCTCGGGAACGAAAAAGCTAATTATTTAGCAAAGAGCTCCGCAGGGAGGCTCATAGGTCCTGAACCAGCAATTGGTATATCGAAAGGTAGGATAAGATCGCTAGTCGAACAAGTTCTCTTTCGGTCCAGCAACTCTCAATCGAGGAGCACAGAAGGCTGCAAGGTCTCTAAGATGTTAACTCCAGAGTTGAACCAGCAAACCACCAAATTCCTGTTAAATCTGACTCGGTCAGACTGCATGATAATGGTGGGACTACTAACAGGTCACCATCATGTGAACAAACATATGGTACGGCTTCGAGTAGAAAATGATCCAACATGCCGCTTTTGTCTTGAAGATGATGAAACAGTCCCTCACATTGTGGGAGAATGTTTGGCTCTCTCAGGGCTCCGAAGCGTCATGTTAGGATCAAACTATCTAAGGACAGAAGATTTCTGCAAAGCAGACCATTCAAGGCTGTTGACTTTTTCAAAAAGGTCTTCAGCTCTTGAATATGAGGATGGCATAAAGGACTTAGCAGTCTACATGTCAGGCTAAGACTACATGGTCGCCTCTTTAAAAAAAAAAACAAAAATGGTAAATTTGGTTGTAGAATGTTCTGCAAAAAACTAAATCTACAGAAAAATAGATTAGTCGCTACCATACAAATTAAAACTTTAAATATTTTTAATAAAATAATGTTTTTATTTAACATTTTACACATGAATGTAACGAACATTGTATAACTAACTATACAACATAAACATATAAAATATTATGCAATTTTAATTAACAATTTTAATTAAATTTCATTGGAAAAATAGAGTTATCGACAAAGTCAGTATACATAAAAAGTTGTGAAAAAATAAAAGCCAGAAATATCGAACGAGAAATTGATATTTAGTATAGCACCTCCTTTAATATCTTTTCCCAAACTGATATCCTACCAAACCGTTTTAACTGCGAAAAAATGTCTGCTTTATTTAATCTTTGATTCATTGGTACCTCTATGGTGTTCAAGTCTAGGCTTTGTGGGGCCACCCAACACTTTAATTTTATTTTTTAAAGTAATTCTTGGCCACTGTGCTCATATCGTATGGTAAACGGTGACCCAAATGAAGTTTATGGATAGATTTTTTCAAATTATCCCTTAGTATGTTGACATAATCCACTCCCTTCAATACACCTTCCACTAGGACAAATTCCCCGACGTTATTTGCTGACAAACCCCCCTAAACTATTATAGAGCCGCCACCATGCTTAAGCGTTTTTTTAAAAATTCGTTACGAACGACTCGATCACGTTTTTTCCCTTTATCTCCAATTTAGGAGTATAGGGCAATTACTATAGACCATCTGACTACTGGGGATAATCGTCTTTAGTTCTCCCCATGTCTTGCCAATGTGTTTTGCTTCACCTATAGCACCGTTTTCTTCCACGTCATTGGTGGTGGTCTTCCCACTTTCCCTTTTACCTTGTGGATTCCACTCTAGGGACATCCTTATTATATCTTCAGCTGATTTTCTCAGTGTATGTCCTATCCATCTCCATTTTCTTGGTTTTATTTCGATCAAATTTTTTAGTCCTGTACAACTCAAACTTAGCATCACTAATGTACGGTATTTTTCTTTGGATACAGCTTAAAAGACCCTCGTTTTTCAACCTATTTCGGATTGTTCGAGAACACGCTGGTAATTGAACTTTTTTTAGCTGCGTTGCTGTGATTTTCGGATTTTTCTTGGT
Organism: Diogma glabrata; assembly: GCA_963693315.1. NCBI lineage: Eukaryota > Metazoa > Arthropoda > Insecta > Diptera > Cylindrotomidae > Diogma > Diogma glabrata. The sequence goes on from OY856186.1 coordinate 254,022,921, forward strand.
TACCCGGATCAACATATAATCTTCCCGAGTGGTTGTTTTTTTCTTACGACCAGCACATTTACAATATCATATTTTTGGAATTTCACACATATGTTTCGGGCTTCTAATTTGGATATATCATATTTATTCACCAGTTGTTTGTTGGAGAAACCTATATTAGTTATGACCCGTATACGTATAAATCGAGTGAAATATCCAGTGATCTTGACAAAAAATAAAATAAAATTTTCTTATATATTTTAAGATTTTTTCTTTATGGTTAATGTACTAATAGCTCTGAATTTTACGAAAAATGTCAAAAAACAGTTAAATAAAATACATAAAACTAACGGGCACTTGATTTTCCCACTTTGATTTTTGATATTTGTATATATTTTGTTTTATTTTGTACTTTGGTAACTCCCCTAAAAATTTCTAATGGGCATTTTGTTGTGAGAATTAGATAACACTTAAAAACAAGAATGAACAAAATAAAATTTGCAGAGCTGCCATAAATCTTAAAACAATTTGTTGACAGTGATCGGTTACTTCGTTTTCCCGCACTGTAAACCTCTCTTTTCGTGTACCTGAACACTACTGCTTTCAGGCTGAACTTGCAGCAATAAAATAAACCTCACACTGGTTGAAGTATGTTGTAATATCTACAAGGGATATCGGCATCTTTACGGACAGTCAGGCTGCAATAAAGGTTTTAAAGTCGGGCCTCACCACATCGAAAGTAGTCCAAAAATGGCCGGTATTTCTTAACGAGATGGCTAAGCAGTTCAACATCCACCTTGTCTGAGTGCCAGGGCATTTCGGTAAATCGGAAGGGTGACGAACTCGCTATAGCTGAGGTTGGAATACCACTTGCCTCGTGCAAACTGCTACCCTAAAAGGAGACAGATACTCGTACAAATAAAAGATTGTTAGAGGGTACCACTTGTTTGATTGCCAGGCAGATCTGGTCTACACGGACCCGCTCCAGGCGGATATCAATAAATCTCAGAGATATCAGCATAATTGTGGGTATCTTTATAGTACACTGTCTTATCGGCCAATACGCGAGCAGACTGGATGTTTTCTGCCATGATTACTGTTGCAGTTTCAATGGCAACGAGAAGCTGGAAACGGCTCTTCATCTTCTCTGCTCGTTCCCTGGTCTGGTTTCGACCACACTCAGATTTTTGGGTGCACGCACTTTTAAGGATCAGATAGGCGTCTGCGAGTTGAACGTCAGGGACATTTGTCGCTTCTTGAGAAGCTCTGGCTGGCTGGCATCGCAGTCGTTGGTTATCGCAATAACATGGTTAATACAAAGCTATGTTTCAAAAATGTGCGCAGGGAAATCTTCATATAACCGTGAATATGGCTAAAATCCTTTTCCTCATGATTTGTGTAAGATCTTTTTAAGTTGTTGTTTGAACCTGTAAGATTTATTTGTGGTCATAATTCAAAAGGTGTAATTGAGCGGTCGTCGACTGTATTAACCGGACCCTTGCGGCATTCCAAATCGATATATAACATTGCAGTTCACACGAGCTTATATAACCGACGTCTTTCTCGCCCATAAACCACCTCTAACTTGCATGAATTCCTTTACCGTTAACCATCGTCGTTCAATGTAAGTTCTATAGCATTTGTATACCCGTGACTGCAACGGGACACTTCTCAGTTCGCTAGCCTTAAAACTCAAGGATGGCAGGATCACTCTAGAATGTCCGACGGATACTACCTTTCCTATATATTATTCAGAATGTATAGTAAAAGAAGACGATCAACATGGTATCTGGAGATATACAAAGCTCTTTAGATTAACTGTTGGGATTAAATACTAAACATGTTGATTGATTCATAAAAAAACACAGATTCCGTCACATTATTAAGACACTATGTGGGGTCTGGATATTCACTTTCTGTTAGATGGGAATATCAGTTGTTAAGTTATTACTGATGTCTTGTAACAAACAATCTTTCTTCCAATGCCGCGTATTGCTACAAATCCACATAGGAATATAAACCTAATAGCTGTACTGATTGAAGAAGAATTGCAAACACTGTAGTTGATGTTTTCCCTAGAATCCCACTGATAACAAAGTGATACTCAGTGATCATTGATTCCCCACTTATAATAAATACATTCCTCAAAATTATTTCTAATGACTATGATGTCAACTTCTACTCCAGATGTGCAAACGTTCGTGTCCGAACGCGACGAAACCGATTGGACTTACAGTTAATTGATTTATGAAGTGTATTTTTTTATACCCATTTAGGTTGATTCTTAGCAGGAATTAAAAATGCCTGAATGAGCCAGATTGCATTTTTGTACAGTGTCGAATTAGATAGTTTGCTTACCACAACACGCATATCTGCAGGCAGTAGTACTATGAAGCTAACTAATATTAATGTAACGATCTATGTTTGTGGCTTTCAACTATACTGCTCACGGAGATTTAAAAATTATAATCCAACATCAATCAATAATTTAACATTTCCCGAGTACGAAAAAGTTAAGGGACCAAGTCTGGACCAAGCCCGCGCCACAGCTTTTGGGGTTTAGACTCAACAGTTTCGAACGGCCAAGCTTGGGCCAAGTTTGGACTGATGTCCTGGGGCCTAGTCCGGCAAACCAGGCTTGGGCCAAGTCTGTCAAATAAGACTTGCGCCAGGTGTACCAAGTCAATTTTTTTCCAGACTTCCTTTATATGTGTGGAAAGAGCTTGCGAAAAGAATAACATCTATAAAAATAAAGGTAAACATTATAATCATTATATGGCTTGCACATGTTTATATTGCATTATACTGGTTAATAACGCGTAATAAATAAACTGAATCTTGGTTCAGTATAGGCATTTATAACTGGCCCAGACTGAAACCAAAGTTAATTAGTAAAGGCTTGGCTTGCCAATACGGGCCCAAGATTGATTCGTTATTTAATATTGGCAGGTCCTACCCTGGTTATATTGTTACTGCTACTATGGGTGATATTAAAAAAGGTTTAGAACATATCGATATAATAAACTGATATATCTGTGATTATAGATAAGTATGGATATATTGATAAATGTCGATATATCGATAAGTATCGATATATCTATAAGCTTCGATATACCGATAAGTATCGATATTTCGATAAGTATCTATATACGAATTTATCAATATACCAATTTATCAATATTTTGATATGTATCGATTAATCGACATATCAATTTATTGGTATATCGATATTTTATCATTGCGTTATCGTTATTTGATATATCGAATTTCGGCACTAATCACGGTTTAAGTGATATTTTGATAACGCCTTTGAAAAACGGAATGTTGTGAGCTTGACAGACTGTTTAGATCGGATTTTTTTGTCCTCATTTTGCCAAGGTTGACTATATAATTCTTCTATCCCTAAAGTTAATTAAATGTACAACCTAGTTTTTTCAGTAACTCCCATCTATATTATGCCATGTAGGTCGTTTGACTAGCTTTAGTTACCGTTACCTGTGAAAATGTTTTTTTATTGTGTCTAAAAGAAGCCAAATCAAATTTTCTTTGTGATAAGAAGATAATAGAAAATAAATAACAATTTTTACATATTATCTTTGTTGACATTTATGCTATTCAAACATCAATAATTAAAAGTGCAAAAACAAAAAGGTGAAAAATTCCTTAGAAAATAGAACAAGAAAAATTCTACTTTCTATCGTTTAATCTTTTTTATTCATGATTTTCTCATAAATATGTAGAGGAATGCAAATATGTATTAAGAAAATTAAAAGTAATAATTAAAATTAATTAAATATAAAAATATCCATAAATTGTAGTTAAGTAATTAAGTTTTAATTTTTAAATGATATTTTAATGTATTGTACAGCGTGGTACAAGACTACAGAATTCATATGAGTGATTTAAATTTGTATTTAATTTTTTTTTGTATAAGTTACTATGATTAGTAGAATATTAAAAATGGAATATAATTTAGTCAAATTCTCGTTATTTATAGTTTTATATTTTATTTATATTTAAAATCACGAAAATATGTAATGTGTATTACAATAATTGTTTTGCTTTTTGTTGTTCCAACATTTACTACTTGTACGTGGTACTTAAATTTTTTTTATGATGCTACGAAAAGGTGACAAAACTTCAATGACGAAATTTTTTTTATTAAGAAAACAATTATTTTTTTCCAGTGTAAATGATATATTTTAATCGTGTAACTTATGCAAATTTTTTGTGTGAACCTTAATTGTTGATACAACAAAGAGTTCGTTTTTTATTTTGTGGTTAAGGTTGAGACAAAGCTGGTTCGAACAATTTTGATTAATTTTATAATTTCAAACTTTCCGAATTGTTAAGGTTTTTAATTTTCCAATCACCTATCTGTATTCCTAATTACGTAATATAAATTCAAATTCTAATTTGTCTCAATTTTTATTTTAATATTAGAAATGTTCAATAGCATAAAGTTTTAACGATCATTAAAATTTTTTAATATTTTAGTTTTGCAAGTTTTTTCCAATTTATAAACAATTTAAATTCAATGTTACAATTTTTAAGTTTTTAGTTTTTCAAATTTTTAGTTTTTAAATTTATAATTTTTTTTTTGCAATTTTGCAATGTAGACAATATCAAGATCGTACTAAAGATTTCCATGATCTTGATCAACATTTTCCAAACTTCTTACCAAACTATATTCTAATATAATGTGTGTCAAAACAACGCACTATAAACTCATCTGATGGCAGGCATTATTAACACACATGACATGAAGTGTCAATTTTGCATTTTCTCAATTTTTCAGCTTTCATTTGTTTAATTTGTAATTTTCCAATTGTATAATTTTGTTGTTTTCAAATTTTTCAAATTTTTTCAATTCGATTTTTCATAGTTCTAGTTTTTAATTTTCTAATCTCAAACCTTTTAGTTATTTCTACCTAAATAACTGAAAACAATTCATGTTGCACGGTAGGTTCAACCATCAAACAGTCATTGAGAGATGAAGTTTGAGAGGACTCGGATGAAGTTTGAGGGGACGCGTTAAAAACCACACGTAGTTTCGTACTTGGAACAATCTTCCATTACAACGGAGTGGTGTAGAAAAAAGTGACCTCTGAATGAGAGTTGGAACAGGCACCATGTGACGCAAATTAATGTATTCAACAAGATACTCTGGACATGAAGTTATGATTTGGTTTATTTGGGCTTTTGTAAAAAAGAACTTGAATGAGAGATGGATAGGCAGACAATGATCCAATCATTGTGACTCTCATTCGCAAAATTTTAATCAATTCATTAAAGTCCATGATTTCAGTGGGTTCAGAAACTTTAATAACTGCAATCCAGTAAGACATTGTCTAGTTTTTGAAGTTAAGGTACGGTGCCAATCTTCGACCTTAACTTTCAGAGGTTTTGATGCATTAAAATGTTTTGAGACAGCATCAATAAATGATTGGAGTGATTTAGAGGAATGCTCAACTGTTGATTTCACATTGTACAGTTTTCGCATGTGAAGTTTCTGGATTATGATTTATGAGTTCATTTTCATATCTATCACATAAAGTAGATACCAGAATTTAACAGTTGGCTCAATATTCTTGTTATGTATTAACGAAAAGAAAAGAAAAATATCGCGGAAAACAAGCCACTGTGCTTCAGCTTCATCAAATGTTGGTAAAACAAGCTCTGGTAACCTGATGCTCATGAAAAATGACATATTTTCACCAGAATCCATCAAAGATGCGTTATAAAAAATAGGCGAACTAGATGTATCATCCAAACGCTTGGAATCGTGGATTTTGTTCACTAGGGCCGGCTCAAGCGAATTCATAGTTGTCTTTTACTAATCATATAATAATTGAACTGAACGACATCATATTTGTTGTAAACCAACTGAATGCGACCCAGAAAGCCGCGCGTTGGTTTTTTAGATGAACGATTTTACCTTGGTTCGTTCGCCATTGCGGAAACGAAATAAAATATTTAACGGTAGCATCACATGCACAAGATAAAATATAAATATAATATGTAATAAACTATAATGAATGTATAAATAATGGTACCTGAGACCTCATGCAGCACAAATTCAGATCGTGATTGAAAAGTCGAAAGGGTGTACAAATCAAATCCGGCTCGAGGGACCAAATTCTTTATCTTTACATAGTTCCAATTTTCGAATCTTGAAAATGTTTAATTTTTAATGTTTTGGATTTTTATTTTCCTATAATCTAAATGTATTTTTCCAAAAATGTATTCCTATTCCAATTTCTCTATTTTTTAAAATTTTGAATTCTTTTTTTACCTTTTTTGAAATTTAAAATTTTCTAATATTAGAAATTTTCAATTGTGTATAGTATTCTAAAGCTTTACAATTTGTTAATTTTTTCAAATTTCTAAACATTAAGTTTTACAATTTTTTTGTAATTTTCAGTTTCTAAACTTTTAATTTTACCATTTTGCAATGTATGACATGACATTAAATTTTCCGAAATCAACCTAATTTGGCGGTGTACCTGAAACCCGTATTAAGTCATAGGAGAAAATCTAGGTACCTATTTACAAACGAATTTTTTATGTCAGTTTCTTTTACTTAAGTATCTCAGTATTATATGCCGGGGGGAGAAATTGAAGTTCAAATGGTTCTTAAATCTGATGGAATTCATTGGAAAAGAATGTTAAAGTTGTTTATTACACATTGTTCATCAATTTTTAAAATTATTTTGGCATAGGTAAAAAAAATTGTGGAAAACGAAGGGTTAGTGTTGACGATGTTTTGTTGCGAACCTGACAGTAGTTTTGTTTATCGACTGATGTGTGTTTTATTTGTTGATACTATGCTAAGATGATAACTGTAACCGCACTGAATACTCGTAAATAAATGTACTAAAGATCGCCACTGTTCTTGATCAAAATTTTCAAAGATTCTTACAACACGAGTTTTTCCAAAAATAAGAATATTGAAGTGGTTCCGCTATTCTGTATCAAAACATAGCACTTTAAAGAAATTTGATTCCAAATATTAATAACACACACATGACGTTAAATGTACAATTTTTAATTTAAAAAATTTTTCATTTTTCTGATTTTTTTTTTGTTTAAATTTTCCGATATTTTAGTTTTTCAAATTTTTTAATATTCCAAATTGCTGTTCTTCCAAACTTCTAATTTTTAAAATTTTTGAGTTTTTTATTTTTATTTTTCTTTTTATTTATAATTCTTTATATTTTAATTCTTTAAATTTTCTGATTTTTCGAGTTTTACTTTTTTAGTTGTGTAATTTTTAACATACTTAATGCTCTTATTTTGCAAATGTTCGATTTTCTGGATTTCTTAATGTTTAAGTTCTTACTGTCAATTTGAATTTGTTCGAGATCTTAGTTTGCCATGTTTCTAATTGACGGAGTTTTTAATTTTTTTAATTATTTGTTTAATTGTGAAAACTTTTAATTTTGTTCATACATTACATATATTCTTCTCTTGTGATTGATTTTTTATTTCTCAATAAACTTATTTATTATTTTACCAATTTTCTGTTTTCAAATTTTTTAATAAATTAAATTTTCAGATTGCAAATTTTTAGTGATTTTCTTATTGAGAATTTTACAATTCTTAAATTATTAAATTCACCTGATTTACAATTTGTTACTGTTTGAAATGTTTGATTCTTCTTATTTCTAATCTGAAAGTTGCCGATATTCTAGGCATAAAATTTTTCACTTTTCTACTTACGTTTAAAATAAAAGTTTATTATTTTTCAAATTTTCTTTGTCCTTGAATTTTCAGTTTACCTATACATATTTTAATTGTCTATTTTTTAAAAATAGAAATTAATTTTACATATTTCTAACTTTACTTAATTTTTATGAAATATTTTTATAAAACTCATTTACGACTAACGATTCTACCAATCCTACAAATCTGGTATATTTCCCTCGTGCTGGAAGTTGGCAAATGTCCAGCCCGTCCCCAAAAAGTCCAAGCGGCACGTATATCCGCTAGAAATAGGTAGATTTCGAGATCAGACAGTTTTGTGTGCCAGTAGAATCTGATGTATCAGATTAGTTTAAACAAAACAAACTAATTTCAAACAGATATCGAACAAATTTAAAAAGAAAATTAGCTACCTACAAGCAAAATTATATGTATCCAATTTTGCAACAAACAAATATCAAATCTACCACAGAACATGTGTGTGATAATTTATGACACAAACCTACTCTATATCATATGTCGTGAAATTACTGCAAAATATCAAAATAGTTTATTTCTAAGAAAAAAAAATTAATTTCTTCTATTCAAATCTTTTATTTTTTGACTGTTATAAGGTTGACATTGACTGTTATAAGGTTTTTGGAAATTGTAATTGGGGATTGTTGCAAACTTTTTTGTTGAAGCCAACAAGTCAAAAACCTCTAACTGCAGAGGTTTATATTTATAAGAAACGGATTAAAATGTTTCCACAGATTCTAAATTTATGAAGATTTTAAAAATATTAGTATCCAAACGACCGTTATAACGGATTAAAAAAACCACTTTTTTTTCTAGTATAAAGCCTATAGTTCGTTAACCATGTGTCAGATTTTTTTGATTTACGAACTCGTCCAAGATATTATTAAAACACACATTTTTAAGGAAAGTTTTTTGATCTGGCTCCACAAATGCAACCGTGAGAGCGCCGGTTGATTCAAACGCATTTTGTGTTTTACAAGCTTTTTTGTTGGAGCCGTTCACTCAGAAACCTCCAACTGCAGAGGTCTTTTTTTTGAAAGAAACTGATTAAAAAGGTTTCAAAGATTCTAAATTTATGAAGTTTTTAAAAGTATTAGAATCCAAACGGCCGTTATAACGGATCTAAAAAACAGAGTTTTTTTCTAGTATAAAGCCTCTAGTTTCTTAACCATGTGTTGGATTGGGCTGATTTACGAACTTGTTCAACATATTAACAAAACGCACATTTTTAGAAAAGGTTTTTTGATCTGGCCTTATAAATGCGACCGTGAGAGTGCCGGTTGTTTCAAAAAAAAATTTTTTTTTGCAAACTTTTTTGTTGGAGCCGCTCATTCAGGAACCTTTAACTGCAGAGGTCTAGATTTAAAACAAATTGATAAAAAAGATTCCAAAGATTCTAAATTTGTTAAATTTTTTGAAATATTAGTATCTAAACGGCCGTTATAACGGTTTTAAAAAATCAATTTTTTTCAGAAAAAAGCCTCTAGTTTCTTAACCACGTGTCGGATTTTGCTGATTCACGAACTTGTCCAAGATATTATTAAAACACACAAGTACAGAAAATTTTTTTGATCTACCTCAACAAATGCGACCGTGAGAGTGCCGGTCGTTTTCGTTATATCTCATATCGTTTATATACATATATATATATATATATATATATATATATATATATATATATATATATATATATATATATATATATATATATATATATATATATATATATATATATATATATATATATATATATATATATATATATATATATATATATTAATTTTTTTTTTTTTTTGTTTTTTTGTCTCCGCTTATCATATATAGTCGTTTGGCACAAAAATTTTTCCGAAATTCCGAGATGAAGCCCATTGCAATAGGTAGATTTTTATATGAAATCTACCTAAAAGGGACCAAAATCTGATATCTCAAATTGTTGAAGCTCCATCAATGTGCCTGCAAAGATTCATAAAAATTAGTACTTCTACAATAATTATCATGTTGATCATAAGATACATAACAATTAGTATCTCTACAAATACTTATCTTGTCACGTTTGATCTAGCTTTAACATCTCCTGCTGCCATGAAAACCCATTGCATCAACCTATAGTAAAAAAGCATTAACAATTTTTTATTAAGTTCTTAATATAAAATGTTTTCTTACCGTGAAAATATTTTAGTTTGTTTACGTTTTTTGATGTCATTCTGACATTCAGCCATATTATTGAGGTGAGTTCATGTTCTCGCCATATCGGAAAAACTGGCGTTGTTAACCTCGATAAAGTAGTTGTTTTTGTTTAACATGAATTAATGCAGTGTTCAACAACTGTGGCGCGGCTGTTGATAAAAGGTTTGAATGCAATGTGTATTTATAGTTGATTTTTATTTTCTAGAACTCTCTTCTTTTTTTTGATTTTGTCAACTAGTCATGTTTTTTTGACCTGGTATATTTTTTAATTGTATAAAGTTTTTTTTATAAGCATTAATTCAATAAAAATAAACATTAAAATATTAAAGATTTTTTAGTGCAGTTTTTGTTAGCATTTTGTGAAATTTCTTCCGACTTTGGGTCGTTGAACACAAGTCATATTTAAAACCAGGGTTGTGCCGTAGACAAAATAGATTACTTTACATGTATAGATTACGCATAGATTACGTGTAAATTACGCGAGATATTTTCGTGTAATCTATAATGTAAACTATAACGTAATCTATTTAATTGATATGTGAAGTCTAAAATATTTTTAGCGATAAATTAACTCTTTTCAAGATCGCAATATCTTGTTTTTGACAATATTATTGATCATGTCTTTTGCGAAAAAATTTTCAGTAGGGATAATACAATATTTCTACATATTTCTTCTTAAATCAAAATTAATAGATTACGCCAAATTTACATAGATGACATTGATTACATTACATAGATTACATGTAATGTAATCTATTTTAGATTACGCGTAAAGGAACAACCCTGTTTAAAACCGATTGGGATTTGTGCCTTTCTCTCCGCCATATTGGTATATAAAGGACGTGCTGTTGCTAAGGAAATCAGCGTTGTCTCTGCCTTGAGTGGTTGTATTGGTTCAATCACAGTTGTCAGCGTGTCATCGAATCACTACCATTTTTCAATCCAGTTAATTTATACCTTTTTTTTTGCCATTTTAGGCAAGAATTCAGTGTGATATAGGCATATTTGATATTACATTAATCATCAGTTTGTCATCGAGCGCCTAGTATAGGCATATTTTATATTAAATTATTCATCAGTTTGTCATCGAGCGCCTAGTATAGGCATATTTCATATTAAATTATTCATCAGTGTCATCAAGCGCCTAGTATAGGCATAATTGATATTAAATTAATCATCAGTTTGTCATCGAGTGCCTAGTATAGGCATATTTCATATTAAATTATACATCAGTTTGTCATCGAGCGCCTAGTATAGGCATATTTTATATTGAATTATTCATCAGTTTGTCATCGAGCGCCTAGTATATGCATATTTCATATTAAATTATTCATCAGTGTCATCAAGCGCCTAGTATATGCATATTTGATATTACATTAATCATCAGTTTGTCATCGAGCGCCTAGTATAGGCATATTTGTTATTAAATTATTCAACTGTTTGTCATCGTGCGCCTAGTATAGGCATATTTTATATTGAATTATTCATCAGTTTGTCATCGAGCGCCTAGTATAGGCATATTTCATATTAAATTATTCATCAGTGTCATCAAGCGCCTAGTATAGGCATATTTGATATTACATTAATCATCAGTTTGTCATCGAGCGCCTAGTATAGGCATATTTGTTATTAAATTATTCAACTGTTTGTCATCCTGCGCCTAGTTTAGGGATATCTGATATTATAAATACTCAACAATTTGGCATCGTACTTTTCCATTGAACTAATCATTACAAATCAAAAAACATCGTAACAATAAAACTAAATGATGGCCCTCAGGCTCTTCAATTGATTCACACAAAAAGCTCATTACAGTACACTGCCAAGTCAGAGGCGTCATCCCAAATTATAGGCCAATAGCTTTACTATTGGTCCTTTCCAAAGTCTACGAGCATTATATTAATACACCCATTTCAAAATTTTTGGAAGTAAATCATTTAATAGCCGACAGCCAATATACGGTTTTCGAAACAAAAGATCAACTACCGATCTATTAAACTATGTAGCACATTGTTGGAACAGCATACTTAATAAAGGTGATCAAACATACGTTATCGCTTTAGACATCTCCTAGGCATTCGATCGAGCCTGGGATGCCAACTTAATCAACAAGCTCATTGCGTATGGTTTTCATCCCAATGTTGTGAAGCTGATTCAAAATTTTCTATCCAACCGATACATTTCGGTCTCCTTAGACGAATTTTTTTCTGAGTCTAAACTAATTAACGCTGATGTACCTAAAGGCTCAGTATTGTCCCCAACCCTATTTTTGAACTATATCAACGAATTGTTGAAAATCACCAGCAACCCAATAAATAGTTTTGCAGATGATCGTACTCTGCACAAGTCGTTCGAGCCCCACGAACGAATTAATCCTGCCCGGAGAGACGCTGCCATAAACGTGAATAAAGAGCTAAAAAAAAGTCGCTGATTGGGGTGACCAAAACCAGGTCAATGTCAACTTTACCAAAACACAGCTGTTGATTGTTTCCAGATGAAAATCCGAGTTCCCCAAAGATATTTTATTCAGTATGTGTGACGAATCAATAGGTGAATGTAAAAACATTCGTTTATTGGATGTCACAGTTTCAAATGACCTACTCTGGAACAATCATGTAATGGCGATGGCAAAAAACGCGTCTAAAAAACTCGGCCTCCTAAATAGATGCAAAAAATTTTTCACTCCATACCAATCGCTCCATGTTTATAAGTCCTATATTCGTCCCTGTATGGAGTACTGTTGTCAAGTTTGGAGTGCTGCTTCTGTTTCCATCTTGGCCCTCTTGGACTCTGCTCAAAAGCGGGCTATACGAATTCTTTGTGATCGAGCTTTGACATCAAAGCTTGATTCCCTACAACATCGTCGCACTGTTGCTGACCTCGTTGTTTTTTACAAATTTCGTCATCAACAGTGCTCAGATGAAATCAGCGGCATCATGCCTCAAACTTATTCTTACCCCCGTTCCACTCGGCAATCGGCTACCTCAACCAGTCAAACTGGCAGATCGCATAACTTCTTTGTCCGAACTGCATACAAATGGAATAGTTTACCGGAATCCTTAGTCTCAGGTGGCTTCAATCCGCAGAGGTTTAAAAAAGCGTTCATCAACACCTTAGAACGCAAGTTGTTGTGGGAGCTAGGTCTTAAAAGGTATTTATGGGTTGTTGTGACACATATTCTAAACCCTATTACACAACACTTTTTATTTAAGAAAAAATAAAACGCATTTATTCTCGATATTTTTAATTTTGCAGTTTTTTGTTTTTGTTTTTTATAAATTTGAAATTTTACATAATTCTTTTCATAGATTCCAAAATTGTTTCTAATAAAAAACTTTTCTAGTTTACGAACCTTTGAATTTCCAAGTATATTTCCAATTTCTAATTTCTTGCATTTAACTTTTTAACTTTTCCAATTTATTTTGCTATAAAAATTTTCTTTTCAAATCTCTAATATAGGAGTTTTACTTTTTAGGCTGTTTATAATTTACTAAATTCTTAATTCTAATCGCAAAATGCAAAGAAATTTGCACGTAGTGGGAGTTGTTTCCCGATCGGCAGCTTAAGCGCAGAATATTCTTGTACCTCAATCTCACCATGCGCATATACTTCATTTACTATGTATTCTTAGTTGAATCATTAAATCATTTATTATTATATTTTGTTATTATTTTATTTATGATACTGCATTCAAGTAGCTATAAATAATTATGGATTAACAATTCATTAATAATTTGTTTCATTATTATAACCATGACATTATTTATGGAACAGTATGCTATAATACAGCGGTTAGCAACATTTTTTAAGACAGTTTAAATTGTTGCCAAAATAATGTTACAAAAACCTTCTATAGATTTATACCAATTTTGCTCGGGAATTGTACAACAAGACCAGGTAATGTGAAAGAAGTAAAGCTATTAGTTATTTACATTTCGTGTTAAGAAAACGGGTATAACAACTATCAAAACTAACTAAACTTTACTAGTGACTCTGACTCACTTCTATCCATCGAAGTTGTGAGAATTGAATAGCGAAAGTTGGCAAACATACGTTATTATGTGTAATAAATTCCGTTAAGATTTTCGCATTGAGGTCACATGTCTTCGGAAATTATGTTTGTTGAGACATAGTATAACTTTTATTTTAAATTTATTTTTTTGTCTGTCAAAAAAGTCATAAGTGATAGTTTCCAACCACTGGTGTTAATGTATTTTTTTCGATCTATTTCAGAACAATCATAACTCTATGGTTATCGCTCCAAAAATGATATGAATATCGCAATTTAATTTTTTAAAAATAAAAATGAAAATTTACTAGCTTTTAATGTATATATTTTAAACTATCGTTAGTTAAATTGAAGACTCATATTTTCAAGTTTAAATCGATTTTGTTTTAATTTTAACCAAAAAGTGCATATCAGTCGATTGAGAAGTTGTGTTGAATTATAATTTATAATGGTGGGTTATTATCTGTAACATAACCGACCTTTTTCAACTAAGCTCAATACCTAAAAGTAATCTAAACCGGCATTGTAGATACTAACAGAGACTGTTTTTTCTCTTGAATGGTCAATATTTTATGTATGTGTTTTAAAATATTTTGTTTTAGCGTACTTTGCACTAAATACCTTGAAAAAGCTTAATTTTGTATCATATTTTCACAGTTTTATGATTCATTAGTTTAAACTATCGTAATTTTTTATCAATATTCTTTTGTTTTTGTTTAACACTAATAATATTAACAATTGTTTGATTTAACCTTTAATTTTGTTGCTGTAAAATAATAGTGTAATAATCCGTACTTTGCTATCAATAAAAATAATTCTTGTTTTTTTTAATTTAATAAATAAAGGACAACTAAAACTTAACTTGTGTTTGTATCAAATTTCAGCTATGTTTCGTCTAACTGTTCATATCTTATTTACGTGTACAAATGCCTATCGATTATCTGAGATCACAATTTTAATAAGATGAGCCTTAATTCAAATGTTGTTCTTTTATAACCGCCCTAACTCACCTCTTTTAGAATCAGGTCAATAAACGTGCCTAAGAGCACAATCGAACGTGATATCAAAACGCACCCATGAAAGCTCATATTTAGTTGTTGGATGTGAGTAACAGCGAAGCGTGTTGGAATCAAATTCGCTATTAATTGTGAGACGTGTTTTACAGTTCGTCTTAAACGATGAACGGTACTTACTTGGTCAAAAGTAGCTTGACTATGGCATAGAACTCTGAATATACAGAAACATGAGTAACAAAAGGATTAGATTTTGGTAAGATTTCTCCAATTACGTAAAATGCTTCTAGCTTTTGCCACATTATTAAGGATAGCAAAAATCTCACCTATCTTCAGGCTTCCCTATAATGATCCGTCCTGGATGAGAGGGAAAGATGGTAAGTTCTAATAGGTTATTTCAATACAAAAATTAATTTGAGAAAAATAAAAACACTTTTTTTATAAGATGTATTTGGGGCCAATCAATTTCGAAAGTATTCGTTGTCGTTGTTGAAGCCCTATTAGAGCAAGTCTTGTTTGAACTGATTCTGTTTAAACACCAAAAACTTATTCCAACCCTAATAGTAAAAGCCGGGTCAGGGTCGAATCAGGATAAAGTTCTAAAAGAATATTCATATGCAATAGAACCAATAATAATATTTAATTAAATAATTATTAAATTTGTTAATTTATACTGCATTCACAGCGACATAGCAAATTAGTAGATGGTATATTATAATTTGCATCTTGGCATATTTAATATGAGTTTAAAACGTAGATTGTAATTTGAATCGTAAGTATTTGAATCGTTTGTAATTGTAGTAGGCCTAGTTATCAAATTAGTTGCAAGATTTTAAAATAAAAAGTGTTTACAGCACAGATTTAAATTACATCTACTAATTTGCTATGTCGCTGTGAATGCGGTATTAATAAAAATTTCTTTGGTATTTTTTGTATTAAATTTCTAGATATTATGATGTGTGAATTCATAGGATGAGAGAATATTTCGTTAACATCTAAGTCAACATTCTAATCAACATCCTAAGTCACGAGTGTAAAGTCATTATTGATTGTTGCCAATCAATGCGAAACTTAATATCTGACGTAAAGTCAATATGTTGTTATATTTTTGGTTAGGAAATATAGACAACATTAGGGGAATTTTTAATTTCAGATTGGTTTTTGAGAACAATTAAGCTTAAGTACATATTGGAAATCACTTGAATTTTGCAATTCGAAATAACTTTTCATTTTCTCTAAAATTCCTTTAGAAAAAATTTTGTTGTGTTTCGTGTCAGAATTTGAACTACATTCATCAGAGACACATTGTTCAAATTCCGTGTGTCTTACACAACTTAGCCAAAGCGGCGATGACGAAACATATTTTAATTTTGATGTTCATATAATTTCTAAATTGAAACTTCATCATTTTTCATATTTACTTAAGTTGAATTTTTCATCTATGATTACATATTGAAAATTGTATTTCTTTGGTATTTTTTGTATTAAATTTCTAGATATTACGATGTGTGAATTCATAGGATGAGAGAATATTTCGTTAACATCTAAGTCAACATTCTAATCAACATCCTAAGTCACGAGTGTAAAGTCATTATTGATTGTTGCCAATCAATGCGAAACTTAATATCTGACGTAAAGTCAATATGTTGTTATATTTTTGGTTAGGAAATATAGACAACATTAGGGGAATTTTTAATTTCAGATTGGTTTTTGAGAACAATTAAGCTTAAGTACATATTGGAAATCACTTGAATTTTGCAATTCGAAATAACTTTTCATTTTCTCTAAAATTCCTTTAGAAAAAATTTTGTTGTGTTTCGTGTCAGAATTTGAACTACATTCATCAGAGACACATTGTTCAAATGCCGTGTGTCTTACACAACTTAGCCAAAGCGGCGATGACGAAACATATTTTAATTTTGATGTTCAGATAATTTCTAAATTGAAACTTCATCATTTTTCATATTTACTTAAGTTGAATTTTTCATCTATGATTACATATTGAAAATTGTATTTCTTTGGTATTTTTTGTATTAAATTTCTAGATATTACGATGTGTGAATTCATAGGATGAGAGAATATTTCGTTAACATCTAAGTCAACATTCTAATCAACATCCTAAGTCACGAGTGTAAAGTCATTATTGATTGTTGCCAATCAATGCGAAACTTAATATCTGACGTAAAGTCAATATGTTGTTATATTTTTGGTTAGGAAATATAGACAACATTAGGGGAATTTTTAATTTCAGATTGGTTTTTGAGAACAATTAAGCTTAAGTACATATTGGAAATCACTTGAATTTTGCAATTCGAAATAACTTTTCATTTTCTCTAAAATTCCTTTAGAAAAAATTTTGTTGTGTTTCGTGTCAGAATTTGAACTAAAATAAAAATGTTTAATAATAATACCTCACAACGCAAAATTAGCATCGTTTGAGATAACCAACATGTATTCTAACATGCCAATAAAAGATACAATAACAGGTCGTTCAATAAGTCCGTAGGATAAGTAAGAAAAAAACAACATTCTGACAAAACTCGATTTTTTTATTCAACATAGTTGCCTTCGAGGGCGATACAACGAGTATAGCGATTTTCCAACTTTTCTATACCACTTTTATAGTACGATTTCTCTTTCTCGTCAAAATAGGCCTCAGTTTCAGCGATTACTTCATCATTGGACTTAAATTTCTTTCCAGCAAGCATTCTCTTGAGATCTGAAAACAGGAAAAAGTCGCTTGGGCTAAATCTGGAGAATATGGTGGGTGGGTAAGCAATTCAAAGCCCAATTCATTCAATTTTGCCATCGTTTTCATCGATCTGTGACACGGTGCATTATCTTGGTGAAACAACACTTTTTTCTTTTGCAAATGTGGCCGTTTCTTTGCGATTTCAGCCTTCAATCGATCCAAAAGTTCACAGTAATACTCGCTGTTGATGGTGGTTCCTTTTTGGAGATAGTCGATGAATATTATTCCGTTCGTATCCCAAAATACAGACGCCATCACCTTACCGGCCGACTGTTGCGTCTTTGCTCGCTTTGGATTCGGTTCGTCGACTGCTGTCCACTCAGCTGACTGTCTTTTGGATTCTGGTGTGTAATTGTGAAGCCATGTCTCATCCATTGTCACATATCTACGATAGAATTCCCTTTTATTGCGGTTTAATAGCGCCAAAGACTCCTCTGAAGCATCGATTCGTTGTTGTTTTTTGGCGACTGTGAGCTCACGCGGCAGCCAATTTGCACAGAGCCTTCGCATACCCAAAAATTCGTGTAAAATGGTAAAAACACTACCATCTGCTACCTTTACAATGTCAGCTGTTTCGTGCACCTTCAATTTGCGATCGTTCATAACCAATTTGTGGATTTTTTTGATGTTTTCTGGAATAACAGCCTTATTTGGGTGTCCACTGCGCTCTGCATCTTTTGTGCTGGTACGACCACATTTAAATTCAGCCATCCACTTCTCTACCATTTGTCTCGATGGAGCAGAGTTTGGATAATGTTTATCAAGCCATTGTTTGGTTTCCACTGTATTTTTTTTCATCAAAAAGCGATGCTTTATTTAAATTTGAAATTCACTTTTTTCCATTTTTTTTCAAAAACAAAAGTTGCTTCACACAAAATGCTATAACTCTCGAATAAATAGTCAGATTGCTGTCAAATTTATACACGTATCGTTTGAAGGTTAGTACTAAATAAAAATTATATGGAAAAAATTCTAGTAACGCCATCTATGTGTCATCCTACGGACTTATTGAATGACCTAGTAAATATAACAAAAAATATGTTAATAAAAAATGGTTTAAATCCAACAGATACACAAAAAATAATAAAATAATAACCGAAATAACAAAACAAAACTATTTCACATATAACTAGGGTTTCTAATCCGGATATCCGGATATCGAACTATCCGGATTATTCGACCCAATTTTCAATATTCGATTATCCGGATACTTTTTTGTAACCATCCGGATATTTAAAAAACCTCTATTTTGTAAAGAAAATCATCAAATTGCGTTTCAAAGTTAAAAATAAATATTTAAACTGCTTTGCAAAGTTTATTAGTGCAGTGAAGTGACTATAAGTTAAAAATTTATTTACAACTTCAATGTTATGAAAACTGTAATTTTCGAATATTTTATGACACACTTCGTCAATCTGCAGTGTAAAGGGTTATTACAAATATTTATTTGATGTTGATTAAAAAAAATTAATGTTTTAAAAACATGCAACCCGCCAATAAAATCTGAAGTGCGCTAGTTTTTTAAAGATTATTAGAGCAGTGAATTCTTTTTAATAATTTATATATTTTGCATCTGCTTCATAAATACAGTAAATTATAACTATATTAGTAAATTTATTTAACAACAAACAGATTTAAAATTTTTAAAAGCACTGGCTATACATCGTCAAAACGCTCTGAAGTTTGGAATCATTTAAAAAAAAATTAAAAAAAGAGATGTTCCTTTCTGTTATGCATTGCAGTAAACAAATTGGATGTAAAGGATAAATCATTTAAAAGTTCATAAAATAATCATAAATTCAGCTTCAACTTTAACTTAAATCGATAAAATTCATGAACCATCTACATCAAAAAAACTTAAAAGTTATTCCGGTGATGGTGGAATTTTAAAATTCTTAAAAATGAAACCCCGTATGAAATTTTGTCTCGATGTGTGACAGAAGATGAGTTTTCAATGAATGCTATAGTGGAATCATAGATATGTCCGAAGTAATGGCTTTGTCATGCATAAAAATTTCTCTACTGTAACGAAAAGTATTTTAAAACTTTATGGTATAGAAAAGAGAGAGTTGTTAGATGTCTTATTTCCACTGGAAAAACTGTAAAAGAATTAAGCGAAAATTCAGGGACGCTTTTGACTGCTGGAAGCGTTTACAAAGTTGTTTTCAAAAAGTTAGAAGAATGTGGAACGAATTTTTCAAAAAAGTTAATTAAACAGATAAAAAATCGAATGGATGAAAGTCGTGATAAATTCCTTATGACTATGTTAATCTTTTTACAAACAGGCAATATGCCACATTCCAATAAATATTTTCATTATGTTACAAATGGTGCCTCTTTTGCATTGGCGGTAGAAATTTTTAGAAGAATACATCCACCTGTGATTATGATGACTCTGAAGAAGTCACTGAAGAAATTACTATTGAAAGTAAGGATGAAGAAAGTCTAAGTAGTGAAGTTTGTAAGATATCGTCACTGCAGAAACAACTTGAGAATGCAATTCCTTCATTTATACTCATGTTGAGAAGCAGAATGAAGAAAGTTCCACATTGGTGAAAAAAGATTTCGTTTACATATTTAAATAATTATAATAAAAAATGACAGACAATTTAAATATTCTATATCGCGCATTATTAACATATATTAACCTATCTGGACTGCAACAGAGCGCGTATTTTCAATTGCTGGTCTCACCAGGACAAAAATTAGAACTCAACTCAATTTCGAACAACATTTAATGCAATAATTTTTTTAACATATGCGTTTTTAAAAATGAATCAATAACTTCGTTAAATTTATGATTAATTCAATTTTTTATTGTTGTTTTATGATTTGTTACTATTTTTGTTATTTTGTGTCTATGTATAAATATGAATTAATATAGATATACGAAAAATATGCATAAATAAATTAAATACCGCAAAATAAAAAGCATGTCTTATTATTTGTTTTAATTATCCGGATTATCCGGATAATTTATTTTTTATGTATTCGAAATACGGATAATCAAATAGGTCGGATATTTAGAAACCCTACATATAACAATGAGTATTATCAACAAACATAAGTATTACCTATGGGGAGCCTACTGTCTGGAACTTTAGCCGAAATATATCTCAATAATTTTGAAACAAAATATATACATAACAACATAAATCCACACAAAGAAAAAATCATTTATTGGTATCGCTACGTTGATGATATAATTTTATTATTCAAAGGAACGAATAGACAGCTTAATCTATTACACCAATACATAAACAGCATAGAACCTTCCATTAAATTCACGTTAGAAAATGAAGAAAATAACACAATAAATTTGTTGGATTTATCAATCAAAAATGTAGATTCAAAACACACATTCAAAATATTCCGAAAACCAACCCAAACGGATCAAACAATAAATATTAAATCATATCATCCATACCAACATAAACTAGCTGCATACAACCACATGATTAATAGATTGAACAATATACCAATGAATGCAGAAAATTATCAAGACGAATTAAATAACATAAAATACATAGCCAGTAAAACGGATATAAAAGCGAAATAATTGACACATTAAATAGAAAACACAAAAAACAAGAAAAATTTGCAAACTCAAACAACACTGAAGAATGAAGAAAACTCAGCAGGCAAAAAATACATAGGCGTAACATATAATAAAACAACATTCAAAATAATGCAAAAAACTTTAAAAAAATATGGATATATTGCAGCTTACAAAAACAAAAATAAAATAGAAAATTACCTAAAAACTAAAAAAACCCAACCTTAGACACAGGTGTTTATAAAATAACCTGTGATGACTGCAGTAAGTTTTATATAGGCCAAACGGGGCGGTCCTTCACAAAAAGATTTATTGAACACACCAGTAAAATTAATAAAAGTTATCCAAAATCCAGATATGCCTAACATTTAAAAATAGAAAAACACAAATACACCAATATCAACACAAATTTAACCATATTATATAAAAAAAGAAAAGGACAACATCTAGAAAGATTGGAAGAAATAGAAATATATAAACATAAAAACAATAACAACATTTTAAATGATAAAATCAACACTAAAACTAACAAAATAAATGACATAATAATAAAAAATAGCAGCTGAAATAGTATATAAGACGATAATTTAAGCAAAAATTGTCATAATAATCTAAGAACTGAGGATGACGTAAGTCGAAATCGATATTCAATAAAATAAAAAATAAAATTCAAAATTGTTACTATAAGGAAGTTTATATTATTATTATAAAAAGTATATAAGTATATAAAAGTATAGTTAAAAAAGTATATTTTTAAATATTGCATTTTCATATGCAACCTCTAATCAAAAATAATATATAATTTTTCTATTTTTTCTGATTTGAACCCTATTTCACTTATCTATTTTTTCACTTATCGCTATTGTGACCTGTTCTCCAAAAAATATTTTAATGTGCGATATGCTTTTCATTAACCCATACCTGTCCGCATTTCCAGTAAATACGAAACGATCATGCCGAAATCTTGAATAGAATAGAATAGAATATAGACTAATGAAGATTGTACTGTTGGTCTGATGCAAGTTTTTGTAATTTTCGACCGTACAGTTTTTGGTTTATTTTCAAAAATGCGAAATTTTTAATTAACTTGCTTTCCTATCCCAACCATATTAGTAAATTGAAATGATTCGACTCTAGTATTCCAATGTTATCCGACGTGAATAGTTTGATTCGTTATATTCTGATCAGACTACCTGATTCGACCACTACCACTGGTAGGGAAAACCAGCCCAAGCCCGGATAATCAAATAAAGTAAATAATGGAACCCCTATAATTGAAATCAAGAAGAAACTGACACAAACAACTGGCGTTAAATTTTTTTAAATATTTAACGTAATAAACTAATTTTAAATTATTGAGAATCTTCAGATAAAATTTAAACTCTATTTTTCCAATCATTATATCCATATAAAAGGTATATACCTAATTAGGTATATACCTTACTATAAATGCACCAAATATTTATAGGAACATAAGCTGCATTAACGGTCCCTGACTGCCACTGGATTGCAAATGATCGAGCATTTAACAAAAATATCGGATATTCCTGATCATAACAACAGTTTGTTGAATCGATTAATCGATCTCAGCAATAGAAAAAAATTACAATACCTACCCTACCTCAATCTAAAGCTTCTCTTTACTGGAAGTGACTGAAAAGTCGATTATTGTTGGTGATCGACTCATGATATCGATGAGTATGTTGTAGCCTCTACAACTACTTTATGAATGGAAGTAACATACTTTAAAGCGACTCAAAACGACATCTAATAATAAAACTTTTTTCCATCTCCATTTCGCAAAACTTGAGCCCTCGCATCTAATCAAATAAATATTACAACCTGATACTATTTGCCATTGATGCAGTTTTTTGTTAAATTTTATTACAAATTAAACAGTTAATTGCAAACAAAAAATGCACAAGGTCGTTATAAATGTTTTTTTTTTCATTTAATGGAATCTTGTTTCTTTTGTTTTGTTTCAAACTAGAATTTCTCATCGATTTTTTAACAATATTATACATAAAAACTGGCGGTAATTGTTCACGAACAATTAAATATCAATATAAATTAAGTCATCGTCATATCTTGGTTTCATCATAATCTTTTTTGCATTTTGTTGTTGTACAAAAAACAGAATACATTTATTTAAAAACTAGAATACCGTAATAATCCCATGACATTAAATTATAGTTAAGATTCTTGAATTTTAATTAAAAAAATATTTTTATGTTTCAAATTATAATTTGTTTGTTTATATTTTTAGGGAGACTGGTGGCTAGCACGCAGCAAAAAAACACGACAGGAAGGTTATATTCCGTCAAATTATGTAGCTAAATTAAAATCAATTGAAGCTGAACCGTAAGTATTTTTTGTTGTTGTTCTTTATAAAATTTATTAACTTAATTACCTTTATCACCGGTGCATACTTAAAACGTCGTCGCGGACTAGACATCTTTATGAGTTTATATATTTTGTTGTAGGCTCTTGTATAGTATACCATAATAACATTACTTAGTCTTAAATTAATTAACCTTTTCCAGTTGTTCAGTTATAAGATAAAGTGCTAATGAAAATTTTTAAGTCTGAGAATTTTATTTATTTAACCTGATTAACTGCAATTAAGTTTAATCTATTTATGTGAAAATTATTAATTTATATTATTACGATAATTTATGTTTTTTATTCATAAGTTTAAATCTTAAATGTTAAACATTTATTAAAAAATTTTAAAATATTGTATTGGCGCCACCAGACTACGTGTTTTTATGTTTTGTATAAATTCTTCGTTTTCTTATCTTCAAATAGAACGAAAAAAGATTTAAGTAATGATATTAAATTAAATATTTATATTGATTTGATATAATCTTTGTATGCATGCATATACTGGATTTTCGATACCTGATTGATTTTATTTAATTATTCAAATCAACATTTAATGCAACAAAGTAGGTTCTGCGACCTATGTTGATAGTTGATTTTTTTTACGACCAACAAGAAATGATTGTTTACTATACAGCTTTTAGTAATTTAATGTAGGAGGTTTTATTATTGTTTATTTGTTATGAAAGCAAGTAGCAGTAACGTAATATAGTTCTTACGCACTAGTGCGTAATAACTAAGGCCTAAGTAGCAATAACGTAATATTGTCATTACGCACTAGTGCGCGTTAAAATAAGCAATTCAATCTTATCGTTGTCATGATTTGGGTTGTTATGAAAAACTAAACAAAAATACAAGTGGCGCACTGTTTATTACGAAACCACAAATACCAACCAACAATTATTCCATGGAAACAGTTTATGAAAAAATAGTAAACAAAAAAAAATCATAAGTTCACAAAGTTTAAGAGGGGTTTATCGGTTTTGACAACTTCGATTTTGGAACTACAGCAAACCTGGTGACTAAATTTGTAACTAAAACAACCTCATCTACATATTATCTACTGAAAGCTTAAAAGGGGTTTGTCGGTTTTGACCACTTCGATTTTGGAACTACAGCAAACCTGGTGACTAAATTTGTAACTAAAACAACTCCATCTACATATTATCTACTGAAAGCTTAATTGGAATTTTTGTTATTTAAAAATGGATTGGATTGGATTGGATGAATAAAATTATAAAATTTCTTTTTTTATGTTTTTAGTTGATATTTTTCATACTGTTTTGAATAATATCTTTGTCAAAAGTTTGCATAATAAAAATCATAGTTTTTATAAGGATATATTTGAATATTTATATTGAATGTTATCAATTATTTGACCTTGAAAATTTATGTTTCTTATAAGGTCAATTTTTTTGAACGTACAAATTAAAATATAAATAACACAAAAAAGCGAATCGTTACCGAACATAACGATCGTGTCCTTTTAAATTTTAGAAAATAAACATATGAGCAATTTCACGAAGATTCAACAACGTTTTGACTTGACCCCTTTTAATTTTGATTATTTTTTGTTTATAGATAGTCTTTGATAAATAAAAAATACAAGTTCTCTTAGAATTTTTTTTTTTCGACCAGGGGTCTTCACAGGGTGCCCCTCAATTTTTGTTATTTTGTGATGTGAGTGCATTTTGACGAGCGATTGTAGAAAAACTACTCAATCGATTTTCATAAATGATATGTCGTTGAATAGGTATTAGAACAAAGTTTTTAAAAATGTACATTGTTAATTTTTTGAAATAATTTTTAACGGTGTAACATAAGAAAAAAATGGTGTAATTGAAAAAAAGATGGCATAGCCTTTTTTTTTTTTTTTTTTTAAACTAAATTGAAGCTTATTTTATATCTAACCACTTGTGAAAGTTTAGGACTAGCTATATTTTTTGTTCTAATACCTATTCAACGACATATCATTTATGAAAATCGATGGAGTAGTTTTTCTACAATCGCTCGTCAAAATGCACTCACATCACAAAATAACAAAAATTGAGGGGCACCCTGTGAAGACCCTTGGTCGAAAAAAAAATTCTAAGAGAACTTGTATTTTTTATTTATCAAAGACTATCTATAAACAAAAAATAATCAAAATTAAAAGGGGTCATGTCAAAACGTTGTTGAATCTTCGTGAAATTGCTCATATATTAAATTGTGTTTTTTTTCTCAATAGAAAAATATGATTTGAATTATTGTAGTTTATGTATTATTCAATTTGGTTTTTTGAATGGATTTTGGTGGTATCGAAATAGATATTAGAATAAAAAATTAATATATGACATAAATAATTAGTTAATAGTTTCGGAAACTTTTTAAAATTCTGCCATATATATTATCCGATTTGAAAGAAATTTGAGTTTCGTTTGGGGTTATATAAAAAGCTACAAGCCAGGGTCTGAGAACTGTATTTCAGTAAGATATATCTAAGTATATTTCAAAGAAACTGGGAAAATGCAGCCATTTTACGGATTTATTTGAATAAAATTTTTAATTCAACACTATAGAAGTTTTCGTTTTTAATTTTTTCGAAAAATTTGGAACCAATTTGGATTGGGTATTTGTTTTTAATCAGTATTTTGTATTTTGTCAGTATTTGTTTTTAATTTAAAAGCTAGGCATTGTTTAGTGTTAACCATCATAAATTATAGATTAACGTCTATGAATATCAGAAGCTACTATGCTAACTAGAGAACTAAGATTTGTGAGTATCGATCAATTTTCTTTGAGAATTTTTTGAACGTTAATTTTAAATTTTTGAGGATTAAAAATAAAGAAGACCTACACCGGCAAGGCATTCCAGAGATGCCAGACACTGTTAATAAAATCACTTTGAAAAGCGACAGTTCTATATATTTTCAATCGAACCGTAAAAAGATGGGCTGCTATTGATACTTTGGTGTAACCATGGCCATTTTTGACAAAAGTTTTTACAATGCATTAATTCCTTAAAGTCTGGTACCAAATCTTCTATTTCTTCTATTCTTGACGGTGATTAATTCGTCACTGACCCAGCGGGAAAAGCTACATTGTCCGCGGAACTCTGGGCTTTGAACTCGACCATTTTAAAAACATCTTAAAATGCCTCAAATCCAGTCTTCAGGAGTTAATATGAAAGATCTTCACTCGTGGCGTACGGATTTCATCCCGCAGTCGTAAGACTGATTCAAATTTTTCTCACCGACCGATACATTTCGGTATCCATGCATGGCTGGAATATAAATTAACTGTGGAATATAAGATTGTTAAGACATGTACAGATGTAAATTTACCAGTAAAATATTTTATTTTTTTTTGGGTAATTACAACTGAATTTTTTTTGCCTTAGTTTTATTTTAATTTAACCCAATGAAATTCTCAAAAATGTAATGACATCATTCAATTTCACCAATAAAATTTGAATTATGCTAATAACAAATAGTTATACGTCTGGCCTACTGGGATGTTAAAAATTATCAGTCTAATTTTGAAATAATTTACTGATGTCGCAGTAGCCAATGTATAATTCACAAAATATATATAAGGAAATGAAAAATGGAAAAACATTTTTGTAACGAATTCCCCTCGTTCGTTGATAAATTCTCAAATTTTTTTGGAAAATTCCTCAAGCAAGTGGTATTGATAATAGTCCTTGGCCTACAGCCTCGTGCTTTTATCAATATATGTACTTGCTTTCGAAATTTTTGACAAAAAATTATTTCGAATTATCACCGCCCTTGGGAGATTACAACTGATAATTTTTAATATCCCAGTAGGCCAGACGTATAAATGTTTGTTATTTGTATAATTCAAATTTTATTGGTGAAATTGAATGATGTCATTACATTTTAGAGAATTTCGTTGGTTCAAATTAAAATAAAACTAAGGCAAAACATTTTCAGCCTAATTTTGAAATAATTAACTGATATCACAATAGGCCAACGTATAATTCATAAAAAATATATAAACAAATGAAAAATGGCAAAAAATTTTCTAAACGAATTCCCCTCGTTCGTTGATAAATTCTCATAATTTTTTGGAAAATTCCTCAAGCTAGTGGCATCGATAAAAGCCCTCGGCCTACGGCCCTCATCCTTTTATCAATATGCTTGCTTTCGAAATTTTTAGCAAAAAATTATTTCGAATTATCACCGCCCTTGGGAAATTACAACTGATAATTCAATTGCTTCAATAAAATCGAACGCTGATAATATGTCATCCATCCTCCATTGTTTGCTGACTAACTGTTGGTTTTTTTCTTGTTCTATAAATTCATTTTACCAGTGTTAAACAATTGAAATAAAAATATTAAATGTTGACTTTAATTTATTATTAATCCATTCAAATGATATATTAGATATTAGAAAAAAACATAACAAAAAGTGATATTTGCGTTATTTTTGTTTATTTAATAGTAGAATTAGTCATGCAATTTTTTGATAATTGGGTGCGTCAATCAAATATAAACATTGTATTCAATTTTTGTTTTAAATATTTTTGATTGGCACACCTAAATGAAGATCTGTCACTTTTCTTTTGCATTTTGTTATTGTTGATTGTTATTTCTCTGAATATATACTATTCAAAAAAAAAAGTTTAATTGCAATAAAGTTGTTTGGAATTCAAAGAAAATAGATTATGAATTAAACTTTGTTGTAGTAACAAAAAAAATTCCTAAAACGTAAACCTGTTTGGAAATTCAAGATGATTCATTGAGTAGAGGATGGCTTTTATTCAAAGGAGAGTTTTATTTGTTATGAAATTTAAATGATTAAGTATATGTATATGTAAGGTCTGACCTAAAAGCATCCCTAATAATTGAAGAATGTTTTGACAATCAGAATTATATTGTGATAGAAGTTATTTCTTTGAAATTGAAAATTATTGCCATGTATAGACCACCACAAACAAATACTGTACTTTTTTTGGATAAACTAAATCAGATCCTATCTAACTATCCCAACAGTATTTTGTTGGGAGATTTTAATATAGATCTATTAGATGGCAGCTCTAATGAAGCAAAAAAATACCTTGAAACAATACAAATCAATGGGTTTTCAGTTCTGAACAAAATTGAAGACAAATATTCCACTAGAGTAACATCGAGTAGTTCAACACTGATTGATCATATTTCAACAGATATTTTTAAGTTTCAATATGACATTTCTACCATAGATGTTTCGTTTTCTGACCACAAGGCTTTAATTTTTCAAGCGAATACTATTATCCGAAAAGAAACGACTGAAACTATAAAAACGTTCGTTAGATATGATAAAATTGATGAAGACGAGAATTGGCAAAAGATAAACCAAGCAAATAATTTTGATGAGCTCATAGATAGTTTAACAACATTGATTGCAAGTAATACAGAGCAGAAAGTTATAAAAAATCGGTTGAAAATTAAAAAACCTTGGGTAACGAAACATTTATTGGAAACAATTAAATTAAGAGAAAAGTTTTTTAAATTAAAAAAAAAATATCCTGATGTATTGTATATAGCGGAGCAATTTGAAATCTATAAGGGTATGTGTGCTAATCTAAATAAAACACTTAAAAGCCAATATTTTAAGAATGAGTTTAGCAACTTTAACTTAAAACCGGATCAATATTGGAAGCTTATTCAATCTGCAGTCTTTAACCGAACCCCAAAGGAGCAGTTCAAAAGTAATATAAACTTGAACATTGAAAACAAAATTATTTCTGATCCACAAACTGTAGCTTGCTTATTTAACAATCATTTTCTGAACATCTCACCACAAAATAATAGTTCATATGATCAATTGTATATTCAGAGTTTTAAATACAATATAATCAATACATTCACATTAGAAGCAACTAAAGAAGAGCAAACAAAAGTATATATAGATGAGCTGAAGAATAAAGCTGCTACAGGTGTTGACCTTATTTCAACGAAATTTTTAAAAAAATTTAGTGATAAATTGTGTCCAATTCTTACCATTCTATTTAACGATTCGTTTAAAAATAACACTTTTCCCAACAAATTAAAAAAAGCAATCGTTTCGCCGGTATATAAAGCTCAGAGCAACTTAATGCTTAACAACTATCGTCCAATATCAGTCTTGCCCTCAATATCTAAGGTAATTGAAAAAACTGTTGGAAAACAACTTACAACATTTCTAAGCGACAACAATGTTCTATCAAAAAATCAATATGGCTTTTTGAAAGATTCAAACACCTTAGCAGCATGTCTTAATCTTAGCATGTATATAAGCAGTAACTTAGATAGAAAACTAATTGTCGGATGTACGTTTCTGGATATTACACGAGCTTTCGAGCTAGTTGATCATGAGATCCTATTATCAAAACTTAAAAGGATAAACTTAGATGAGTCGGCACTTCAATTTTTTAGATCATATCTGTCCAATAGAGAACAATGTGTAAAAATTAATAAGGACAAAAGCAATTTCATGCCAATTGTACAGGGAGTGCCACAAGGTTCTATTTTAGGTCCTGTACTGTTTAATATTTTTATAGATG
Source organism: Diogma glabrata (assembly GCA_963693315.1). Classification (NCBI taxonomy): domain Eukaryota; kingdom Metazoa; phylum Arthropoda; class Insecta; order Diptera; family Cylindrotomidae; genus Diogma; species Diogma glabrata. The sequence continues at coordinate 254,053,049 of OY856186.1, forward strand.
ATATGACTAAACTAAATCTAGAAGGTGAGCTACAGCTTTATGCGGATGATGGCGTCATAAAATATACAGATAACGACATGCAAAGCTTATCTGGAAAAATGCAAAGAGATTTGGAAAAGTTAAGTATTTGGTTTGAAAAAAATAGTATGTCATTAAATGTGAAGAAAACCAAATTTATGATACTGGGAATCAAAAGAAATATTATTGAAACACCCACCCTACTATATAGAAATGAACAAATCGAAAGAGTATCCGAATTTAACTATCTAGGTCTAATTATTGATGAAAAGTTCAAGTTTCATAAGCACATCGATAAGATAAAAAAAAACATAGTACCATATATATTTACATTACGTAAGCTAAAAAATATTTTACCGAAAGAAACCTTAACCTTAATATATAATGCATATATAATGTCTCAAATAAAATACCTAAGCCCAATATGGAGTGGAAATGCTGCTTATATCCTAAACGATCTGTTTATTTTACAAAAACGGGCAATAAAATATATATTGAACCTACCGAGACTTTATCCAACTAAACAACTCTTCCTAAACTCAAAATTCATTCCACTAGATAGGCTTTACAAACATGATCTTCTTATATTATTATTTAAAATCAAAAACAAAATGATCCGATATAGTTATGATTTGACCACAGTATCAGATACTCATCAGTATGGCACGAGAAATCGGAATAACTACATGTCTGAGTTCTTCAAATCAAACCTGTCAGAAAAAAATCCTGTCTATAGGTCCATTCCATTATACAATGGGTTGCCAGAGGATCTAAAGATGATTAACAACCTTAACAAATTTATTAAAGAGATAAAAGCACATGTTTAACTTGTTTCCTACATTGATTAGTTTCTAATTGAAGTAATTTTTTTTAGTTTTTGATATTATTGTTTACATATAAAAACTTACATTGCTAAACAGCTTATGCTAGAGCAATAAAAAAAAATGAATGTAATTAATTTTATACTGAAATAAAGAAAAAAAAAAAAAAAAAAAAAGTAACATAATTTTTATTACTTGAAACTTGCTAACACTGTCACTATTGCTATGGATTTATAGCGTAACTCCACTTACGATTCGTATTAATGCTAGTTTCGTTATTAACTTTACAATAAATACGTTAAACAATAAAGAACTTTTATTTTTATAAAGACCTCTCCAAAAGTAGGTCATCAATCTCCTGCTAATTCTATAGTTATAACTTTCACGAAAACGTTATTTAATTTAATCTGCAATATTTCCCAACTGATCCTATTAGTCCAGAAAACTTATGAATTTACCGAAAATCGGAGTTTCATCTGTAGCTATCTGATATTTTACAACTATTTGTTTTATAGTCGAAAGTGACTGAAGAATTCACTCAGAAAACTTATCCATTTATCATATACTACCCGGGTAAGAAAAAGCTAAGGGGGCCAAACCTGAACCAATCCAAATCCAAATAAGACTTGGGCCAGGTCAAAAAAACCAATTTTTTTTCCAGACCTCCTTTAATGTGTGGAAAGAGGTTATAGAAAGAGTAACATATATGAAAATAAAGATAAACATAATCTGGCCTTCACAATGCACATGTTTACAATGTATACGACTGGTTAATAACGCGTAATATAGTAAACTAAGCCTTGGTTCAGTCTAGGCATTTACCACCGGCCCAGACTGAAACCAAAGCTAAGCTAACTAACCTTGGCTCGCCCATACTGGCCCAAAATTGGTTTATTATTGGCAGCTCCTACCCGGGTATATACACTTCTTTTAAAAAAATACAATTTAAAAAAAAAAAATAAATCTACAATATTTTGATATTTTTCAACTATTCCAATATTTGTACAAATATAGGCACTGTTGAAAAATAAAAATTGCCTTACCATGCCTTATCAACCATATCAACAATTCATTCAGTTTTATTAGTTAAGACCTATTTGCAGACCAGAGTGTGGTTTGAAGATTTTGTAGTTGAAGAAGAGCTTGAAAAACACTTTTAGGCTTTTAACTCGGAATTTTCGAGTCTCAGATTGACTATCCACATATCCCTATTAGTCGGTGGTGATTAAACGTGAATCCAGTAGATTCTAAAAAATTCGTTTAGTTAAACTAAACAATTGATCTACACGCAAATATGTATGAAAATGATATTTTTGACACACTTACACAGTGATCGACTCAGCATTTTTGACACACTAATAATTCTTTGATTGTTTTCACCTCACCTCATTAAACCAACAAATTAAAATAAATTTTTCATCGATATTTTAGTTTTAGCGCGTCTATCGTGTCTGGAGACCAGCACATATGCGTTTGGATTATTTAGACGTCGACACGCCGAGAAACACAAAAAATAGAATTTGCGGTATTTCGTATTTCGATTTCGCGAGAAATACCAATTTTGCGGTTTTGAAATCAGACATAACCGGTATACCAGTATTGACTTAAATAGAAAAACTAATACAACCAATCTAACCAAAGAGAAACGCGTTAGTCATGATCTATTCTTAAATAAGATAAGCGCAAAATTCCAAAAGCTCCTTCAAACAGATATAAATACCAATTTTTCGGGTATCAGCATTGTCCATACTATGGTATTAATTTCAAACTTTATAAAGTCAATTAAAAAATATTGCGACGCTGATGCATAGGCTGACTTCACCACACCTCTGAAAATATAGTGTTCTGGATATAAAGACCCCCAACGGCGTAATAGATAGCGTGTCTGCCCAAGGATTCAAGCCGGGCACTGACGAGGTAGTTTCGAATCCCAACCGAAACACGAAAAATGTGAAGTGGAGTTTTTTTCTGAGAAACTTCAAACCATACCTTTGAATTGAAAATATTCCAATTACTTCTTTACTTACTTGAGTTTAATTGATCTCAAAAAATTCAAAAGTAAAAAAAAATGTTTACCGGAAGTGACAAACCGGAAGTTGGGATGCAAAACTGCTGTGAACAGTACTAAATGCTTATGTACTAAGTTTCATCAAATTCGATTATCAAGTACAGGTGCTATTGAGATTTCAAAAAAACTCGGGTGATCCCACACCACTTTGTTCACTATCGCTCAAAAACTAATCAGTTCCTTGCCATACATATTTGCCATTTATCTTTTTTTTAAAGTGTCATCAAAACTCATTTACCAACAATGTTGTATGCTCCCAACAAACATAAAAAGGGTGACACAATAAACAGGTTTTCGGGAGGCCCCCACCACTAATCCCAATAACTTCCAAAAACTAATCATTTCTCCAGTCTCCATTTTCAAAGTGCTATTAAAATTGATTAATGAATGAAGTCTGTATGCTCCCAACAAACTTTAAAAACAAAGTGTGAAAAGTCATCAGTTGTATGGTAGACCCTAGGGTTTCTCAAACGGGATCCCGTTTTATCCGAGATCCCGGGGGTAAATTTTCATCCCGTTTTCCCAGGATTGGATTTCATCCCGGGATCCCGGGTATACCGCTAATTTTCATTAACATATTTTTTTATTTTTCCAAGATATTAAAAATTTTCTTATTGGAAAATCGAGTAGTTTTCAATTCTTTTCCCCTCTGTAGTAATTAATTTCGTTCAAAATTAGGAAAATATTTTTTGACACATATGGTGTCATGATTTTTTGTATGGTTTTTTGACACATATGAACACAACAAATTAAAACCAATAAATTTTAAAATAGGTAGATTTTTCTGAGAAATCTACCTAAAACTTCCGCTTCATTTCTCTTCATTTATGTTTAATGGTTCTCTTATGAAGGCGATTAATAGAGGAACGAGACATGTTTACAATGTGATTTGCAATGTCGTCTGGATTTATTTCATTGTTAGCACGAGTAACTGAGTTTGAGCCATCCAGCTTCCGAAGAAGATTCAAAGCTGCCCAACTAGAATGGGAAAATCAATGTTTTCAACAGCGTTAATCCACTTTTGTTTCCTCGCGGTGTCCGGTGAGTATATTAAATCATCAACCACGTCTGACTCACCACTACTAAGGTGCTCCTCAAATAATAAATATATCGCGCTCTCTTCTCCAACCAGGAATGTATTCTTCACCGGAAGTCTCTTGGGATGCATTTCTTTGCAGTTAAAATGATGGTTCCTACGAACCTATCGTAATTTTTAGGAATTGGTTAGATCTAGTGAATCACTGCATCCAACGCCGACCCATATTTAGCCCAGCCAGGTTTGTTAAAATTGCATCTAGCTTGAGGAGAAGAGTTTACGTGTGGGATTTGAATACCTACCTCAAAAATTACTGAACGATGTTGAGAGCGTTGCAAACCTGGTAGGACAGCCCTAGATATTGCAATAGGGTTACGTTGTTCGTTTTTTTGTGGAAAAACAGAGGTCGGGATTGTAATAACTTGGCCATCTAGCAGATCTAAAGGTTTCCATGTCTTTCGTATCATATACCAGGAACATGTTGTCGATTGGTCCCGTCAGTTAGTTGTATACCATTGGGATTGTTATTTGAGTAGGACCACTGATTGTGATGGCTTTTAAAGTCACCAACCTATATTGCTGGGTGGTGAAATAATGGTAGAGTATCAGCTGGCCACGCTGTATTTAGGGGCATGTTTACGTTAACAATCATCGTGATATATATATCCACAATAATAAGATGTATATCGTTGTCCGTCTGGTGTAAGTAAATGGGTGCAGTTCATGATTTCTGACTTAATATACGTGCCAGATCCATACGTTTGATGGTAAATAACACTAATTAGTTTATAACCAACAATTTTCCCTCTATAGAGGTAAGTTGATATTCATCTGTTGCATGCGTTTCCTGCCAGAATTACAACGTTGATATCGAAATAATAACTTTAATACTCTTTCTAAACGTTCGGACGTTACGGACTGAGGGTCCAATATTTTTTGTTTTATGGTGCTGAGAAGTACCGTTGTTATTGTGATTTTGCTTTGATTGTATCACAGAACATGTATCATATGACGTTAAAAACATCACAAAAGAATTGCTAATTTTAGAAGCAACTAAGCAGAGTACAAATAATTTAGATTATACAATTCACTAATGACTATCACACATTCACACCGACATCAATTGAATCGGAAAGAGCTTTTTCTGCTGCAGGACGTTTCGTCACGAAAATTCGGACAAACTCGAGTAATGGCGCCATTGACAACCTAGTTTTTTGAAAAATTATTTAAAAATTAGTATTATGAATTTATTTTTGTTTTGTTTTTATGTATTATTTTATATTTAATTTTTGAAGTTTTTCTAATTAAAAATAATGAAAATTTAAAAATAAATAGCACATTTTTTGTGCTGTTTTAATTTTACACATTTTTCTACCACCTAATTAGAAAAATCTAGCTTTTAGCGTTTCCCGGGATTTCCCGGGATCCCGGGAATTTAAAATTTTTCCCGGCTTCCCGGGATTTGAATTTCTACGGGAAATGAGAAACCCTAGTAGACCCCCACCACTTTGATAAATGTGTCCCAAAAGATGATAATTATTTTCTCATGCTTATTGAAACCTTTTTCTTAAGATTTCATCATAATCACTTAAATATTGTAGGCTGTAGTGTGCAAAAAGACACTGAAAAAAATTTCAAAAATAGCAAAAAAAAATTTTTTACCGGAAATGAACAACCGGAAAATGGGATGCAGAACTGTTGTGAACCGTACTAAATATTTATGTACCAATTCGATTATCAGGTACAAATGTTATTGAGGTTTCAAAAAAACATGTGCTCGGGGGACCCCACACCACTTTGTTCACAATCGCTCAAAAACTAATTAATTCCTTGCCTTACATATTTGCATCTTTCTCCAAAGTATCATCAAAAGTCATTCACGAACGAATGTTGTATGCTTCCAACAAACATTGAAAAAATGTTGACACGATAAACAGATGTTCAGGAGGCGCTCCACCACTTATCCCAATATTGTCCAAAAACTAATCAGTTCTTTGTCATTTAAGTCTCCATTTTTTTTTCAAAGTGTCATTAAAATTGATTAATGAATGAAGTCTGTATGCTCTCAACAAACTTTAAAAACACAAAGCGTGGAAAGTCATTGGTTGTATGGTAAACCCCCGCCACTTTGATCAATGTGTTCCAAAAGATGATAATTATCTTCCCACGCTTATTGGAACCTTTTTAATAAGTTTCATCATAATCACTTCATTATTGTAGGCTGTAGTGTGAATAAGGACACTGAAAAAAATTAAAAAATTGCAAAAAAAAATTTTTTGCGTAAGTCAAAAACCGGAAGTTGGGATGCACAACTGTTGTGAACCCTATTAAATGTTTATACACTAATTTTCATCCAATTCGTTTATCAGGTACAGATGTTATTGATCTTTCAAAAAACAGGTGTTCGGGGTACCCCACACCACTTTGTTCACTATCGCTCAAAAACTAATCAGTTCCTTGCCATAAAAAATTTGCTTCTTTTTCCAAAGTGTAATCAAAATTCATTCACGAACGAATGTTTTATCTCCCAAAAAACATTGAAAAAATGGTGACACAGTAAACATGTGTTCGGAAGGCCCCCACCACTCAAGTTTGGCAAATATCATAATATGTCTATAAATATCAAAATACCCGATATTTCGGATATATATATCGGATATATATCTGATATATATCAAGTTCTGATATTTATTTGTGAATTATTTGTCTATCTATAATATTATACTATATGTAGTAGAGGGCGTTCTAGTCTTACGCAAGCAATCTTTCTATAATTTTGAACCACCATGTATAAGCAAAAGGTTTTATACTCTTTTTATCTTACGTAAGATTTTTAAAATTTCCCCTCTTTTTGTTAGAAAAAATGAGAAAAAATTGAAGAACCCGAAGAACCCAAGATGAATAAAACCGTCAATTTGCCCGCTTTTTTGTTTCCGCAAGTCTATCACTTACCTTCCATTGTACAAGTCCAAAAGACGAAAACGTGTGCTTAGACGCGGTAGCCGGAAATGCATTAAGCAGCTGTTCACATAAAGATAAAAAGCCGGTTTATTTGGCCAATTTGCACCATCAACAGTACATTAAAACCTCCATAGATCGAACTTCTATTACTCGAATTAAATTCGAAATAAATAAGTCACTGGGCCCACGCCGATTTCATGTGATGATTACCACATATTTTATACCTCGTGAGGCGCCTGTCATTGACGAGCCCGAAAACTTTTGTTCTGCGATTTTCCTCAAATCGGCCGCTTTTGCGTTCGGCAATCTCCGAAAAACGTCGATTGCCTGCGATCTTGTAAATTTGCTACCACATGTTTTTTTTCAACTGAGGAGGTCGGGAATTTGTTTTAGAACAGGAGGGTTAGCTTGTACGACCAAAATGTGTCTGCAATTGTCAAGTCCGATAACTGACATTTTGGTATGTTTGGGTTGTCGTACTAGACAATAGCAGACAAATTTTTGTCGGACAAGGTTACCCTCGTGTTCTAAATCAAGTTTAAAAAAAAAATTTACAAGATCCCGGACAATCGGCATTTTTCGGAGCTTGACGAACGAAAAAGCGGCCGAATGAGAAAAATGACAGAACAAAAGTTTTCGGACTCGTCAGTGACAGGCGCCTCACGAAGTGTAAAATATGTGGTAATCATCACATGAAATCGGCGTGGGCGCAGGGACTATTATTATATTTCGAACTCAAATTTTGAATTTCTTTATAAATCGTTTCTATATTTCGAAATTTTCCTAAATCGAACAAAAATTGATGGCATGGTAGTTCGAATTATGGACGTTTCACTGTAATTCCTTTCCATCATACCATTGGTGGTGTATTCCTAAACTGAGATCCAAATACATATTTTGGAAATGGTGTAGAGTCAGCTAAAAGCGCCATTGCAAATGTCATTTGTAATTTTAGTTACATATGTCATCTTTGCTTGTAGTCTTGGCATAGCTGAACCAGATTAACCAGGTTAACACTGGTCATCGTGTTCCATGGGATAAAATTAGTTTATTTGCGAGTGTTTCTTCTGAAAAGGGGGTACTGGTAGGTAAATGTTTATTTCGACAATATTTTTATTACACGTAAAATGTGACCAGTAAATGCAGAATTGTCCCAGTACAATGTCAATAGGTTTAATATATGTGCTGAGCATCCATATTGTTTTAAGTTGTCACCCTCTTTGTATCTCCTCATTTTAGCAACATTACTAGTATTATCTGTAACTACACTTGGTACTGACTACTGATACAGCTCAACTCAATACCCATTCAAATTTTAAATCGACAAATGCCCAATCTCCTGAATAAATATTGAAATAAACATGCATTCGATTTAGTTTGTAAAATAACCCGAAACAAATTCGGAGGATTATATGAATAAAGACGTTGTTCCATGATATGTATATGCATTTGAGTGCTGAGTGGAGTGTTGCCATTGTTAACAGTTTATCTAACTTTATGAGTGAAGTTGAATTATTGATTGCACCTTTTTTCAGCCAGGCTGAAAAAAGGTGCAATGGCTGGTTTTCTGGCTGAAAAAAGGTGCAATCAATAATTCAACTTCACTCATAAATTAAATACAGCCAAAGAAAATACTTTTATAAATATCTAACTTTAAGATAGAAACAGTTGAACATTAATTTTTTATAAATATCATGATATATATCAGGGAATAAATATCGTGATATATATCAATGATATATGTCGGATATACATCATTGATGTATATCATGCCAACCTTGCCACCACTTATCCCAATATTGTCCAAAAACTAATCAGATCTTTGCCATTTAAATCTCCATCTTTTTTCAAAGTGTCATTAAAATTGATTAATGTATGAAGTCTGTATGCTCCTAACAAACTTTAAAAACAAAGTGTGAAAAGTCAGCAGTTGTATGGTAGACCCTCCGCCACTTTGATCAATGTGTCCCAAAAGATGATAATTATCTTCTCAAGCTTATCGGAACCTTTTTCATAAGTTTCATCATAATCACTTCATTATTGTAGGCTGTAGTGTGCATAAGGACACTGAAAAAACTTCAAAAACTGTTTTTACCGGAAGTTGCGATGCAGAACTGTTGTGACCGTACTAAATGCTTATGTACCAAGTTTCATCCAATTCGATTATCAGATACAGATGTGGTTGGGCTTTCAAAAAAACAGTTGCTCGCGGAATCCCCCACCACTTTGTTCAATGTCGCTCAAAAACTGATCAACTCCTTGCCATACATATCGCACCCTCAATGCAATACTACCATAAGTCAAAAAACTTGAAATTTTAGTTACGTTGCCTAATTTAATACTAATATGAGTTACTATGTAGTGTAAGACTAAGATATCTCATATTCTAATTTTAAGATTTAAATTTAATTTCGTAAGACTAACATATCTCATATTCTAATTAATTAATGCAAAAGTAAGACAACTCAAATTCAATTAATTAAAACATCAAAAACTGGCATTTGGGATTGCAATTTTTAGTGGTATCAAACACAAAGCAAAAATAATAATCTTGGAGGGTTTAACCACTGTGTTACATTGGTATACTAAGAATGAGTTACTTTTGCATATTCTTAAATTAAATTGCACATTCTTAAATTGCGATTATCTCAAAACTACAAATTTTTAAATCTGTTACTATTGCATTGAGGATGCGATATTTGCATCTTTTTCCAAAGTGTCAACAAAATTTATTCACGAACGAATGTTTTATGCTCCCTGCAACAAACATTGAAAACATGGTGGAAAAACCACCTGTTCCATGGTGGATCCCCCAACCCTTTATCCGATGTACTTCACAAGCTGATAAAATCTTTCTCATGTTACTTGAAAGCTTTTACCAACGTTTCATGAAAATCGATCGGTAATTGTAGGCTACAGTAGCGATAAAGAAAAAAAAATGTTTAACCGGAAGTGACAAACCGGAAGTTGGTATGCAGAAATATTGGAAACAGTACTAAAACCTTATATGGCAAGTTTTCATAAGCCGGGATTAGAAATTATTGAAGATTTAAACTTAGAGGTGTTCGGAAGACCCCTCGTCATTTTGTCCAAATTTAAAATGAATCCAGATCTTCCATTTTCAAATGAATCTGGATCATTTGCAAAAGTTTCATCAAGATGCTATGTAGGAATGTCACGCACCCACCCACGCACCTACACACAGACGTACACCAAAATTTTTATTGACTATTTAGATAGAGCATGGTCCAAAACAAAAGAAAACACAAAATTTGGGGTATGTAAGTTTTTTTTGTCGACAAATTGCATTACTTCTCACAATTTAAAATTGTGGTGAAGCAAAAAGATAGCAAAAATAAGTTGTTTTGTTTGGTGTAACAATAATAACTGAAAAAAATTAATGAGTTTTTAGGTTGCCGACAGGATGGTAAATTATGGTCTCTGGGAATGAGCTGTAGGTTTTTCAAACGTTAACAACTTTTTGTGAACAAAAAGTTTTAGTTCGAAACAACCGGACAGCAACTCTCCACGAAAGAGAGAAAACTTTTTAAATGAAAATTTAGTGTTTTCTAGCATTTTAATTCGAGAATCCTAAATAACTTAAAACCAACTTTTTCTGCGGTTCACTAAACTTCGACCTAACTGAATCCGGTTCCAACTATGACGGATCGTGCTAAATCTTTCAAAGATACTTACAAAAGAATGGCTGCTTCTAACATGGTTGTACTTTAGTTGATTAAAAAAAATAATACCAAAGCAAATTTAGCAATTCTAATTGTTCAAACGTTTTCCAACTCGACTGAGTAAACTGATAACAGGTTAGACGATTCCGAATAATGCAAATAATGCAAATATGCTTTTTGTTGTGAAATTTTTGTTTGCCCACTACTCGAAGTTTCCATTATCAACGAGAGTTGGATCAACGAATTAATAAATCAAAGCCTAGGTGATCCAAATTCTTTGATGATAACTATAGGGTTGAATAAAATATTCCTATCGAGAACAAGATTTGCATTGCCACTAAAAACTGATTTGTTCCGGATAAAATGAACTAAGCTAAACTGCCCCGTATTTATATTTTGCATTTAAATTTCAGGTTGATCTATCTTAGATTGCTTTTTGTCGGAGGAGAAATTCACATCCAAAGCCTAATGTTAGCATAACTACTTCATTTGGTGATGGTCAATCCGAATCTTTTTCTGTACAATTGATTGCAATAAGTTAAGCACTGGCTAAACGGTTTCGGTTACTGCTTCGGTTCAACGCAAATTGTTTTGTTTTTGCATAAGATAGCAAGAAACCAGAACAATCAATCACTTCCTCTTCACAGCAAATAATTTAACGCACATGAATGATTTCTGATTTGTCTTTTTATGATTTATGTTGAATAAAAAACTCAGGTGCATATCATTTTAATATTTTGAGGTTTGAGTTTCAGGTTGTGTAAAATCCATAAATTTTATAAATATTTGATAAATGATAGTTAAGTTTGTAAACACTCGAAAACTAACGAAGCTTGAAGTAATTCGTCTAGACTAACTATTGCTACTCATTCTTTTGGCACTAGAAAATACTCAAGCTAGCTTGATGAAGCGGATATAATCTATTATAGCACAACCGCCTAAGGGTTGTCTGATTTCAAAATTGTTTTAGATACTGTGATTACCCACACCTGTTTTCGTTGGACCTACACACAGGCAGGACCACGTTGGACCGCACAGCAATTTTTTCTCTTCACCTTCTGATTACTGCATCATCAGTGTATCCACTCGATCATCTAACTGTTTTGTCGATAAACATATTTTAAAGAAAGATTAAAAAGTCAAAATTATTGTATAACTAAGTGATATTAATCACCAAGTGATATTAATCACCAATGTTTGCAAGAAAACAAACGATGACAACTTTTTCTGTCACCTACGCACTTTATTCCTGTTTGTCCTAGCGTAATATGTTTAATCTACAAATATACTGGTAACATAAGTTTTAACAAACAAAAAACAACATTCTTTTGACTAAATAACTGATAACATTATTGATATAACCGGCTTAAGAAAATGTTACTGTTTGACCTACAACACATGTAAATATCTGTCACATATGACAAATTAAGTCCAATTCAAACTCGGCCCAACTGTTGTATTGTTTATTTTCGAACTTTAACATTGATAGATTTACATCGATGAAAAACAACAGTACCAGCTAACTCAAATATCAACCTTGAAATTTGATTAAAACAAATTAATGTTCAACACTAGACAAAAGTTAAAATTTCTGATTTTTAGTTCGAAACGTGTTAGAATAAAATAATTAAATTGTAGTTATCCGATTCAAGTTTCAGTCTTTTTTAGATAACTGTCATGATTACCGCGTCAAGTGGCAAAGCAAATATTATTTTCTAAAAGATACAACAAATATACCGACCGAACCAGACCAACTGTTTACTTTTGAATTATTTATCGATAGTTTTAATTTATTTAAGAAAAATTGTAATTTATGAAGTTGGTTGTGCGCACGTTTTAGAATTCTTATTCTTTCAATCAAAATTATAGGAAGTAAAAGAAATAAGATTACTTAAAATTTTGAATGGTTTTACAATAAAAAAAATTTTATATTCATAACTCGTTTTTCTCTATTCACAATTATTATCAAAAGTGTAAACAAACTGCATTCGATTATCAACGGTTAATTTTGAAATGTTAAAAGATTCTATCTGGTATCGATATGTAAATGATGGCATTTAGAATAGTTAATTCTAATCGTTTGAATAATAATAAAACAACTTTGAAACAAAATATAAACGCAATTAAAAATAATAGGGGGCGGGGCTTGCTTTGTTTTCGATCATTATCATAGCGTTACTTGCACAGGCCAAACGATCAATCGATATTGATCTAAATTACTGTCTTCTGTCCAAGTAAATAGTTACATAATGATAATATCAATAACAAAAACAAAATCAAATTCAACCCTCAAAAAATTTTAATTTCGCAATAATTGTCATAATTTTTCTATTTGTGAATCGAGATTTTTGAATTACCCGATTTTATAATTTTACGCACAAACGTATCATAAAACACATTATACATCATAGTTATCGTGGCTGAAAGTTGAATTTTACGCCCGTAAAATAAAATCCCGTTGCTATAGTAAACGCTAGTATATTTTTCTACTTTGCCGCCCGTTAAATAATTGGCCGTAAAACAATCATAAAATTAGAACAAAAGAATAAATTATATAATTGTATGAAGTTTATAGAAAAAATCATGGCATGTTTTGTAATTTTTAAAATGTTTAGCTAGTTTAAAAAAATTCAAAAATTGATTTATTCTTCAATTAAGCTGTGCAGTTGTGAGTATTAGTTATTTACATATCGAGGGCTGAAAGTAGAAGATGCCTGCGGTTCATATTGAAGCCCGACGCGAAGCAACGGCTTTTAATGAACCGCAGGCGTAATCTTCTATTTTCAGCCCTCAATATGTAAATAACTATTACTTTATCGCTTTTACTGGAGAGTTTTTCCGTTAATATTTGTTAATTTGCAACTATTGTCTATAATAAAAGTCTGGACAAACTGGAAGATCATTTAAACAATAATACAAAGAGATATAAGAAAAATAACTTAAAAGTATTTAAATCAAATAAAATGCTTATTATTACAACGAAATTTAGATTTTTAGACCACCAAACCAATAGAAATATTTCAAATAACAGAAATAGAATCTATGATTTTATTGTTTAAAAAAAAACGTGTATTTAAAAGTTCACATTATTTTACTATACGGTTTTACAATTATCTACAAAGTTTATTTAAATTGCCTCGAGTTTTCTATATTTCAAGTTACGTTTAATGACGAATCTTGAAATCCACTTCCATCCACAAATCCTTTATTGTTACACCTATATGAGTAGCGATTTTTTTCCATCCGAGACCGTTTGTTTCTTCTTCATTTGTTACCGATAGGTGTGACATACTACTGCACAAACAACGATGTTGATACCACTCCAAATTTGCCGTCATCAAGTTCGAGGAACTTAAGGAATACTTGGACGACCAGAAAACCACTGCCAAAAACCATAGATGGATTAAGTCTGTCTTGATTCAGTACAAAAGAGATCTGAAATGTCTTCAAGACCCATAAAACAGAATTACAATCTGGCAAAGCAAGCTGTTAAAAAGTTATGCAGACAAAGACAAACGAAAAAAGAATGGTGGAAGAAAAAGTGTGAGGAGATTGAAACCTTCAATTAAATATACCAGTCACGTAACTGTTTTCAACAGGTTAAACCCTTTAAGACAAGACCTCAAACTGTATTGGCAGCTATTCAAAACTAGGAGGGAGAGTTACAATTAGTCCTAAAAAATATTTCAGACTACCTGAGCCACTTATTTTGAAAATCTTCTTAAGAAAACATCATTTATTCAGGCGACAATTAAAAATTGTTCGTTAATGAAAGGTACATGTAGACGATTCCACAAAAAGAATTCGATGCAGTGTTGTCAAAATTGTAACGTGATATAATCCTTGGTATCGACGGTATTGCATCCGAAATTATTGTACATGATGATGAAACTATATCCTCAAAATTGTTTGAACTTGTTCAAATGATCTGGAGTACTGAAACCATACCACACAACTAGAACTCAGCTATGCTGATACCAATCCATAGAAAATGTATTCTCACTCTTCTCTACACCACCATCTTTATTGCAAGCGCCTCTGTTTATAGTTAAAAATTTTTACAGGTTTTTTTCATCAGCACAACCATCGATCGGCCGAGACAACTGTGTCTAAAACAATTATTTGTCATCAGAAAGTAAAATATTTATATTTCACCTCAGTCAAATTTATTTAGTTGCTCGTTCATGAGCTTCAATGCAAAACGCAATAATATTTTTTGTGTTCAGCAGGGGCCGTATTCCCGAACACATTATTTGTCAATCGACAATATTGTCAATTTCACCAAAATGCTTAACAACTTTGTATAAAAATGGTATTGTGTAACTCAAATTTGTGTATCCTTAGACACAAACCTTAACTACAAAATTATAACATATTTTTACAAAATTATAACAGATTTTTGGTGCTAAATACGAGATAAAACAATCAGATGTCGTTGTTAGCAACTTTTTTGACTACTAAATCTTTTAATCTTAAAACATGCAAAATAAAAGAAAAATATATTTAATAAATAAATATATTTTAATGATATTTATATAAAAATATGATTATTTAATATTATTAAAGACTTATTTTTGCGTTATAAATTAATTTTTACGGCATTCGATGAAAATTGTATAATAAAGCAAAATTGTGATTTTGACAATAACTATATAGCTCTTGTCAGATTCACAATATTGTGTTGAATTTTCACCGAATTGGTGTTACATAACACGAAATTCACAATATTGTGTGAATTTACAATATTGTGAATTGTGATCACATTTATGTGTTCGGGAATAGGGCCCCAGTATATCTGCTGCTAAAGTGTCAATCCCATTTTCAGGTAAGGATGATTTAAGATCGTTCCTTAAGGTCTCGTAATCAGGGCAATCCAGAAGAACATGTAATGCAGTATAATCCACATCACACGTTGTGCATAAACCATTGTCCGCAACATCAACTCGTTTCAAGTACTCTCTAAATTTGCCGTGTCCAGTTATAAACTGGACCATAGGACTTTTTCGTGCCTAAAGCAAAAGTTGCATCGCTGATAAAGAGATACGTATGCCTTCCCGTATCTGAGACCTCCCAACGTGTCTTCCATTCGTTGAGGGTCTCCTGGTACAGTCCCTTTTTTATTTACTTCCTTTCAACTCTGCTGTTTGTGTTGACAGCACGGTTGTATAATTTGACCTTCTCTTTTAAGAGACGTTCTATAGGGATTGTGCCCGCAATGACATGAGCCGTGGTTGGAAAGATGGATCTGTAACCACCGATCATGCGGAGCAACATATTTCTCTGAGCGCTTAGTAACTGTACATCATGCTTAACGTTGGTACGCCCATACCATCCAGCTGAACAGTACGACAAAATAGATTCCACTACAATCTTATAAATAAGATGCAGTGTATTTCTATCAAGACCCCACCATTCATGAGATAGCCTTGTGAAACTGTGGAAGAGGGACTTGGATTTCTCGCATATTCGTGTAATATGACTTGATACCCCAGCCTCTCATCCAAGTCAACACCAAGGATTCTAGTTGAGCTGACCATTTTGATTGTATTTCCATGTACTTTAATGGTTGGTGCCTTACTCTGTCGTACTTGCCCTTTAGCTGTATAGCATAACAGTTTTTTGCTCTGACAAGCTTAACTTATTTCTTCTACACCAGGAGGTCATATGGTTTAATGCTTCTTGACCTTTTTTTTGTAATTTTTTCCTAGAATTCCCACTTAATTACAATTACTTTATCATCAGCGTATGTGACTTCTGAGAATCCATCTATCATACTAGTATCAAAGACCCTATTCCAAAGGGTTCGACCAAGAACAGACCCTTGCGGGGCTCCTCTTGTAAGAGTAATTTCCACCGAATCAAGATCATCCTTAATTATTGCCTTTCTCGAATTAAGATAGCTATCCAGCAATCTCAGGAGATTAGCTTGGCAGCCGTGTCCGGCTAGGTAACTCATGACACTTGTCCACCATAGATTATCGAAAGCACCCGATATATCTACGAAAATGCCAAGACATTACTTTTCATCGGTTGACTGAACAATTTGTATTAGTTTGCAGACTGCATTCTCGGTAGAGCGACCCGTTCTAAAGCTATACTACTTATCCGATATCCCAGCATTTAAATCAATGCAATTTAAAAGCTTCTTATTAATTATTTTCTCGAAAATTTTACCCAGAACTGAAAGAAGCATGATTGGTCGATAAGATTTAGGGTCGCTAAAATCCCTATCTCCGGCTTTTGAAATTATAATAACCCGACCAATCTTCCACTCTTTTGGAAAGATACCAAATCTAAAGCAGCTATTGAAGAGTTTTAAGCAAGTAGGAGCTAAAACCTTCCAGGACTGCTGTACAATTACAACTTCTATTAAATCCATACCAGCTTTACTTCATCACAGCTTCCTCTAGATCATCGACTGTGAAGGAATGGGAATCTTATGTGGGCAGGTATGCAATTTTCAGCAGTGGAGGCAGAGTGCGTGTTAATTACCAGACCAGTTGCGACTCCGTTCACTCCGTAGACCTCCCATTCTTATCTCCACAGCACTCTTCTCTCCACAGCATATAAAATCTGTTCTGTTTGCTAGCTAAAATCAACCCTTTTGTTGAACAACTTTGTGAAGAATATCAGTGTGATTTCCGCCAAGAGCAGTGCTAGACAAATTGGTCCGCAAATAAAATATGGACAAACGAAACATATGAAAGATTCAAAAAAGGCAGAGAAAGAAGATTTGATGTGTTTGTTCAAATATCAACGTTTGAACTTATAAACAACTGCATACCCACAGAGGCAAAACTAGAATGTCTGCAGGTAATCGAAATCGGTAATTTCTGCAGGTAGCTTTCTACTCAATAAACGTCTTCTTGGATCACCGTATGTGTCATCTAACACCAAACTCAAGTTGTACAAAACTTTGATTGGTGGTGGTATATGAGTGACAAACAAAATGACGATTCGCAGTTATCTGTATTTGGGCGTAAGAGTTCTCGTTACATATTTGGTCCATTTAAAACAGCTGATAGACGATGGAGAATATATAGGATATAAGTTTAAAAGTCGGTTAATCGTAGTGAATACTCGAAGCTGGTTAACTCGGCAACGCTCTAACATTTAGCATGGAAAAAAATTCGCTCTGGAATACTTTGTAAGCTTTTAAAACCACTTAAACAAAATTTAAAATGCAATTTCACCGCTGTCACCAATGTTACGAATTTATTTCAAACTACCCTGTATCTCTAACCTTATTATTTTTCTCGCGTTATATATTTATTTAATGATGATTTAAAAGGTTATGTTAAAATGTCCTATGTCCTAAAAATATGTTTAATGTATAAATCATATATTTTATGTTAGTTGAAACAATATTAAAGAATACTATGTGTTCCTTAACCGAGCATGTTAAATACGGATATGTCCTTACCGGTATTAAAATATCAATATAGGGATAGTTTTAGTACTATAAATTACCACATTTAGTAACTAAAGCTTTTGGCCTAAAGCTTTTATTACTGCTACTATGGGTGATATTAAAAGTTATAAAAACTATCGATGTAAAATAAATAAACAGATAAATCTGTAACTATCAATATATCTGTAATTATCGATAAGTACCGATTTATCGATAAGTATCAATATATCGATAAGTATCGATATATAGATATTATATCATTTTGATATCGTTTTTCGTTATATAGATAAATTTTAATATATCGATTTTTTTCGCTGCACTTTTGTGAACCATCACTTTGCATTAAAAAGAAGAATAAGTTCGAAACAGTACCCGTGTTCCTTTTAGGTAAACTTGCTACTCGAACCAAATTTTAAATGGAACGACATAAATGTGAGGTGTATTAGATTTTTGATCTACTACAACTCAAATTCTTTCTTACCACACGTTTCCGACATTTTGTTTGACAATAAATTGTTATGACAATTTTGAAAAAAAATATTGTTAAAAACGTAAAAGAAAATTATTAGTTTGGTAAAATTTTACGTTTAAATTTTATTTTGAGTTTGTTAAATTTAAGGAAATTAATTAGATATTAAAAAATTTCTGAAAATTGAAATTATGATTCATGCAAAATGAAAACAATTAAACAAAACTGGACAGAAATTTGACATTTAGGCCCGCTATACACTTGAGCTAAACTATGCGAACTATGTTTTTAAAAAAATAATGTTTTAACGCAAATAATATTTTTTAAACAAAATGTAATGAATGTAATGTTTCCTTTTTTATTTTATTTTTTTAAATGTTTTGTTTCCGTAATGTTTTTTTGTATAATTACGTTGTATACAAAAAACATAGTTCGCATAGTTCACATAGTTTAGCTCAAGTGTATAGCGGGCCTAAGGCTTTAAATTTTATATATGTATAAACATTTGATGAAAAATATTACAAATTTTTCTTCTAAGCGACAAATACTCTGGTGGTAAATAGATGCGTAAGTTTGTTATTTATTTTTACCATCATTTGAGATGGTAAACTTGAAAACAGAATTTAGTACAAAAGTAAAGGAAAATGTTGTAAATGGAACACACGTAGTTTCTCGAAATATGTAATAGGCCAATTCACCCTAACGTTATTACTCTGGCCACCTTGTAATCGGGCATCTTTGTAGGATATTGATAAAGTACCAATAAGTGTGGAAAATTTATCGCATAAATATCACGTTTTCTGTTTGTTGTCTATAGCTTTTTTGTGTGAGTTTAACGATTTAAAATACAATAATAAAATTACAACCAATTATAACCCAATAACTAATCAGAAAAAATATTAAAACAAAACAAATCAAATTAAATTAAATTACCTTTTGCAATAAGAGAAATTTAATTTAATTTTTTATTCTTCAATTATGAAATTAATTTTAAAATAATCAATTTGAACAATTATTTCAAAACAATTTACATAATTACAAAAGCAACACAATGGTGGTTCTATAGGGTTCTGCTATAGGTAATAAATTTATCAAGTTTGAAAAAGTTGTAGCAAACAAATTTCTATACATAGTTAATTGTTTTGTTGTTGATTTTTATATAACTTTAAATTAAGTTTTACAGCGGTAACTGCACTTTACTTCTCAATAGGCGGTTCAAACAAATAAATTTTGGATGCCAGGACATGGAAAATCTAAGACGACCAATCGCAAACGTAATGGTCTCTTACGATATTCATGTTTGCTTGCCCAATGACAAGGAAAGCAATATTGCAATTCAATCTAGTTTGTAGTCAATCACTTATTGCTCCTGGTACCGTTTTTTTTCTGATACCGATTTTTTTAATTAATTAACTTCGCATAGGTATAACGATAAAAACCTGTTTATTTCCTGAATTTTTGTTAAAGGTCCTTTATTATCATTGAGTAATCAGGTATAGTCTTAACAGTACCCAGAAATTGTGGAAACTTATGCTAACTATTTTTTATTAAATTAATTTTGCATGGTTGATACGTGGCTACGTTGCATTTGTCAATTCTTATAATATCAATAATAACAATTACTTCAACACTATTTGCATTACAATTAATATATTAAATTAAATAAATTTGTTTGATAACATTGAGATTAATAGTTATTTCTATTTGTAATTAATTCAAAAATATATTAAAAGGGGAAAAACGACGTATGCTCATTTTCTTGAATATTTTGACGTTTGTATATTATAAGGAAAATCGAAGAAGTTGGAGATATTATATTTTTTTTTAACTCATCCGAGTTTGAAAGTCATATGCATATTTTATGTTTTTTATAAAAGGTATGTTAATTACGTAGATTCTTATAATTAAATATTAGTTTAACCTGCAACAACCTCTAGTCCGCATATACAAACATCTTGGTATTTCATAAAAACATGTTTCTGTGCATAACTTTAAAACGTCTATTTCAAACTCTCGAATATTAATCAAAAAGAATTCTCTGTTTCTTCTTAAATTACATCTGGTGTTCAAAGAGATGATGCAGTCATAATGTATTTTTTCCTTTGGTGCTCAAAAAGACCGTCAATAAATCAATGGGAAAATTAAATATTTCTGCGTTTAAATATTCTATGTTCTAATTTAGCATTCTTTGAATTGACAAACACTTGTTTTTTGCCAGGAATGCAGCACCGCAAATAAGGATCAACAGCCAGTAGTTTTGTTTTAAAAATATAAAAATGCTATTATATCCAAGAAGAACCAAATTAACGGTTTGGAACTTATATGAAGTATTTTTCGCTTAACTCGTGTTTGTATTTCTATGTCAGTGTCAGCATACAGTCCTGCTCATCTCCCATCATTTTGTCTATTGCTGGTGATATGGAATAATGTCTTCGTTTGATGGGGACAGCATTGCCAGCATCAATTATGTGTTCCATCACATGCGTTTGATCTAAATCCATTTTAGAAAACGACGGAAGAAGCTGTATCGCATGTGCTGTGCCCCGCCCCCTCTGGTTATGGTTTTCCTGACAACGACGGCAGTTGGGAAGATATTTGTCGTCTTTTCCACACGGAACGTTTTTTTCCGTGTATGCAAGTAACTTCTTTCGGTCGCGACAGAGCTCTCGTAAGTGTTTGACTCACTGTACACTTGTACGAACATCAATTCCTTGCGAATGCCATCGTTTAGGTTATTGTTCAACAGGGGCAAAAGGTCTCTGGTCACTGAGCTGTGTGTTCAATCTATCGGTTAAACAAAGAATTGCGTGCAGGAAGTCGTCAAACGTTTCACCAGCTCGTTGCTTACGAGATCTCATGAGTTAAAATGCAATATTTTAAAATATACTTTTTACTGTTTTTTTTTAATTTTTATTTTATTAATAATAATATAAACTTCCTTATAGTAACAATTTGAATGATTTATTATTACAAATTAACAACAACGAACAATTTATTATTACAAATTAGTAAAATTACAGCAAAAAAAATTCAAATTGTTACTATAAGGAAGTTTATATTATTATTAATAAAATAAAAAATTAAAAATAAACAGTAAAAAGTATATTTTTAAATATTGCATTTTAATTCAAAAGTGACAAAAGCACCCAAACAGTGAATAATATGGAAAACCATAATAACACATATATCTCATGAGTTCTCGAATCTCATCGTCAGAACGACGATCTTTGAACTCCGTGCGTTATGCTTGACAAACGTCAGGCCAATGAATTTGTTGGGCCCGTCGATGATATCGCCAAAACCACTCGAAAGCGATCGACGAATAAGAGGTGAAGGTGACGAGAAAGGGTTTCGGTTGAATCGGGGAAGGAATTGTAATTCAGAACTCTAATTCAGTGAATAAATGCTTCTTTACTTCCAGGCCATCAGGTCTGGTTTCATTTAATTGTTTATGAAATAATGCTTTCGTAATATTTAATTGATGAATTATTTTAATTTATTTGAATTGAAAATTTGAAAGAATTTTTTTTAGTGAAGGTAATGAAAACAAACGGGTACTTTGGATAATTAATTTTTGTGATTTAAACAAATTGTTTTCTTAATATATTTGCCTGGTTTCATGTCGGAGTACCGATATTTAAATTTGTTTTTGTATAATATTAAGAAATTATAAAGAAAACGGAAAAAATCCCCAAAATAATGTTAAAACATTTGCGATAAATATAGGAGTCCAATGACAGTTGAGAATTCAACTTAAGTAAATAGAGTGATGATGAAGTTTCAACTTCAAACTATCATCGCATTGGTGGCGAAGTGGACAGCGTGTCTGCCAAAGGATTTGAACTCATTCTCGCACTGATGAGGTTATGAGTTCGAATCCCAACCGGAACACGTAAAAGAGAAAAACAGAGTTTTTTCTGATTTATTTCCAACAATGCCTTTGAATTGAAAAAATTCAAATTATTTCCTAAGTTACTTGAGTTTAATTGCACACCAAACTCCCGAATAATGAAAATTAATATTATTTTCTACGCATAAGTCAAATATTTTAATTTTTTGATTTTTGATTTTTTGTGTTTTAAATTGTATCATTAAAATAATGGCGAAAATTGGACGCATCATTTACAAATGCAATCACACACATACATTTTCAATTTACAACTTTAATATACGACCGCTATCTTCAATGATTTAAAAGTGTAATTATCATAAAATTGTTTTGAATGAAACTAAGTGTTTAAAAGTTTAAAATATTTTAGTACAAATTTAGAAAACTTCAGGTCTAAATAACATGGTCTATATAAGCCGAGTAAAGCTAAAAGTTAAAAAAAAAATATATTATGTGCTTGTTTGAAGCATTAAAAAATTAAAAAAAAAATACAAGCTACACTATGCCATGATTTTAATGTTATGTGTCGGTAAATCAAACGAATTTATGAGAATCGTATCAATATCTTTTCGGTTTATCATTAGTAAAAGCATGAATTTTCGCGAATGGCAAAATATATTTTGCGGGCGGATTTTTATATGCAGATCGATATCCATATTAATATAGCAACGGTTTGTGCAATCTCAGCTCTTTTAATGCTAATATTTCTTGTTTGCCCTCCTTATTTCTAGTCTAAAGCTTCGTACAACTACCGAGTTGTGATAAAGCCGAGATGAGATAATCCGAGTTCGGTGTTCATTTCAAAATATATTTTGAGCATCTCTGAAACGTCTTCAAATTCTTCAAATATTCAATAAAAAGTTGAAACAAAGTTTGATTCAAAATTTTACTTTCAGCAGATGAATTTTCATTTGGTTTTATTTGTAAATTGTTTATTTTAACATAAATAAATGTTGCAATAGTTTTCAGTTTGTTTTATTTTATTACTGATGTCAATTTGATTTGATAACTTCATTTGTTTGAAATACTTCAATTATTAACAATAAATTATACTGTAAATATGATTGAACAACACATAATTCATTATTGAAATTCTAATAGGGTTTATTGCTTTCATTAAATGAAATTAAAAAAAGCGACTGTCATAGATTGTCAAACGATTTACAAAAATTGGCAGAAAATCCAGGCGCCGTTGGGTGTTATGGTAAATTTTAGTGTATTGAATTTCAATATAATTGAATTCAGTAATTTTATTATTTAACATCCATAAATAGTATGATTTCAATTATTGATAACAAAACGTACAGATATGTCTAGTTTACACTTTACGAGCTAGAAAAGTGAGTTAATACTCTGTGAATATATTAGGTACGTTACAGTCGTTTTCGAGTCGATAGGCTGAACTCGTCAGGGGTTGAAACTCGTCATTTTGTGTTAAATGACATCTGGTACTTGAACAAATCACTTTATGCAAACAAGTGATTATACCTTACGCAGAAAGACGCGTGTGTTAGTTTTAATTTTATTAATTATTTTAAAGCACATTATAAATAGTCACCAAAGTTTTATTTTATTTATGTTATTTAAAAGAAGTTATTTATACATTCTGGTATGTAAGCGACTAGTGATGCACCGAGTGCATTTTGAAATACCCTGCTTTTACCCGGAACCGGCAATTTTTCCATTACCCGATACCGAGTAGAAATAAAATAAAAAATTCTAAAATGTGTAAATTAAATTTATTCTTCTAAAATAAAATAATAAAAATAATAATATAATTCAATCGTAAAAAAAAAATTAACGTAAATTCACTGTAATTGGGAATCGCACAGTGGCCGAAATTCGGCCATTGTAATTAAACAGAAATTGCAAATAGACCTCCCAACAAAATAACTACAACACATTATTTCAGAGTTTGATTTATTGATTCAATTGTTTTGGATCAATTGTGAAACAAATAACTCGAAAAAAACAAAAAAAAATGGAAAAAAAACACACCTGCTCGTTTTTCTCCTTTGCATTTTTGCTAAAAAAAAATCCAAATTCCAAAAAAGTGTGTTTCGCCACAACTACTACTCAAGACCTTGCCAACGATATATTTATTGCTCCACTTTTGTTGGGGCAAATAACTTTAAATGGTATCACCAAAATAGTGCTCTTTTACAAACCGAACAGATTTGGACAAAATCTGACCGACACATTTTTGATTTGGCTGAAATTTTTTTTACAGGTCTTATATCGAAAAAAACTTGTACGTGTTCGAGGATTTTTTTTGGAAAATATACAGCAAATAAACAGCTTAAAGTTTTTAAAGTAAAATACGAAATTTGTCTCTTGTCTCGTCATATTTAGTCCAGTCAATGAACATAAAATACGGCAAAACTGTATAATTCTTACAAGCAACACCGGTTTTAACAAAACTTTGGATTTAAGCTCTTCGTTCCCTCTACTTCAAATTTGACCAAGTGCTGGTGGGTGCTTAATTTTTTTAGGGGTCAAAACAACCCCTTATCGAAAATAATTTTAGAATTGCAGATTAAAGCTTGTGATCGATTGAAATCATTTTTAAATAAGTTGAATGAAGGTTAATTGCCATTAATGGACATAATTTATGATTTATTAAACATTTTTGACCCCTAAAAGCCACCTCCTAGAATAAATATCATTTAAAAATAATGGTTGAAAAGGTTATTTATTTAGCAATGAAGATTTACTGTTTTAATTCTGGAATCATTTATTTACAACTTTCAACCCTTATAAAAAACCACCTGTTTAAAAAAATATATAAAAATTATCGCTAAATTTTTTTTTATTTCAAAATATAATACTTCTATTATCTTTTAATTATTGGAAGTGAGATGTATTTTTTAACAATTCATAAAAAACAACCCCTACTGATCAAAGTTTGCAATTCCCGCATGGAGGGATCAGTTTTTGAAATCGTTTTGAAAATTTTTTTATTTTCGATCTACGGGTGTGACAACCCCGCGTACTCCAGTCCCTGCTATTGACATACGAGTTCACGTGAGATATCACATACCACTGGCAATAGCAGTGAGATATCACTAGCCAAGGTGACATCTTAGGGGTGGTGACGGATGAACTGTATTCAGTCAACGGTAGCACCCTCAATCTTAGCTGTGAAATAATCCTTGATGATAAGACGCTATTGCTTCCTTGTAGAAACGAGCCTTCATATAACTTTGTGTGGGCTTTAATCTTCGAGAAAGACGGGGTGCGTCACAGGATCAAGGAATATGCAACCCGCTGGATTATTGGCAACTCCATTTTTGTTTTGTTTCAGCAAATTTTTGTAAAAATTTGCTGTTTACTTTTATTTTCTCTATTCTATCATAAAATATTGGCCTATGTCATATTTTATCAGCACTGAAAAAAACATGTCCTATTTCCAATCGAAATGCAATTGTCTCAACCTCACTGTGTGGTCACATATGGCGAATCAAACTATGAAATTGCTTCAACAACTCTACAATTATAAATCGATGAAGTTGAGACAATCACACGAAATATTTATGTGAAAATAAAATATAGTCCAATTAATCTCAAATACTTAAACTTTAAAATGAAAAGTTCATGATATTGTAAATAAATTTATCTAAAATTTGTATATAATACTGAAATAAAGTAAAAAAAAAAAAAAAAATATAAAGCCAAATAAATTTTTTTTCAGGGAAATAGTTATTATCTTTATTCAACTACTGTTATATTGGATATAACACTTTATATTTTAAATAAACCTCATTCTGTTGTTAGGAAAATGTTATCGTGTAGTTGTCCCAATCACAGTGAAATTGTTTGCAAATAATTTTTCTTTGCATGAATAATAAACTGCCAGCTTCGAGATGATGTTGTCATGAACTTCAATTTTTTTTTCAGTGAGTGATAGGATTTTTTGTTTAGTTATCCATTTTTTAACAAAAAATATAAAAAAACAAAAAAAGAAAGATTTACGTCCATTAACACCTCTGAACGTATGTTGTTGTGGGACCTTGGTCTTAAAAAGTTTTTATGTGTTATTGTGACACATATTGCAATTCCTACTACACAACACATTTTATTAAAAAAAAAAATCTAAAATAGTTAAAATAAAATCTTTATTTTAATATAGATTTTAATCCTCTTCACTCCCGTCTTCCTTTTCATCTGCGTCCTCATTCCTTGCCATATCCACCTCATCTTCGTCTTCCTCCTTGTCCTCATCTAGGTCCATAATTGGAGCACTGTTTTGAAAATTGTCTCCGCTGCATATTAAACATGTCGAATTGCAAAAAAGTTCTACTTTTCGGCAACCACACGCTGAACCGCATCCATTTTGCAGCTACAAGAAATCATTTTCAACAGTTCTTCAGATGCAGGTTGATTTGCAGTTTTGATTGGAGTTAATACTCCTTCAATATTAACCCAACCCCACTCAAGTGGATTATTATTGTTATTTTATAGCCATAACTGGGATTGTAATTAAACTCTTTTTATTTGCCTATTTAAAGCACCAATTGTTGGAACGAGCGAGGACAACTTAACTGCAATTTTTTCGTGGTGGCCTTTAGGAATGATTCATGTCTCATTTTTTCGAGATATGCAGGTAAGTCTACCACCTTTTTCAATTTGTTCAATTGCGTGTCCTTTGGCAGTCCGTACAACATTACAGTACAGTACTGACCAGCTTGAAAATCTCGTCTGCGGTTGCAAGATCATTGTAAATAATCTGCGCCTTTCCTCTTACGTCCTTATGTTTCTCTTACGTCTTTACGTCGTTTCTTAATATATCAACGTTTTTTTTCCTGAGGAAAAAATAAGTAACAACATGAAAACTGTTGGATTTGGAAGAAAATATTGCGCAAATGATGGGAAAATTAAATTATAGGTGATCTGAACTACGAGGATGAAATGGAGTGAGCTTTTTGGGGTGGAAAATGGTTTTTCACGATTTTCACCGAAACTAGACATTCTATCGAAAAATGTTTAAAGCAAAAGTTGTTGGTGTTGGTAATAAAAAGGTTTATAACTTTTGTATAAGCCATTTTTTCACATAACAGTTTTTCGTTTTTAATTTTTATTTCCCACAAAATTTTTTTTCACACAATTTGGTGGAAACTTACTTTAGTATGTCCCTAATATGCTGTAATAACTATTTTGATTCCAAAAAATTACAGCGTATTAGGTACATAATAAGGTAAGTTTCCACGAAATTGTACGAAAAAAAAATTTTTTGTGGAGATTAAAATTAAAAACGCAAAATAATTTTTTTCTCGGTTTTTCTATTTTTCACAGCAAATTTTAGTTTATGTGAAAAAATGGCTTATACAAAAGATATAGACCTTTATTTATTACCTACTTTAAACTTTTTTCGATAGAAGGTCTAGTTTCAGTGAAAATCGTGAAACAACATTTTCCATCCCAAAAGGCTTAGCCCATTTCACCCTCGTAACTCGGATCACCTTTAATTTAATTTTCCCATCATTTGCGCAATATTTTTTTCCTTACCCAACGGTTTTCATGCTGTTACTAATTTTTACCATGTTTTGCCTTTTTACAAGGGATCTGCACTGGTCTAATATGTATCAAATATCAAAACATTTAGTAACATAATATTTAAATTTTAATTATTTACGTACTGATTTATTTTTTATAATATTAATAATTTTATAAATAATTTTGTGATTTTTTGTACGTTAATACACGGCTCACAACACTGGCCTAAAATATGGGTATAACATGTATTCATTAATGCTTAAATATATGTGTTCCTGCAAAAATATGTTATGAGTTTTTTTACCCATAACTCCCTTAGTTTTTAAGCTATCAAGTAATTCAAAAAAACATTTTGTAGGTATTTTTAAGAGTTATAAATTTTCTTTTAGTTCTTACTTTTAAAAGGGTCTGGGTTAAAAGGGCTTAAAAAAGCTCCTGCTTACGAACATATGCAAACTGTAAACGGTCATATCTTACTTAATTTTTGTTCTGAAGAAAAACAAAGGAGACCAAATTTTTTAAAAAAGCATAACCTACAATTATGTAATACTCGAATTTTACGTATCATGAATAGTTTTTGAGTTATTTTGAAGAAAAGATAATTTTTTGCAAAGGTTCAAAAATCCCTTTTCACTTCCACCTAAATTTTTTTCAAAACTAAACACTTCTGTGAGAAACTTCTAGAGCATATTAAAAGTACATTAATAAAGTGAGTTGTTAAGTGGTACCAATTACTTTCAATTAGAGTGGTAATTAGGGGGTTATTTTCACTTTTTTTGTCGCCGAAAAAAATAAAGACCAACTTTGTTTTCGTCTTGACGCGCTTAGTATTGATACTAGGGACTTTTATAAAACACAAAAATAAAGGATTTTAATACATTTTAAATAATATTATATCAAATTTATAGACAGGGCCAATCCTGTTAAAGGAAAAAAAAATTCTTAACAGTATACGAATGGTCGGAAAATGTAGTTAATAAAGTAAGTAATTAAGAAAAAATCGACCGGACTGAGTAAAAGTCCCGGAACGGGTGGGGGTTGTAGTATATACGTTTTTAGGGGTGGATATTAGTTTTTTCGATTTGCGGCTAAATATGCATCCTATCGAAAAAAGTTAATGTAAAAGTTGTAAATAATAAAAAAATCTAGAATTTACTTCCTGAACATTATGACCATAACCACAAAATTATCGAGGAAAATGCAAAAAAACGGTTTTTCTATTTTTAATTTATAACTATCGCAAAAATTTTTATATTTTCATGAAAATCGGTGAAAATGTTCTTTTTTCTTTCAAACAATCCCAAATTTTTTCAAAGCGAAATATTTAATTTTCGATGTTTTATGAAGAAAATTTAAAAAAAATACCTAATTTTCAATCGAAAAATTTGGTTAGCAAATTTTCGATTTTTAAACTTTACCAGGCTCATTTTTTCGTTGGAATCCCAACTTTAATATAGAATTAAAATATAATATTGTTTACATACAAAAATTTCGTTAAAAAAGCGAAAAGCCGAAAAAACTACTTTTGAAAAATCGATTTTTCGATGAAAATCATGAATTTCTTTTTCTTTGTTGTAAATAAACGTTGCATTCATAAAAAGCGTTAATTCACATACGATACTATGTTATACAAGTAATATACATGTAATTAACTAATCTTGGCTTTCAAAGTCCCGAAAACATCGTTTAATAGTACATTATGATGCTAGGACATAAAGCTAAAGATTTTGGACGGATGTGGAGTTTGCAAATCGAGGCGCTAGCCGAGATTTGCACCCACATTAAGTCCAAAATAGCTTACGTCCGTGCATTATATACTATTTTTTATTCGCCGCAAGCAAAATATTGTAAGAAAATTTGTTTATTCTAAATTAAAATTATAAATTTTCATAAATTTTAAAATAAAAATATGTGGAACAAGTAACCTTTGACAAAATATTTATTATTTTTTTCAAATTATTGTGTAGCTATGACAACAAATGATAACAACTATTTTAATGGGATAATGAAATTTTGAATTTAAGGGTTGCTTTGATAAAAAAATTTATTTTTTATAGAATTTAAAAACAAATACAAATGCTTTTTACTTTTTTGGACGTAGCTATGACAACAAAATAAATAGTTGAAAAGTGATACTTTAAGGCCGCAAATCACAGTAATAAAGTAACACTTTAATATGTAGGCGAATAAAAAATCATTTTTACGATAAATGCTTACTTTCTTAGTTATTCATAAAAAAGCGTCTGAAAACGTGTTTTTTTTTAATGAAAAAGTGACATTTTCACTCGCGATTAAGTCGAAAAGTATTGACTTTCAGAAAAATATTTCTAGGACAAAAGTTGCTTAAAATTAGTCAATCTATCTATTCCCGTACTTATTTTTAATGTAATATTTTTTTTTTCACCCCGAGAAGGGGTGTCATTCACCCCTAGGTTAAAATCACCCACTGGCACAGGGTCAACTTTGAAGTAGACGGCAAGTGGGGCAATCTAAATCCAAAATTTTTTGCAAATCGGTGCCTCTTGTAAGGATTATACGGGAAAATGCTCATTGACTGGACTATAATATAGACTCTTAGAGTTGTTTGTTTAATTTTTATTGAAGTTTCAAAACAATTTTTGTTTTAAAACGACAGATTTTAAAATCAGAAACCTTCGAGGCCGAACTACTCTGATTATTTGAATTTATTTGCAAATATATATCCATTTGATTAATGTCTAATTTAATGCATGTATTTGCTGCGTGTGCCTGTGCTGTTTTATTAATTAACAAGAAAATCATTTGTTTGGTGATTATATTTGGAAATTTCCAATTATAATCAATCACCAAACACATGATTTTTTTGTTAGTTAATAAAACAGCACAGGCATAAAATCACAACAATAACAACCAAACAAATATGAGCAATTAAAACTGTAATCGTAGTTTCCATAATTTTTTTATTGTAATTACAATCATTACCATATTGAGAGTTAATCCAAATTAAAATTACGCGAATATAAAAAACCTAATTAAAAACATTTAATTAATAAATTTTTTTTATGACAAGTTATGTCATTGTTTGATGATAGTATTTAAAGTAAAACTATTTTATTTAATTAAGAAATAAAAACAAAGTCGAACAAATTATAGTGGCTAAACAAGGATACCCTTCCTTGAATCGAACGAATAAATAAGTCGATGTAAATTTTTATATATTAATCAATAAAATAAAAATATTATATTATTTGAATACTAATAATTTTAAATTTATGTTGGTCTTAAAATTAAGTATATCGTGCTTTTTTTTTTTTTAAATAAAAAAACCTAAATTCTATTAACATAAGAATTTGATTATTTTCCAACTATTTTATTTATCCTTCATAAATTTAATTTTAATATCCTATCTACAATTGCTATTTACATATTTAAAAACTGATTTAGTTAACTAAACAAATAATACCAGGGTTGAAAACGGAAATAGAAAATTAACATTTTCTCATAAAGTCAGGCAGAAAATTGATTAAAGAAAAATAATCAGCAAATATTATAGTACAGTAAAGAAACAAATTATTTTGACATTGATTGATTTTCTAACAATAGATTTTTACTATTCAGTAGGTAAATAAATAAGCGATAAAATTAATTATGCAAATACAATTTTTATATAATATTTATCAGAAATATAAAACTGCGCGCATCTTACGATTTCCATGGACGTTAAACTTTGATAAATTCAGTTTCGCACAGTTTCAAAACTAAGATACAACGTTGTGAATTATTATCTCTTGTTACGTTAGAGTAAATATATATTATTAATTATATTGTCCAAACGGGTAGAAAATCATTAACAGATTTTTGGAACATTTACCTAAAAGAAAAAACAACGCTCATTTCGCTCAACCGATAATTAATGCAAATCATTCAGATACAATTTTTGACAATGATTTACTTCAAAATTACATTTTTGTAATAACGTCTTCTCATGAATTTAATCGAAAAGTTGGAAATCTATAGGGCTAATAAGAAGTCATTTTAAATTGTATTTTAATTAAAATATTTTGTTCATCTTAATTATTTTAATTAATATTTTTCATTATTATTTTAGTTACGGTACCGTCATATTTTGTAAATTTTAAATCTTTTCATTTTGTTTTGATTTCCAATAATTTTTTTTGGAAACAAGTTGTTGTTGAAATAATATTTGTCACTAATATAAATTTTTTCATTGAAGATGGTTGCTGTCCCGGCTGGATCGGTTCAAATAGGGCTTGCTCTAATAATGCTTAAATATGACAGACTTATTTGTGCATGATTAAATGAAATAAGGTTTAGATCAGGTCAATTAGGACACATATGGCTTAATTATTTAATCAATTTAATTAATTTGAATTTAATTAAAATTAATACAATTAATCAATTTAATTATTATTACTAGTTACTTTAAAGAAATTTAAATAAATTGTTTTTTTAAATAATAATTAAACGTGAACAAAAATAATTATATTAAAATTAAATAATGTAACGATTTTATCAAACGGTTTCCTTTTGCATAAATAACACTAGTTTACAAGAAAAATCTCCCGAAATAAAACTCAACTTTTCTTATAGATTTGGACCTCCTGAACACGAATATCATATTCATTTTTTTAGGTTAGCTCTTGTTTTTGAGATATTCACGAAAAACCAATTTTTTTGGTGATCAAAAATGTAGTTTCGGTTGTTGGGTCTCATATTTTACAAAACAAACAAATTAAATATATAAATGAGACAGGTGCATAGTAAATATGCCAACAAATATTTTGAGCTTTATTTTGTAAAAATCCATTAAGGATTCTGAAAGTTACAGTCAAAAAAAGTTGAAAAATACGAAAAATTCACGTTTTTTTTAAATTTTTCTATTTTCAACGCCATAAATTTTGAATAAATAAAGACACTAATTTTTTTAAATTTCTTGGAGCCTATAGTAGCTTCAATTCTCTTTCTTTTAAGCTAAAAGACACAAATATTGGTGCAGTTTGCACTAAGTTATTCAAGTTTTCCCAAAGAAAGTCAAAACTCAAAATTTGGAAAAAATAAGTTTTTACTTAATTTATTGTGCCATAATTAATCATTTTAAAAGTTCAGTTGTTCTCAAACATCAGTAAAGAATTATTTTAAAATAGTAAAGTATAATTTACATTTTTGTTTTCGAAGTTGGGAATTGGATCGATATGAGACTTTTATAGAAAAATATAAACAAAAAAAAATGAATTGTGAGGAGAGGCAAAACATCATAACATCAGAACTATTTAAGTTAGTTCAAGCACCATAAAGTTAAGCCCCTATTTATGCCTATTAATACCTGTAAGGTTTGTTTCTTTTCTTTTTTTTCTTTTTTGATAATGCAAATTTTTTTCTATCACCGCCCACCTTGTGTTACTCCTTACGTTTATGATCATTTTAAGTTTAATTTAAGAAAGCAATTACTTCTCCTTTTTAATAGTTTTTCGGTTTTCCCAACTTTTGTTTAATTAGTTTAAAGAGGTTTCTTTTTGAGTAGATAATTGTCGTATGATAAGTTGCAAATATAATCTCTCTGATGAGAAATTTAATTCCAAACATTCAAGTGAAAATATTAATTAAAAAGAAAAAATATTACAAATATAAGTTTTAAATAGTGTATTGTTTTTAAAAATCAATAAATCAATAGTGATATCTGCCTTGTAAAGCAACATAAATTGTTAGTAAAGTGTAAAGTCAAGTTTATTTAAATGACATCGTCAAGAAGTTTGAAGTGTTAAAATAGCCCAAATTCATTTTGTTTTATTTGTGGAAGTTACATAATACATACTGCTAAAAGAATCACCCCATTTATAAGAACTGCCTATCTTCATTACTAACTGAAATTTTCCAACTCCTAAAATAAATCCGAGGTGGGAGAAGCTAGATCATGTCAAAAAACTTCACAAAAAAAATCTCAATTTCGAGAAAAATCATATACAAATATAATACAACTTTTGTCAAAAAAAGACATTTCATAATCAACTAATTGAAATTTTTCAACTCCTAAACTAAGTCCAAGGTGGGAGGAGCTAGATCATGTCAAAACACTTCACAAAAAAAATTTCAATTTCGAGAAAAATCATATACAAATAAAATATAGCTTTTGTCCTAAAAGACATTTCATAATCAACTAACTGATATTTTCCAACTCCTAAAATAAGTCCGAGGTGGGAGGAGCTAGATCATGTCACAAAACTTCACAAAAAAAATCTCAACTTCGAGAAAAATCATATACAAATAATATACAACTTTTGTCAAAAAAAGATATTTCATAATCAACTAACTGATATTTTCCAACTCCTAAAGTAAGTCCGTGGTGGGAGGAGCTAGATCTACTACGAAAACAACATAAATATCAAGTAATTATGTTGCAGAATTTAAATTATTCTTATATGTAGTTAATTTTTTTCTCCAAATTTTGAGTTTTGACTTTCTTTGGGAAAACTTGAATAACTTGGTGCTAACTGCAACAATATTCGTATCTTTTAGTTCAAAAGAAAGAAAATTGAAGCTACTATAGGCTCCAAGAAATTAAAAAAAATTAATGTCTTTATTTGTTCAAAATTTATGGTGTTGAAAATGAAAAAATTTAAAAAAAAACGTGAATTTTTCGTATTTTACAACTTTTTTCGGCTGTAACTTTCAGAATCCTTAATGGATTTTTACAAAATAAAGCTCAAAATGTTTGTTGGCATATTTACTATGCACCTGTCTCATTTATATATTTAATTTGTTTGTGTTGTAAAATATGAGACCCAAAAACCGAAACAACATTTTCGATCACCAAAAAAATTGGTTTTTCGTGAATATCTCAAAAACAAGAGCTAACCAAAAAAATGAATATGATATTCGTGTTCAGGAGGTCCAAATCCATAAGAAAAATTGGGTTTCATTCAGTGAGACACAAAAAGTTCAAAATTTGTAAACTAGTGTAATCCTGAAATGAATAAATGATACATCATCATCAAAAGAGAGGGTATTTAACACTAATGTTTCAAAATAATGAGTGACCTAGTGGCTAGCACGTTGAACTCGAACTCTGAGAACCCGGGACTCCCATCTAAGTGATAATAGCACATATATTGCAAAAAAAAAATCGGTCTACCACTATGAAACAAAATAAGAAAGTATAAATATTTTTTATAAACGAAAAACCGGAAATGAGTCTACAATAGTTATTTGTTTATCTAGAACGAAAAGTGAAACTTTAAAGTACGAGCTAGTTGTTTACGGCCAAGGCGTCTAGCCAAGGCTGAAATTAGTAGTGAGTACCTTTAAAAACACTTTTCGTTTGAGGTAAATACAAAATTTTATTTCATACTGGAAATTTATTAAAATAAAAAGAAATGAGTTTTAAATTTTGCTCAAAAAGTTGAACTTTAACGTCCTAGAACTTTATAAAATTTTATAAAGTCCTAGGACATTAAAGTCCGTTAGACCCGTTAGGAATTGGGTGCGTGTGTGGACCCAGATATTTAATTCGAGCATTCTAGAACAGAATCAAAGCAGATATTCTTTGATTCTGTCCAAGAATACTAGTATTATGTAAAAAAATAACAAAGTTATAAAATTATAGAAGAAACTATAAAAAACAGCGGGCATATCAACCATCCAAATCTTATTATTTTTTTAGTTTTGCATAAAAAATTATCAAAACTTTAAAATTAAATTATTTTTACTAAAAAGGACGTACTCTAACTTTATCTAACCATAATCTTTTTTTAAATTCGTCAAGTGGTTCTTGAGATATGTTTTTTTGAATATACATAAAATCCGTAGCTTAAAAAACTCGACGGATCTAAAAATAATTATCCCGTATTATAAGGAGAAAATAATGACCTTTTCAATAAAAATAGTTTAAATTTATATTTTTGATAATTTTTAATAAAAAATTCAAAAATCAAAAAATTTAAAGTTTGGCGATTTTTTTAAAAATTATGGTTATTTTTTTAATAAATCTTTATCTCTAAATGGGTAATTCTTTTACAAACCGAACAGATTTGGACAAAATCTGACCGACACATTTTTGATTTGGCTGAAATTTTTTTTATGTGTTTTATATCGAAAAAAAGATAACGTGTTCGCGGATTTTTTTTTTGGAAAGTATAGCGGTTCTAAATATCGAGAATTTCGTGACTTTTGGCTTGACGAGTTAATTTCAAATATTCATAACTTTAGTTTTATTAAAGATAGAAACCTCTAGTTGATGTTGAAATTTTTTATCGTCTCGCGCTCGATAAATTAATTTATTTGTAACAGTAAAACTCATTTATCCATTAATTAAATATACGTTTCTTATTGAAAATTGAAAGCAGAATACGATGGTTTCACTAAACACTCTTTATTTTTGTTACATGATGACGAAAAATTTAATTTTAATATTTTATTTGTTTATAACAATAGGAATTTGTTAATAATTTTTATAAATAACGGTTTTTTTTTAAATTCGATCTTTATTCTTTAAAATAAAATAGACAAAAAGTGTCTGTCTGTAACAGAACCGAAGTAATGAATCTTTGAAAATAAGTCTTCAAGCCAAAAATCACAAAATTCTCGAAATTTAGATCCGCTCTATTTCCACTAAAAAAAAAGAAAAAATCCCCGAAGTAGTATATCATTTTGTTTATATAGATCCCGTAAAAAAATGTTCACCTGAATCAAAAATGTCTTAGTAACATTTTGTCCTAATCTGTTCGGTATGTAAAAGAATGACCCATATATGGAATTTTTTGTCGTCCCGCGCTCGATAAATAAATTTATTTCTTACAGCAAAAATCATTTCTCTATTAATTAAAAAAACTTTTTTTATAGGAAATGAAACGTAGAATACGATGGTCATACTCAAAAATCATTTCGTGGGTGGGACAATGACTAAAGATCAATATGAACATTTTGTTTGTTTATAACAATAGGAATTTGTTAATAACTTTTATTATTTTTAATTTTTTGTTTGTAATCCAGCATTTTTAAGCTTTAAAATAAAACAAACTAGAGGTTTCTATCTTTAATAGAACCGAAGTTATGAATATTTGAAAATAACTCGTCAAGCCAAAAATCACGAAATTCTCGAAATTTAGAACCGCTATATTTTCAAAAAAAAAATCCTCGAACACGTATATCTTTTTTTTGATAAAAAACCCATAAAAAATATTTCAGTCAAATCAAAAATGTGTCGGTAAGAAGGGTGTTCGGTTTGTAAAAGAATTACACAAATATAAGGTGAAATTTTTTTAAAAAAAAGTCCATAATTTTTCAAAACACCGCCAAAATCCAAGCTTTTGGTATTATGTAGTACAATAATGAAATTATAAAATTGTAAGTAATAAACATAAAATTTAACGGGGATATCAATCCACTCTACCAACTACTATTATTTTTTAAGATTTTATAATAAATTATAACTGATTATTTTTAATTAAAAGAACTCAGTTTTACCAAAATCCATCAGGGAGTTTTTGGATACATTAAATTGAACATATTTAACCCGTGGTTTTTAAAACTAACCCTAGCTATAAAGTGAGAACCCCTCTCGACAAACAAAAAGGTTCTTCTACCAAACGTGTTGTTTAATTCTCTCTTCCATTGTAAAAAAATTGAGGTAAATCAAAAAATAATATGAAAAACATTTTCGGAGTGACATGAATTATCCATTTTAATATATGTATGATTTTTTTGTAGTTACACTAACACCAAAAATAATTTACTTTTTTAAAGTGAATTTCCTTTTGAAATAATTGTGAAAAGCAATTTACTTAGTAAAGAAATACAATTTCTTTTTCTTTCACAGTCATATGCTTTATGTTATAGGAGGAGAGGGGCAAAATGCATATAAATGAGACCAGGCTCCTTTGGGACTAGGGATACCTAGTTACGCCAATGATAGTAGATGAATTACCATACCATTTTGTAAAATAAAAAATAATTGTGCTTTTAGAAAAATTTTAAAGTTTGAAAACAGGGTGGCTCGAAAGTATTCAAATTCAAATTTCTGGTGACTTTGAAATCAACATGCAAGAGAACGTCTCACCCGATATTAACGGTTTTATATGCGTTGAAATGATAATTGACTGGCGAATCGAAAAAAATACACAGTAAAATTTTAAAGATCTCAGATCAAAAACTTTAGTTTTGCAACTAAAATTTTGACTTGTGATGCACATTTTTAAAAACTAATATCTTTAGGAAAGTAAAAATTTTCAAACTTTCGTTTTGTAAAAAAAATTCAATAAATGTTTGACCTACGGCATCAGCGCTGTCTTTAAAGATTTATCTAGTATTTTTATTGTTACCAGTGTTTTGTAAGGAAAAGCTTTACTGTATATTTTTTTATTTTTTACTGTGTATTTTAGATCGATACTGTATATTTTAGGTCGCTAGGCCAGCTCATTACCTTTCACCCACACAATTGTTGATATAGTTTGAATTTTCAAAAATTTTCCGGACCACCATGTTCTCAAATAAAACATTTTAGAACAAAAAACGCCGAGGATAAAGTTGGAACTTTCATATTGTGAAAAATTTCAAAAAATGTTTGATCTACGGCATCAGCGCCATTTTAAAAAATTTAATTTTTAATATTTTAACAGTGTTAGCAAAAATTTTACCGTATATTATAATCGATAATCCAATATGGGCAATATAGAAAGGCCAGTCAATTATTTTTCCAACACATATAAAACCGTTGATATCGGTTGAGCCGTTCTCTTGCAATTTGATTTCAACGTCACCTTAAGTTTCAATTTCCAGAAAACTTTTGGACCACTCTGTCTCAAACTAAACACTTAACAACTTTTCTTTATTTTTTATTCCACCTTTACGAGTTATATTCTAAGTATGAAGTCAATCAAAAATGATCTTTCTAAGCGTCGGTCGTGTATATCACGAATTTCATCAGTATTATATGTTTTATTCTTTGACATATTTCCCCTTTGGGTCAATTTTTTTTAGCAGATTGCTCTCGTAGATTAAAAACTCAGAATATTTTTCACAAGAATTTATTAAAATATATTCCACACACAAAATGACTTTCGAAGTCCCAACACTTAATTGTAAATTTTATGATGTCCATACTTTATTTACTGTGGGAAAAACGTTTCCAGATGTAGCATTGGTTCATCGTAAGGACAGCGCGTATTCCACAATTTTGAGTATGGAACATGATTTACTTCAAAATGATGAGATGTTTTTAACCATTTGTGATTTTTGCTAAACCCGTATATTCCTTCCCGTTCTTCCCTCGTTACCCAGCTTTTCGAGCATTCTTTAAAAAAATGGGGCCTATTTTAAAACGCAGAACGCAGGTCAAATTGTTAAAAATCAGGACGTCTGGTCACCGTACATTACCTGAAACTTGGCTAACTATCATTAATTGTGCACTTATTCGTTTCTTCTTTTTTTTTTTTTCAATAAAATGTGTTGTGTAGTAGGAATCACAATATGTGTCACAACAACACACAAAAACCTTTTAAGACCAAGGTCCCACAACAACAAACGTTCAAAGGTGTTGATGGACGTAAACCTTTCTTTTTTTGTATTTTTATATTTTTTAAAGAATGGATAACTAAAAAAAAAATCCTATCACTGACAAAATATGACATAGGCCAATATTTTATGATAGAATAGAGAAAATAAAAGTAAATTAAAAAGTAAATAGCAAATTATTACAAAAATTTGCTGAAACAAAACAAAAATGTAGTTGCCAATAATCCAGCCAATAATCCAGCATGGAGTGTTGCATAATAAAATTAATCAAATAGCTAATTCTCAGTAACCATGTTGGTTTTTTTCTCTTATTATACTTTCAGAATGATTAACCAAGTCTAAAAACAAATGTTGGTTCACAATATATTGAGAAAGATGTAAACTAGCGCCACTGTCACTTCCACTTCAAATTCCGCCTAAAATTTCTGGCTGTTAAATATATGTATGTCCAGTCGAATCCCCTATGCTTACATTTTATAATATTTATAGACACATATAGATGAATATGCCTTTACCAATCCTTTCTTCGTAGGGTATTATCACCCGCCGTCTAAGGATTTGCCGATCGGTTTTGCGGATTTTGACGAACCTCTTTTGTTTGTGCATATGACCTATTAATTTATGTTTCACGACTATAATTGTAACTCTTGAGTACCCCAACTTTTTCTGCAGAGTCTTAGAGATATGAACTCGATATTTTTATCATTTTTCACTTACTGAATAAACATGTTCTATTTCTAAACGAAATGCGGTTGTCTCAACCTCACTGTGAGTGCGAATATTGCAGATCGAAATCTGAAATTGAGTCAACAGCTGGACATGTACATAACAGTGTGTAACGGACATGTACATAACCGCTTTTGATGTTTATGTCAAAATTAAATATAGTTCAATTAAATGCATATATGTACTTCAATTTTAAAATGAAAAATTCATAATATAAAACCAAAATTTTAAGTAGTTCTCCCAATCACCGTAAAATTCGTATTGTAAATTAAATACCGTGAAATTGTGTGCAAGCATTTTTTCTTTGTTTGAATAATAAGCTGCTAACTTCGGGGAGGTTGTCATTACTTTAATTTTTTTCAGTTTATAAATCCTAATTATGCATACAAGTGCCGCATATAAGGTAATATTTAGATACCGAGTATCTAAGTGACTGCATTTCAGACTGATCTGCTGATCTGTTGGTTATCGCCGCCACTATGTTAATGTTTGTTAAAATGTACTTTGTAACATCAACAAAATTTTCGTACAATTGACCAAACATTTTTAAACGTCAAAAATGTTTGGTCAGTTGTAATTTAATTTAGTTTCGAGACACAAAAATAATACTGAAATATTATTGTAAAATACACCAACAGATTTATGAAATGTATGTCTGTGTGTAATACGCTGAAATTTTTTATTTTTCGGTATGTTATTTTCACCCGGGACATGCATTCGTTCATAATGGAAGGAAATATTGTACAGATTGAGCAAACCTTAAAGTGTTATGTTTTCCTTTCAAAATGTTATTTGGAGAATGTTAGGAGTAAGGATTTTGACTTAAACCATTTTTGAAATGGAATATCATATGAACGATCGATTATTTCCGATTCATTTATTTATTTCACATCAAATACATTTTGATTCGTGTCGCCCAACTCCGCACTTTATTCTCCGAAAAAAATTGAATAAGTTCACGATTATTGCAAACTTTGTAAAGTGTTGGTGTAGTTTTATAATGATGTAGTGAGGCGAACCTACTGCTTGTTCCGTTTTTTCACCTGATTTGCGTATTCATCGTACCATCACCTGACGGCATATCGCCCCAAACATTGTTTCATGGTACATACACATCTTCCTTTTTCGACACTACTTATGACAACGTAACGTTATTCTATTACTCGTAATTACTACGGGCTCAGTTGCAAATTTGTCTCCCATAGATTTAACAACTACACAATTTTCAAAGGTTACCTAACTTTTTCTAAATAATTACTATTGGATTATTATCTATTATCCGTTTAATACTCTTTACTACTGTATAATTTCAAAAGAAATTCTTTAATCTTTTAAAATTTGGTAAATTAAAATTAACAAAAAGAAATTATTGAACTTGTAGTTTTGCTGACTTTCAATTTCATAAATCTTAAATTGTCAAGAAATTTTAAAATTATCGAATGTTTCACGCTCGCAGAAAAAAAAATTTGTATGTACGAGGTGCAACTAAAAACATATCTCCAAAACGGTGACGTTTGTTAAGGAAATTGTAATTTGTTCTTGTGGTCTTTCACTAGGTTTTTATTTGGTGTCTGTGTCACACTGTTCCAAATTTTAATTATAACAATTTTATTTGGTTTTTCCAAAATTTAAAAACAAAAACAGTCTCGTATAATGCAATTTTTTTTTAAAAAAAAATTTAAATGATTTGTATGTGTACATGAATCAAAAAACAGAAGGTTATTGAACTATATTCGTTTCTTACATATAAATTAATAATATTACTTTTTTCAAATATCTATCTACTATATATGCTTAAGAGTTAACAAATTTAAATAATAATATTTTTTTTTGTTGATTTATAACGTTTGCTGTTGTTCCTTGCGATCAGAGATAATAAAACTCATAAAACCATTATTGTTGGTGTAAAATTGAGTTGTATAAAATTTCTTAAAAAATTAACTTTAGAATTTATGAGATTCAAAAATAAAAATTATTATCATTCTCGCACCAATGAATTTGTGATAATATTGACGAATTTGTTAATAGACAAATAAAAATTTACCTTTATAAAACTAATTTTTTTTTCTTTCTTTTTAGGTAAGTTACTTCAAGTTCAAATTATAACCTTAGGAAACAAATTTTAAGTAATTTGTATAAATACAGGTTTGACACTAGAAATGCAGAAACAAATATTATTTAATGTTATAATTAAAATGTTTTTAAGGTAATAGTTGTTATGAATAAGAATATAGAATTATCTCCATTTGACGACTATAAATATGAATACATTAATGGCTTATTCACGTATATGTGTCTATAGGTGCTCTTCCGAAATCGGGTCAGGTTTCAGTTTAATTTAACCTCAAAAGATCTTTTACATGATAAGATTTTAATGTTACCGCTAAAATTTTTATCATTTTAGGGGCACGTCTGTATGTTGATTGTCTATTATATGATAGGAATATTTTTATTATATTTACCGATAAATAGGGAAATGTCCATCGTTATCGTTTGTCAATTGTCATTATCAAAAACTTTGACCGAATTTTTAAAAAAAATTTATTAATACTATTGGTTTAAAATAATATTTATTAGAATTAAATTTAAAATTTCGATAGCAAAATTCTAAAATAATAGTGAACTTTAAGAAAATCAATTCTTAAAAAAAAATTCCATACACAAACTGCATAATATAATGTATTTATATAATCTGTTCTTACTAGCTGCTAATGGTTCTAGCATTCCCACTTATGGTACGCAATTGCTACAACTTACAAGTCAAGATCTCTAAAGACTCTAACGAACATTTACGCATGCCTTCACAATAGCTGCTGTGATGATTATTGGCGCAGTCTTTTTATTCGGTATTCTTGTTGACCTTAAACGCAAACGACTGGTTGATTAAGGGACTCACCTGTCTCAAAGGTTTGGACACCATGCGTCATAATGTGGTCCTTTATACAGTTGCTGATCTTCCATTATCACGACCACGCAGATTGGATTCTACTCGACACAAAGGAGCATTCAATGAATTCCAAACATGGGGGAATTAGAGATTGGCAGACCATCTTCTTCTTCAGTTTCGTGTCCTCTGCACATGATGAAGAAAAAAGATCACGACTGGCGACCGTGTGTGGCTATCGAAAACTTAACACAGTAACAACAACACCTGATCGTTATCCTATACCTCACATTCAAAACTTATCCATGCATTTACATGCCTCAAAAATTTTCTCTTAAATCGATATCGTCAGAGCATACCATCCCATCCCGTCGCACCTGAGGACGTTTACAAAACGGCAATAACGACTCCATTTGGCCTATTCAAATGCACCCAAATACCATTTAGTCTTTGCAACGTTTCAGCGATTCATGAACGAAGTACTTCTAGATCTAGACTTTGTTTTTGTCTACATAATCGACATTTTTGTGGCTTCCCAATCCGAGGAACAACACAAACTTCACTTGGATCAATTATTCCAAAAGCAAGTGGAGTTTGACATTCACATCAAAACATCCAAATGCATCTTTGGTGCAACTTCTGTTGATCTCCTTTGCCACAAGATCATACCTTCTGATGAACGCTTTCAGTCAATTAGAGAATTCCCATCTCTAAATTCAATAAAAACAATTCAACGCTTTGTCGGTATGGTAAACTACTACCACCACCGATTCATACCAAAGGTCGCCGAAACTTTGACTCCAATTCATTCTCACTTGGCTTCTCTTCTAAGGATGCCCAAGACTGTAGTTGGCCTGCTGAATGCGACGACGCATTTGTGCACGTCAAAAATGAATTGGTCCAAATAACACTTCTCCGTCATGCTCCGACTCACAGCTTAGCATCACTACTAATGCAACAAACGACATGGTCGGCGCACTTCTACAGCTTGTTTAAAATAAGTGTTGGTAGCCTACGGAATTCTTTTCAAAGAAACTTTCGGATACAGAAAAGAAATATTCCGCATTCGACAGAAAATTACTGGCAATTTGCATAGCAATCAAACAGTTCAGCTATTTTGTCGAAGATCGAGATTTCATTTTTTACACAGATCATACGCCTCTTACTCGAGCTATCCAATCGTAAACAGAACACAATCCAAGACAATAACGTCACTTGAATTTCACAATTTACAACGGACATTCAGCACATCCATGCAAAGATAATGTAGTGGCAGACACACTCTCTCGCACTACAGAATCAGAACGGCCGCACTTGAGACTACAACATCATAATGCAAGCACAAGAAGCAGACATGGAACTTTAGAATTTAATTTCTGGTTTCAGACGTCTCACTTGTTCCAACTAGAGCTTTTCAAATTACCTAGAAAACTGGAGCTTTTCAAATTACCTGGTCTAGAAATCACCTGCGAAATATCCATTGGAAAAAATCGCCCATAGTTGAAGCACTACGTCAAACAATTGTCGAAACATCACATAACTTGTCACATCCTGGTGTTTGAGTATAAACAAGGACGTAACCCAGTGGGCGATTTCTTATTTATCCTGTCAACGTTCCAAAGTTCAACGTCATCACCTCATGGACAAT
This sequence comes from Diogma glabrata, assembly GCA_963693315.1. Classification (NCBI taxonomy): domain Eukaryota; kingdom Metazoa; phylum Arthropoda; class Insecta; order Diptera; family Cylindrotomidae; genus Diogma; species Diogma glabrata. Next base: position 254,097,661 of record OY856186.1, read on the forward strand.
TTGAAATTCCACCCGGTTGATTTCAACACATTTACTTAGATATAGTAGGACCACTTTCACCTTCAAACGGATTTCAAGACTTGTGTCGATCGTTTTACTCGCTGGCCCAGCTATCTAATGAGTTCTTCATCGAAAAACGTGTTTCATCTATGCCAACTACACACACAGTTACCGATCAACTGCGGAATATTATTTAAGACCTCATTTAAACACTACCACGCAGTACAAAACCAAATGATTTATTTTTCCCTTAAACATTGGACAACTGCGAATACGTTTTCGTTAGGTCAGATAAGGTACGCATAGGATTATCACCTACATAGAAGGTCCTTTCAAAATACTCCGCTGACGCCGTAAACCCTTTAACATTTCATTCAAAGGCAAAAATCACAAAGTTTCAATCGATAGGTTGAAACCAGCATACGGGATCCTATCCGCACCCGAACAGAATACAGGAATCAAACCACGAAAAAAAGTCCGTATTGCTCAATAGGTTTTGATTTCCCTTGGGAAAACCTGATGAGAATTCTGTGGCGGATCATTATCATTCACGGCCACAAACCGTAACGATCCAAAATAATCGATTTACAACTTTCGTTCAGTTAGTAGATATTATCCAAACAACTTTCGTACAAACCTCATCAATGCTGCTACATCAATGCTACATTAACATCATTGATTTCACCATTCCGGTTTCTAGTTGCCGTATTAAATTTAAATTTAATTTTCCTAATAAAAATTAATTCTCTTCTCAATCGGCCGTCGAGTTGTACACAGGCGGATATTTTGTATTAAAATTAAATTCAGTTTTTTTTGTGTAATATAAAACTAATTCACATAGATATTTATCGATATATCGAATAACGATATCGGAATAATAAAATATCGATAAATCGATATATCGATAAATCAATATATTAATGTATCGATATTTTTTGCATATCTATATTTTTTATATCGCCCAACTCTACTGCATATTACTAACAAAATAACCATTAAATTCACTTCACTGATTGAGTTCGCTCAATAAATTCGATTCCTTTACTTCACCCGTATTTTATCGAATTTTGAAGATAGTTTAACTTTTCAGACCAAGTTAACCATTATATTAACCGTTATTATAACCGAGCAAGTTATAACCGTTCACAACTTAACGGTTATGTTTATATATTTTTTCATTTGGTAAAGACCCTCTTGCTTGCACCACCATCTGAAGTATTCTGCACCTCAGCTATGAGAAATTGTTAAAACTTGTTTTTGGTGTCCGTGAACCCATATTGTCTACGAGCTAAAAATAGAACAATTCGAAAGGGGTCGGCAAGCTGTCAGACATTCCTTTCCCATATTTTTTTTATTAAATAGTTAGACATGTTTAGCACACTAAATATGAAATATTCATTATTCAGACTCTTTGAATATCCGAAGATACCATGTCAACTATAAAGGAAGGTGATGAGGAAAATGGAAGGAAAGAGGATATAGGGACAACTATACTAATTGTTTTAAATGATGATGTACATTCTCTTTAAATGATTGAGGGAAAAATTCATCGGGAAATACAGAGGAAGGCATTGAGTTCCACAATTTGACCACTCTATTAAAATAGTCGTTCTGGAATAGGAATATGATGCAAATTTGTGTCCGACCAATTATGCTTTTTGATTGCTTCCAACCGCTTTTATTTTTCAACGCTCTTGAGGAAATAAATGTCATTTTGTTTAAACAGCGTTAAATCTCTATTGATCTTCCTTTCTTTCACGTCTCTGCTTATTTTTTCGTTTCTTTCTCCCATGCTCTCATTATCTCTTAATCTTCTTCTGCTCTTGATTTTTTAATCGATTTTTTTCGCGATTCATTGGAAATGAATAAACTTTCTAAACATTTTTACAATTTCGCACCTAACATTACACACCATATTTTACGTCACAGTGGAAATAAATTAAATCATCTACATCGAATTCATAACACTTGCATTTTACTGCCTATCAATCACAATTAATTTAATTTTTGTTTGTTAAAATGCAACAACCTACTTTCTTTTTCATAAAAGCTATATAAATTTTAATAATAAGCTAAAAACCAATAAAATCAAGAATAAAAAACGACATAAAATGTAAATTCTGAATTGAAAACCAAAAACCAACTGAATCGGACATATAATTAAACATCTGAATTGATTCTTTTGCTTAACCTTAACCCTCTATCACTAACCTTTGTTTTTGTAATTTTTACACTTTAATTCCACCGATGAATTGTGATATTTATTTATTAGAATTACGGTAAATCTTGTTCAATTTTTGAGCAACATCATTTTTAAAATCTAAACAAAAACATTTTCGGTTATTCACCTCTTTTGAGGAACATAAATCTAAACTTTGGTTTAGATTTATGTTTCTCATTTCATTTTTAACACCGAGCTACCCAACGATATTTCTTTCAATAAATATGTATACCGAACAAAAAATAGTTTACTCTAATGCGATCTTTTATAATGGTAGTGGGAAAATCACGGTATTTCGCCATAGATACATAATATATTCTCTCATTCTCGGTTGTGCGATTAGCCAATCCGCCAATCCTCTCACTCTAGTGCGATTAGCCAATCCATCAGAATCACCATACGATTTGTTTATTGTGACCAAAGGGTGGAGTTTAGCCAATAGTTAGTAACAAAGGGATAAACGTTATATCTTATTATTGTTTCCTAGCATGCTTTTTCCGTTTTTGAAATGCATAAATTGTCAATTTATTTATAAAGAAAAACATTTTAAGATTATTATTAATATTTTTGTTTTGCTTTGTTTTTATTTATTTTGTTGTTTCTTTCTTCTTAACTTTTGCTACAAACACACTGAAGGTTTTGTTTTTTTTTGTTTAACACAATATATCTAAGTGTTTGAGATAAAAAAAATACAAGCGCGAATTGTATTTGTTTGAGAAATTTATAAAATTGTTGGAATCTAAGTAGAGACTGTGGTGAATATTGTCTGTACAGTTTTAGCTAGCAAACATTACAAAGTTGTGACATATACAGGGTCCCACGAAGGTTGTCCCACCGGTTAACTGGGGATACCTTGGAATAGCGCTAACAACTTTTGTTCAAGCGAAAATGCGAAACATGCGAAACAAAAACAAAAATGAAAAAAAAAACAAATGCATGAAATGCTTTTCTGCGAAATGCTTGAACAAAAGTTGTTAGCGCTATTCCAAGGTATTCCCAGTTAACTGGTGGGACAACTTTCGTGGGACACTCTTTATATTGGTCTTGTCTTGATATTGTTTTTTGTAATAAGTGATGTTTTACTTCCAATATTTTCTAGTTTTAAAGTATCCAGGGAGTAGGGTTTCTAATCCGGATATCCGGATATCGAATTATCCGGATTATTCGAACATATTTTGACTATTTGATTATCCGGATACTTTTTTGCAATTATCCGAATATTAAAAAACCCTTTATTTTGTAAAAAATAATCAAATTGCGTTGAAAAGTTCAAATAACTATTAACTTGCGTTGCAAAGTTTGTTAGTGCAGTGAAGTGACTACAAGTTTTAAAAATTTATTTACAACTTTAATGTTTTGAAAACTGTAATCATTGAATATTTTATGAAACACTTCGTGAATCTGCAGTGTAAAGATATTTTACTAATATTTATTTAATGCTATATTAATTTTAAAAAAATAATGTTTTATAAACTTGTGGCCCTGTCAATAAAATATGAAGTGTTGGCTATTTTTTTAAAGTTTATGAGAGCTGTACTTGTAAATTATGACTCTGAGGAAATCACTAATGAAATTACTATTGAAAGTGAAGATGAAGAAAGTCTAAGTAGTGAAGTTTGTATAAGAAATCGTGACTGCAGAAAGTACTTGAGAATGCTATTGCTTTAATTACTCATGTTGAGAAGCAGAATGAAGGAAGCTCCATATTGCTGAAGAAAGATTTCATTTATTTAAATAATTATAAGAAACGGAGGGCAATTTAAATATTTTATATTGCGTATTATTACCAATAAAAACTACATCGACTGCAACGGAACGGGTATTTGCAATTGCTGGTCTTACCAGGACAAAAATTAGAACTCCACTCAATTTCGAGACATTGTAATAATTAATTAATTAATGCAATAATTTTTCTAAAATATGCATTTTTATAAATGCATCAATTACTTCATTAATTTAATTAAATTTATCAATAATTTTATTTTTTTATTATTATTATTTATGATTTGTTACTATTTTTGTTATTTTGTGACTATGTATAAAAATTAATTAATATAGATACATTAAAAATATACATAAATGATTTAAATACCGCAAAGTAAAAAACATGTTTTATTTATTGTTTAATTATCCGGATAATTTATTGTTTATGTATTCGATATCCGGATAATCAAATAGGTCGGATATTTAGAAACCCTACCAGGGAGTAACAAAGTGTAATGATTGCTTCCGCAACACAGTACTGAGCAGTTTTTCGAGGTGTTTCTAGTCGGTGGACCAGGTTCGGGCTCAGTACAAATAGGCCCCACAGCAATACTAAGAACCACACCCATTAGAGCCGAGACGATTAATCTGACATCCCTTACTACTACGTGTCTCTGAGCTTGCACTAACACATCACACCAACTATACCCATCAATAACAAATCAATAATATATCAAATTATTATATTTAAACAATAGCAATAGAACATATTATATTTAAACAATAGCTGCGTTTTTTTCATTCGGGTCAAGATCAAGGTTTGAAAAAAAACGATGTGGGTCACGCAAAGAAAAAAATATTATATTTTAAATTGTTGGCAACACTGAGCTTCAGAATTGCGAAAATAAAATGTCAAATCAGCATTTTGATAAATGTCAGATCAGTAAAGTTTATGAAAATTTATATTTAATTGTTGTGTCAAAACCCCCGATATAGAAATCTAACTCATTTTTTAGCAGAAAAAAAATCGTGAACTTGTAGCGCCATTTTGAAATTAAAACTCAATATAAAAAAAATTCAAAAAAGATTTAACGTCTCTTGAAAAATAAAATTTCATATAAAAAAAATTCATAAAAATTTAATCAGAAACACTAATCACTCCATTTTTTTACATATGGCAATGTTCATTGATTATTGCAAATGGCGTGAAATAAAATAATTGATAAGTAGGGTCATTCCATGTCAATTCAACACAAAAAAGGACCATTTTTATCTTCACCATCTCGGATTTTCTTGAAATTTGGCACAGGTGTACTATTGGTATAGACTTGGAAAAATATAAAATTTTAAAGAGATATGTCAACTCGTTTTTGATTTACAGAGCTGTAAAGTTCTCACAAATAGGCCCAAAAACCGGAAACACCATTTTTTAAAATTGCTGTAGAACCTTTCCTAATTGCACTAGAGACCTAGGATTGGTGACATTTTACAGCGTTTTTAATGCCCTTTAATATGATATGAAACAGTTTATGGTTAAGATAAAAAAAAAAATTTTAAAACTTAATTTAAAATTTAAATTTTAATTTTTTCAAAAAGTACATATTTAAAAATTTTAAAATTAATTCCATGAATAGTTAGTATTGTTATAAATACCAGGGCAAAATATAAATTTGGGATGATAATGGCTTCATTGTTAAAAAAATTAAAGATTAAAACCATTTCCATCAATTCAATTCTGGTATTCATGTTCATTAATACAACAATGTAGCTAGCATTTTTCATTACCACTTTTTGAAATCATTGCTTCTACGTCAACAAAATGTCTACGCAAAAACTTTTTTTTATAATTGTAGCGAAGCACGCCGGGCCCTCCTAGTTTTTTTTTATTGCATTATTTCATAAAAATAATTTATTTTTTATAAATTATGTAGTATAATTAATTATAATACATAATTATTTAAATTTTGTGTTATAATAAATACAAAAATTATTATAATTTGTAATCTAAAATAATTACAGTATCAATAATATAAAACATAATTATTATTTAAGTAAAGTTATTAATTAAGTTTACTATTTTTAGTAAATTTATTACTTTTTCATCAAAAGGAGCTTTAGTCTTCAATTTTTTTAACAATGAAGCCATTATCATCCCAAATTTATATTTTGCCGTGTGATTTATAACAACACTAACTATTCATGGAATTAATTTTAAAATTTTTAAATATGTACTTTTTGAAAAAATTAAAATTTAAATTTTAAATTAAGTTTTAAAAATTTTTTTTTTATCTTAACCATAAAGTGTTTCATATCATATTAAAGGGCATTAAAAACGCTGTAAAATGTCATCAATCCCAGGTCTCTAGTGCAATTAGGAAAGGTTCTACAGCAATTTTAAAAAATGGTGTTTCCGGTTTTTGGGCCCATTTGTGAGAACTTTACAGCTCTGTAAATCAAAAACGAGTTGACATATTTCAGTAAAATTTTATATTTTTCCAAGTCTATACCAATAGTACACCTGTGCCAAATTTCAAGAAAATCTGAGATGGTGATGTTCAGACCCTGTGTTGATTTGATGTGGAATGATCCAGTAATAAAAATTGTAAACATCTAATCTTTAAAAAATATAGATTTTATATCGTATTGCTTTAAAATTAATTTTAAGCAAATTTATTGAAATCATGTTGAAAACAGATCATATTAAAATTGATTTTAAACAATTTTAATAAAGCATCTTTGACAAGTTTTTTATTTTGAATAAATTTTCTTTGACATTTATAAGTTTTAAAATTACCATACCAACCTTATAAAAAAAAACCTACGTTTTCGCCATCTCTTGCAATTTTATGTAACCAAAATATTTTAGATCATTGATCTAGACCCAGATAAATATCTGGGTTATGTTTTTGTTGTTTTTACATGTAAAAATAGACTTGTTCTAGACCTTGACCCTGATCCAAATGAAAAAATGCAGCTTATATCACAATCAGAAATAATTTTTTTTGTTTTATACTACGAACCCTGGCCGGATCGCCACAGCTTTATACGTGCTCCTTTTTTGTCTTTTAAGTGTCTCGTAGCCTTGAAGATGCTGGAGCACAGGTATAGATATGAAAATGAATCGATGTAACATATAATCACTATGTGACGATGCACAGGATACGATATATGGATGTAATTTAATGGGTGGCATGTAAATTTGATAATGACACGATATATTAGTTACTATGATGGACCTCATGCACGGTGCGTTGGATGCAACTTATGAATAAAATTTGATGGATGATAGTACGTTCAATAAAGCACGATGTATGACTGCCACGCATACAATTAAAATATAATTGACTTCATGCACAATGTGCTTCTCATATGAAATTCAACTACGCAGGTCGAGGCACTACACCCAGCATTCCAGTCCACGCGGCGTCTACAAACTAAAAAGATACAAAAAACAAGAAAATATGGTAGACTTTCCACGATTACCCACTACGAGAACTCAAGCTGATGAACGGACATCCAGTATAATATGAACCAAGTAAAAAAACTAAACTATTTTTCCTTCTCACCAAACACTATCTTCCCATTTAAATAAAAATAAAACACGCGAAAAAAACCAACCGTACTCGTCAACACCCAACTCTTTTCTGCCTTTGCCTGCCACGCTTCCTAACCAAGACAACATCACTCTCTCTATTTTTTTTTCCAGCTTCCACCGGGAAAAAAATGTGCATGGGGTGAGACCAGCCGCATTAAAGACCGTATTAAAGACTTTTTTATTTTTAATAATGAATTTTATATCGCCCGTCGGGCAAGCGGTACAGGACAGGTTCGTTTTGTCAGAAATCGCTTCTCCCAAGTTACTTTTAGACAATACGAATCTGAAAAAAAAACACGAATACCGAACTACCGTTAGGTTTATATAGCCTTGGCATGAAGTAGACCCAAATCATTTCCAGCAGCATCTGTACACCGATATAACACATTCCTCACCTTGGTCTTGGCTGGTATCTGGAAGCAAATTTTCCGCAGAAGCGGTTCGACGCATCGCTTCGGTTGTCTAACATAAACTTTTTGTCCGGCACTGTAGCTTTTGAGCCAACACCACAAGTTATATTAGTGAAAACACTTCTCGAAAGCGTTATTAAGATTTGCTTGGACCTTGGAGTGTAAGATAGAGAGCCTGTCTGTGAAAACCGGACTCTCGATATCAGGGTCCGCCATACAATGGCATGTTTCGCAGTAACTTATTACTCCGGCCATTCGTTACAGGATGGTAACCAAACATTATATAGTGTGGAGAATATTGAGTTAGGCTTTAGACCGAGTTTTGCAGCATAAACTCAATCTTTCCCAGTTGTACATCCCAGATCCGATGATCGAATTTTATGTACGGATGTATTGGCGACGATGGAACAATTGACCCGCTATGATGCATTTGCCTGTGGCGAATATTCTGCTGTTTTGAAATACATGGGTAGTTAATTGTTTCCTATTATTGCTATGGACAAACTCTCCCCAACTCCCTATGGACAAGGAACGCCGATATTATAAACAATATTTCATTCTTGAGATATGAAATCATTTTGGGTAACTGCGAGTTTGACAGGATCTTCAAAAAGATAAACATAGTGAGATAGTCCAAGACTATTAAAACCACAGTATTGCCGGCTTTTGAACGAGGGTGCGGTCCCAAAAACTCCAAGTAATGCGTTGCCATGGACGGTTCGTGAGAAACCTAGCTCCAATGGGGACCTGGTAGTTATATTAGCTGATTTTGTTTTTTTTTATAGACTTCACATGACACAACATAGTTATAAACTTGGGACCTCATCTTCGGCCAAAAATACAAGCGCCGGAATCGTTCCAGAGTTTCATTTGTCCCAAATAGAGCGAAAGTGCCAACATCGTGTTCTGAGGCTTTGAATTGGATTGTCAACGACGCATGCACCCACACCTTCCAGACCGGAAGATTCTGCAGTAACGCATTTCTTTTAGGTTCTAGCCGGATATATAGTTACAGGATTTACTTCCACCTACTTAATTAAGCCAGTATATAATGATCGTCCACAAAATCAGTAGTATCAAAGCTAAATGAATCTAAATGGTACAATATGTCTTCAAAAAACTTTTCCATAAAATCGCATACAAGCCGGAAAGTACGCCTGTAACTACGTGCCGGATGCGCTTCTGGTGTTCAGTAGTAAAATTAAGATGCTGTAGCTTGAGGTTCCACCTCGCCAACCAACCACTCAGGTCCTTTTGAAACATAAGCCATTTAAGACTTGAGTGTTCAGTTATCTCGGTAAAACGATAACCTTCAATATTCGCTCAGATTTTTTGAAGCTAAGAATCGCTGCCAGATACTCCAATTCCGACACTGAATAATTGCGTTGAGCCTTATTTTGCTTCTTCAAGAAGAACACGACTGGGCACTCATTACCTTCGTCGTCTAGCTGGTAAAGGACTCTACCCACCCTTGTAATGCTTGCATCACAGTGGATTATTAATTTCTTAGAACTAGAACAATTTAGATTGACTAACACCGGTGCGGTGGTCAGCAGTTTTTTTTAGACTTTGCGTGGGTCTCTGAAGACCAACCGAACTTCTTCGGACCCCTCTTCAAAAGGTCAGTGATTGGGGCAACCCCACTGGCGTAGTCAGGTATACAGCGCTGATACCTCCCGGCCCTCCCCAAAAGACGATGTGTTTGTTTTACTGATACCAGTGCCTGATACTCTCTGATTGCTTTTAATTTGTCTGGGACGTGCACAATCCCTCCTCCCCCCTATCAAGATACCTAATTTCCCGTAACATAAATTTGCTTCTTTCAACATTAATTGTCAACCCAGCCGCCTTGAACAATTTTGACACCATGATTAAAACTTCTAAATAGCAAACAGAAGATTTACTTCTAAATAACAAAGATTTACTTCTAAACAACTGATGGAGATATAAAAGTTGATAGAATTTATAAAATAATTTTTTTTAGTTTTTTCCAAACATATACATACACACCCATAGTCATTGTTGTTGTAGTCAAGAGCCTCACGGATATTACTAACAACTGTAACCAGAGCATAACCAGCATTAGAGCAAGGTTGAACAATACAGAACTAGAGTTGACCGTTTACAAAACGGAAGTCATATTAATGAGGTGGATGGACAGATGATAACATATGTACAGCACCTGAGGTATCTTGGAGTCATTCTAGACCACAAACTCAACTTTAAAGACCACCTGACGTACGCTGGTGACAAAGCTAAACAAGTAAGGGGTACGTTCCAAGATTTATGCCAATTGGCGGCCCTAGACAACCGATCACGAAGCTTCTCTGTAGCATTAACACATCAATATTGATGTATGCGGCCCCCATATTGGTCTCATTGGAGAAAACCCTATTAGACCTACCAAAACTGCCTATAGACTGACATCGTGCGCATATGCAGCGCTTACGGCACGCTATCTGATGAGGTTGCGAATATTATTGCGAGTAGGGTGCCGATCGATATTGCAGCAAAAGAGGTATCGGCTCTGCGTAAAGCAACACAAAACGATAATGACCAATGACAACTCAGAGTTCGTCAAAGACAGTCATATAGAATAGCAAGAAAAATGGTAAGATTCCGTCAACGGACGATGGACATTTGTGATAATCCCTGAAAACACGTTGACGTCAATCATCTCTTGATGTAGATGATCTCAGGCCATGGATGTTTTCGTCAGTACTTACGTCAGTATAGGCACGCAACGGACCCAAACTGCCTTTACTGTGAGGCAACGGCCTAGAATGCAAAGCACGTGTCAGTCGAATGCGGCTGCACTACTGTACAAATATAAAAATCAAAATTAAAAAAATTTTATTCTTAAAAAGAAAACATTACCTTCCTCTTCATAATCCAAATTATATTAAAAATTGAAAATGCATCTCCTGTGGGAAGAATGGCGATTGTAGGCTAGCACAAATTGCATTCTGTAAAGTCATTCATTGACTTTATGCAAAATTTATCGGGACTATATTGAATTATATCACACGTTCTCACCATAAAAATAATAAATATTCATAGCAATTTTCCCAATGCCCAATGTTTTATTAGCGAAAATTTTCTATCTTCGTTTCTTTTCATATTTTTTTTTTTTAAATAAAATGTGTTGTGTAATAGGGTTTAGAATATGTGTCACAACAACACATAAATACCGTTTAAGACCTAGGTCTAGACCTGGGTCCCACAACAACAGACGTTCTAAGGTGTTGATTAACGCTTATTTTAAACCTCTGCGGGTTGAAGCCACCTGAGACTAAGGGTTCCGGCAAACTATTCCATTTGTTTGTAGTTCGGACAAAGAAGTCTCTCTGCGATCTGCCAGTATGACAGCGCGGGATCTTTACCGTTTCACTGGTTGCGGTAGCCGATTGCCGAGTGGAACAGGGGTAAGAAAGCAACCAATATGGCCGCAAGTGAAAATATTTCAAATTTGCTCTAATAAAAAAAAAAATTAATTAAATTTAAGTTATTTGTGATAAAGCGTGATTAAGTTGTAATATTGATTTTTAAATTAAACATTAAAGTTTAACTTAATATTGCTTAATAATAGTGTTGAAAAATGATGAAAAAAAGATCTCAAAATAAAATAGAAAATACATGTGACGATTGTGGTAATTTAATCAATGTTGATCAAGATATGGTGGTGTGCAAAAAATGCGATAAAATGTTTCATGTAATTTGCAAAAATATTCTCCCAGCAGAATTAGAAAAAATAAACTCAAATAATCTATGGATATGCTCTGAGGACTGTTATAATTTGGATAGTTCTAATCAATTTGCACGCCTTGAAAGTCTTTTCATAAACTTTCAAAAAATTATGATGGACGAGTTTGATTTACTTAAGAACCAAAATCAGGTTATTTTGAATGAAAATAAAGATCTGCGAAGCTTACTGTGTCAATCGGAAGGACAGTTAAATATTCTTCAAGAAAAGGTGAGTGTTCTTGAAAATAAAATTAACTCATTTGAACAACGTGAACTGGATTCTCATATGCTGATAAGTAATGTAGCAGTTACTAAAGATGAAAATTTAAAGGACATTGTAACAAAACTGTTAAATATTATTAAACCCAATTTTGATCCAGCACAAGTACTATCAGTCAAACGACTTACATCAAAAAAATCAACATCAAACCATATCACACAAACTCCATTTATACATGTTGTTTACATAAATTCGGAAGCTCAGCGTTCAATTATGCGTTTAAAAAAGAAAATGAAGCGGCCAATATTTTTGAAAGAACTTGGCTTTGAGGGAGAAACTGAGGTAAATAAGATTTATTTAAACGATTTTCTTACAAAACCAATTTACAACTTAATGAAAGATGCTAGGAAATATAAAAAAGAAAACAATTTCAAATATCTATGGCGATTTGATGGGACTATATTTCTTAAACAAAACGATGGAGAAGCTATATTAAAAATTCACTCACACAATGATACCTCCAAACTACAATTAATATCATCTGTTTAATGACATCATAAATAATTGTAAATTTAATTTTTTCTATATTACTTTCTAATTGAATATTATCAATAATTAACAAATTTTATAACATATACATACTTATATACTAAATTTACTTCTATTAAATACATTTATGAATTATTTAGATGATGTTGGTGAGGATAATAATTGCTATGATATTCTCAATATACAGTATGATACTGAAATCAATTCTAATCTATTTAAAAATAATGATTTGGTTATTTTTTATGCGAATATAAGAAGTCTTAGAAAAAATTTTGTTAAATTAATCAATAAAATTGAAACATTCGATACTTTAGTTCACATTATTGCATTGAGTGAGATATAGGCTTATTCGGAAGAGAACGATAAATTTCAAATTAAAGATTATGTTCCGTATTTTTGCAATGATGATTCGTATAAAAGCGGTGGAACAGTTATATATGTTCATATTTCAATTCAATCAGATTTTATCGCTGCAGTTTGTGTTGATAATAATAGTTTTGTAAAAATTCGTCTCTTAAAGTTAAAATTGGATATTATATCCATTTATAAAAAACACGATTGAAACGTACCCATTTTTATCAGTCAAATGGAAGATCTAATTTCTTTTGGTACTAAAATGATTGTGGTAGGAGATTTTAATATCAACCTTCTTAATGATGACTCTGAAGTTTCGGAATATAAAAATTGCATGATTTCCAATGGATTTTCAATTGTAAATAAAATTTGCTCCAACTATGCAACAAGAATTGGAAACGGAGTTCGTACAATAATTGACCATGTTTGAACAAATACTTTTGATCATTCTTTTTCATTTAGTTTATTGGAAAAGGATCTGTCTGATCATAAAAACATTCTTTTGAGTATTAAAATTAACGATGACGTAGAATCTAATGTTGTATTTGAAAAAACTATTTTGAATTATGAAGCAATTGGAATTTCTGGAGTGCTAGACAACATGTATGAATATGACGATGTTTATAAATTTATACATTTTATTTCAAACCTGATTTCGGAAAATAAAATTACATACACTTATAGAAACAAAATGAACAACAAACTATGGAATTCTAAAAAGATAAAAGAACTAAGGAAAATTAAAAATAAATTATATAAACAAAGTAAAAAATATCCAACCAGTCAGGTTTTTAAGGATGAACTCAAACACTACAAGAAGTTGATTGAGAAGCAGAATTTAAATGATAAAGCTGAATACTTTAAAAGTAAGTTTAAAGAAAATCGAAATAATCCATATAAGTTTTGGTCTCTTATCAAATCTCTCATAGTCAAAAACAAACCAACTAACAGGAATATTTCTCTTTTAATCAATAATGTTATGCTTCAAGATCAACAGCAAATATCAAATTGTTTTAATGAATATTTTTGTAATGTTGCAAAGGAAATTCATTGTGACATTCCAAAATTACCATATGAGTGCACTGTGCAATATGATATACGCATTCCTTTTAAATTAAGACTGGTGTCTATGGAAGATATTAAAAGGATTACAGTAGATCTTAACCAAAATGCTGCTGTGGGAGCGGACGGAATTTCAACTAAATTCTGTTCAAAATTTATTGATAAATTGGCACCAATTCTTACTGAACATGTTAACACTGTATTATTAACAAGGGAGTTTCCTGATTGTTTAAAAATTGCAAGAGTCTCATCTCTATACAAATCTCTAAGTACTCATTCTGTTTCAAGTTATAGACCAGTGTCAGTTCTTTCTAGTATATCTAAAATTTTTGAATCCGTTATATTGGAACAACTCAAGGAATTTTTAAAGGTGAATAGCATTATTAATGAGAAGCAATTTGGCTTTACAGAACAAGCAAGTACGTTAGCAGCAGTAATGCACCTAATGTACTTTATCCAAGTTAAAAGAGATAACGGACTAGTTGTATTTTATTTATCGATTTACGAAAGGCTTTTGATACAATTTTTCATAGAATTTTAATACATAAACTAGAAAGTATGGGTTTTCAAGGTGTAGAAATTAAGATATTTGAATCATACCTCAAAAACCGGAAACAATTTGTCCAATTAGGCAACACAAAATCAAACCTTGGAAATATAGAATGTGGCGTTCCACAAGTTTCTATTTTGGGTCCCACTCTATTTAATTTGTATGTCAATGATGCGTTTTTGATTGAAATGAAAGGAAATTTAACAATGTATGCTGACGATATGGCGGTGCTGTATGCTGGTCAAGATGTCACGGAATTATTAGCTGATGTAAGAATTGATATTTTTAACATATCTAAATGGTTATCCAAAAATAAACTGGCCATGAACCTGGATAAAACCAGTTACATTGTATGTGATAAGCGAATGAATCAATCTATTCTATAGTTTAAAATAAATTAAATTTTTATATAATTGTAGATCATTAGGGACACAAGTTCTGTAGTTTTACATAAAAAATAAACAAATAAATAAATAAATATTCCATATGGGGACTTAGTACTTGAAAATAAAATCATACAACGAGTAGACTCTGCTAAATATCTCGGTTTAATTTTGGATGACAAATTATCTTGGGAACCTCACATTAAAAAGGTGAAGAAACAAATGGCAGCAACGCTGTTTTATATTCGGAGAATCAAAAATATTGTTCCTACCAATGCATTATGGCTAATCTATAATTTGAACATTTTATCTCATTTGATGTATCTGGAGTCTTTTCGATTTTTGACCAAGTTGCGTTCGGCGCTCGAGGTCACAAACTTAGATTATTCATTAGGCCGACATCATAAACAAGTCTGCAAAAAATCAGAACTACCGGATTTGACGCATACTGTGATGTATAAAGTTACTGGACTATAAAGTAAATTTTCATGAAATTTTAAAACTTTGAAATTTAAAAAAAATACTCGGAACCGGAGTAGCTGTCTGCCATTGGATTTTTTACTAAAAAAAGATTGTATACTTTAAGATATTAAAACGGCAGACTTGCTGAAATCACGTTTTTGAAGTCAATTTTTACGTTTTTTGACTTGCGGACACGCCCAAAGGAACAATCGGCGGGGATAGTGAATACCCATTTCAACTACGGCAGGTAAAAAACTATACCTAGCATCAATATGGAGTTTGCTAAAATACCGTAAGTCTGCCGGTCACTGGCTCTCAGTCTATCACGTCATTTCTATTCATATCACAAAAAAATCAATACATACCAACACGAAAATCAAAGGCTACCATTACACATTTAATAAATTCTGAACTACCGTAACCTCATTTAAATTGGATACTTTGATGAAAGCTTCTTATTTTCTTGTGATTTATGTATGACCCAAGTTTTATTATTGAGGCAGGTCAATTAATAAAATAATATAATGAATTGATTTACGGAGTTTCTTTGGATGTTTCTGCTTTTGACGTTTTTACTTTGAGCAAAAACTCAAATAGGATAATAAGTAGTTTTTTATATGGTTTTGATTCTTAATTTAGAGCAGTAATCGAAATAGGGCCGATCGTTATAAAATCCCAGTTCTATTGTCCACCTTCTACAATCATAACGCAATGCATAGTAATTCGATTTATAGATAGAACCATACACTAACATTGTTTACATGATGTAGAGTGCCAATTATAATGCCTGCCATAGCGCTCTATTTGGAATATCGTAAAGTTTTAATCTATTTTTAATCCAAATTGTTAACTTAACTTACTATTTGATTTAAGGTTTACTACTTACCATGGTACACTATTTAGTATTTACCATGGTATACCCTAAATAAATAAATGTTCGTTTTGTCATAATATCATAATTTGAAATGTAACCAAACACTAAACACACATTTTTCGAAACTCATATGATGTCACAAATCATTAGTTAATTAATGGATTTATTAGTTAAGATTTTTTAAAAATTGAAAGTAACTTAAGAAATGCTTTCGCATTAAAAAGATCAACAATGATTCTCAGTTTAAATTATTAATTACAAAAAAGCTAATGTAGCTTTTAAGCTTAATTTAGTAAATAAATTCAGATTTCAGTGTTGTGAATTATAATTCTAAGAAATTTCACAGTTTTTGCAAAAGGGTATTGTTTTTAGTTTTAGGTTTGTTAAATGCCCTACAAAAGTGCAGGGTATAGCTACCAAAATGATCAGTTCATAATTCATCAAGGGACAACCTTATGGAGAGAGAGAGGAAAAAAATCGTTATCGCAAATCTGTTCAAACAAATTTCTGTTTTCTTCATTTTAATTGGTTTTCAATGTTTATATTTACTACCACAAATTATTTTATTAAGTTATTAAATGTTTTCTTCATAGTTGTGCTAATTTTTATAAAATGAATGACAATAATTACGAAAGTAATTTACATTTATCGAATTATTTTCTGTGATTAGTTAAGTAAAATATTTTATAAAGACTAAAAAATATTTTCTAATGGCATAAACAAATATTTATGTTTTGTCAGTTTTCTCAATGTATATATTGTTATTATTTACTGTAAAACTTTTTTCGTTATTGGTAAATTTTTATTCATTGATGAAATTTCAAAAACTATGTTTGGTTATAATATAACCAACCGACCACCACAACTAATATTTAGCGTGCATCTTCTCTCTAAGTTCTCCCTGAGAAACCGTTATTACTTCCCATAGACGAAAATATTACAATTATTGTGAGATTTTTTTAATTCGACAAGAAAAAGACCCTACAGCAGAAAGTCGCTTCCTGCGACTGTATAAAAAGAAAAGAAAAAAATCTGACATTTTGGTTTTCATTATAACCAAACATATAATTTTTAATATTTTATCAATGAAATAGTAGATTATGCACCAAGACTGAGAAGTGCATGTTTTTCGCCCGAGGGCGATGTCATGCTCTCTCCCGAGGTGTATATACTTTTTTTTGCACGACCACAATATAATTATGATATTAAAAAATAAAATCTAATAATTTAAAGAGAATGAAAATTACAAATTTTAAGTTTCATCATAGTAGGCGGTTTGTATATATATTTGTTTGAATTTATCGTATATCTTTCTATTTTCAAGAAAACTCGTTGTTGTCATGGTTTGTTATTTTTTTATTCCCTAGAGAGTAAAAGATGCAATCCGATCCCGCCAATAAAGGAGCGGAATTGAACTATATATACAACTCGTGCAAAAAATAAATTTTTCTATGATAGCAGATGCAAAGTCTCCCGCAAATAAAGAAAACGCAAGGTAAGAAAAACTATTGTTTTTCATTGGTGAATTTTTTCTGTTGTGGATTCATTAAAATCCACAATAATTGTATAATTTTAAATTAAATATAAGAGTTACCCACGACTATATGAAAATATTTTGGTTTTTCAAAGAGTAAAACACAACAAAAATATGATATGTATGTGCATAACGCTAAAAATTGGTTATGGTGATCGGTTGTGGAAAACCGAATGTTTCCAGTCACTTTGACGGTTGTCTTGCCTTCAAAAACAAGATACGCATCACAACAGCCTATTTTGATGTCTCGGTCAGCACAAAAGAAGTTGTAGTGACCGAATTTTTTCCGTTCACCTCGATTTTCACTACACTTTTACTGTAAATTTCATATGCTCTGCTACGAAATGAATTGTAAGTTTCATTTTGAGTATTATGTTATCTTTTTTTTGTGAAAGGTCTGTAGAAATTTTTACAAACCAGCTTTTGAAGTTAATGTTGCTCATTTATTAAATCTTGACATTTACTTGCGCTTTAGTTTTGGTGGTTAAAGTTAATTAATTAACTTTCCTTGACTGTTTCTGATAATACTAAATTCGTGTGTTGGCATGTACATTATACGAATGAAAAATAAATAAAAGTCCGCCTGAACCCTATAACAAGATTTATTTTTGTTTTTTTACTACCATAATTGTGTGAACAACCGTTTACTATGTTCTGTGGCGCGAATCAGTGCAACACAATAAAACAATTTATTTAATTGTATTGAACCCTGAAATAATTTTTTTTATTGTATTTTACAAATATTTTGGACTGTTTTATAAAAAAAAATAAGGTCTGCGTCGGACCAGACGGTGGAAGTTATACTTCTTTGGCCATTGGCTCATACACACTTAAAAAGTCCATGATTAACTTGTGTCACTTAACTTATTTACGCCGCCATCTGAAACATGGTTTATGAACCACATTTAAAATTCAATTCGCAATTAAAAAATATTAAAACTTTTAATTGAGATAAAAACTATCCTATCGAGTATATATTAAGCGTAATTAAAAGTGTAATATATAAAATATTGTTCTTAAGTCGCTCAAAAATAAAACATAAAAATTGCCAAAATTTCCCATACAGAGTTGTACGAAAAATTTAACCTATTTTCGTATTTGTTTTACGGACAGAAGAAAATAATATGCTTAATATATAGTCAGTAATACCCAGGTAACAATTTAGCCTAGGTAATCATTGAATAAAACTTTAAAAGAGGAATTTAAAATGGAAGGGGAAATTTAAAATTCTTGAACTATGCATGATAAAAGTTTTATACAAGCTCTACTCAAGGAGAAAAGGCGTATGAAAAAATATTCTTTATTCAAGAAGACATATATAATGCTTTATACATGTTTTATATAAGTGTTTGAATAAAGTGGTACATAAGTTGCTATTCAAGGCTTATTCAAATACTGTCAAAATGTTACTTGAATAAAGTGCTTGAGTAAATCTTTTCTCAAGAGAATTACTCAGCCTATTCAAGAAGCGATGCCACTGAAAAAAAAATTGGTGATTGTTTCCTTTAGTTATTTTGGTTAATTGAATTGATTTGGCATTAAACTCCTTTTTTTTTGTATATTGCTGCTATTGAGTTAATCTTTTATCAGAAATTACAATTTATTTTACACATTTCGCATCTTTACAAACGCCTGTAGCTGGGATCGAACTCGTAACCTTTGATTCTCCAGGACCGCACGCTATCCACTTCTCTATTTAGCAGCTGTCATAAAGAAAATTGAAACTTAATCACTATTGTTTAACAAATTATTTGTACACATTTTAAGTTTCGGACCACTACCACGACTATGAATTAATTTTTATTCAAACATTTTGATTAGAAATGGATATAAAAGTGTACTAATGGTTTCCTAAAATGAGAATATATGGGTATTTGTTAAAAATAATATTGGTTATGATTGAGGACAATCTCGAAATGAAAATAATTTTGCGTATTCATATACGATATCTACGCATGTGTTTCCATTCAATTGTACGATTAAAAATGATTAAAGAATAAAAATAAATAAAAAAAAGGAAAATAAAATTCATAAATAAAAACGTGCCTGGCAGGAATCGAACACAGCCCCTCTTCCTCATCGTTTACCCTTACGCACTCGTTCATTAAATCAATTTCCACGACAGGAATAAAACGTTACTCAATACAGAACAAAAGTGCTACTCAAGCTTCGTAAGGGGTATAGTATGCTGTGATTGGCATTACGTTCAGTTGCACAATTTGGCTGGTTAATACATAAATGTCAAAAGACCATATTAAATAAAAGTTCTTCGTTATATTTTCCATAAGTCAGTTGCAATCTGTTGCAAGTTTTGATATAATTTTTTCCCAAGCAAATTGCGCACAATATGGCGATTACATACATTTAATACAAAAATGAATTGTATGACAAATTATCATCAGATTTATTTATTTGTTGACCAACTCAAATCATTATATAAACCATCATCAGAAATGGTAAATCTCAATCAATTTATAAACCATCATCAGAAACGTTTGATTCAATTTCCATTGACAAAAATATGTCTACCATTTTGAAATAATCTTTTGTATTAATCAATAATATTTTGTTAAAGTTCTTAAAGGTTTGTTAGCTTTTTAAACACATCGATAAGTGATTTAATAAAAAAACACACAATCGCGAATCAAACAACGAACTGTCAAAAATATTGACAGATCGATTTGTTGTAAATCTTTTAATATTCATTGAAAACAGCCGTATATAAGAAATATTACTTGAGTAACAATTTTCTTGAATACTACTAAAATTATTATACATAAATAAAGTCGTATACAAGGAACTATCCTTGGGTAAGAATCTTCTTGGATTCTTCCAAGAAGTTGTACTTTAATAAAGGTTTATATAAGGGATTGAATTCTTGAGTAAAAACATCTTGAATACTACCTTAAAAGTTATATGTGAATAAAACCTTATAAAAGGTATTATACTTGAGTAACAGTTGCTTGAATATGCCCTAAATATTTATTATTGAATTAAGCTTTACTTAAGGAATTATATAAGAAACTAAGTGAATTTAGTCTTTTACAAGCTTTTTTTAGGTAAAGCTTAAATAATATGGTCTTACACAATGCTTTTTCAAGTTAAGTTGGAATAATTTAAAAAATTTAGGCGAAATTGTTACCTGGGATAGTTCATAATGAAACTATTTCATTGTAGTAAAATGAGAAATTTCATAGATAATTTGTAAAATTATTCAAGTTGTGTTTTGTATGAAATCCCATATATTTTTTTTGGAATTTATTCTCCTTTCCCCCTTTTGCAGCGCCATTGCGGCAAACACCGGAACAAAATAATCGCTCAATAACATATTTGATAGTCTATATGGGCCTTACACGGATGATTAAAAAGTCGAAAAAGCAGGTTTGACAGTAAAATAATTAATTTACGCCGCCATCTGAAAGTTTGCTTATGAACCATCCATATTTAACATTTAATTCGCAATTAAAAAATATTAAGGCTTTTAATCGAGATAAAATTTATGCTATCTCTCAAGTTGGACCATTATAAACACACTGTACAAAATTTTTGCGGATAATCGTCGATTTTTCTTAGTTTTCTTAGTCAAAAACAATTTGAGCCTTATGCTCTACGGTGATAAAGACGAAATTTCTAAATCAATTATAAAAAAAACGTGACGCGTGTTCTCGACCAACACCACATCAAAATGTGTACAACGAGGTTAAAGAAGTATAACTTCAATAACTAAAACATTTTCGCTCTCACACAAAATTACAACAATCAATAAATTCAAACTAATGCGCATATTCCTCTCTCGAATAATATAAAAGGCAAAGGCTATTATGATTGAATTTGAATTAAATTTCCATTGTAAAAAAAGTTAGCTTTTTATTTGATTGTTTTTTTATTTTAAATAAGCAAAAAAATTTGATCTTGTATTGTATTTCAATTTTAAAATATCAAATAATTAAATAGTTTTTGAAATTTGTTTGAATTTGGAATTGATGGCAAAAAAAATAAAATTAGTTTTAAAATAATTCAATTTAAATAAATACTTGTTACTCTGTCCTAAGGATAAAACGTTGTATTGGGTTTGGGTTTAATTAAGTTTATTTGCCCGCAAATATGCAAACTAAACTTTTGCTCGAGAAATGAAATATGTACAATATCATTAAACACTAACACACTAAATTACTATCCATAAATAAATATAAATTTAGTAAAAAGTGACGAGTACTGACCATCAATATCAATAGTTCAGTACTGCAGTAGTTTCACTACTTCAGTTATTGTTACATCTCTCTAACAAAGCTTCTGTTTCTGTTATTTTTGTTCATGTTGCAAAGTGTGGCTGAAGACGTATGTCACGATTTGTCACTTACCAATAAAATATTAAAAAAGCTTTGTGCATAACATATTGTATATCAACTGTACACCTATATCATTACATTTAATTGTTGCAGAATTTTGTCTTCATACAATAACAAATACAATTAAATTTAGTTGCATTCAACATTAATTTATAATTTAAAGAAAACAAAACAAAACTAAAATATGCTTGTGTAGTTAGTTCAATACATGCATTACTATCATATTGGCGTAAAAGAGTGTATTGAGCATATAGAGATGTGTATTTTTGAAATCCCATTAATTGTGGAATTCCTTATACTAGGGTTTTGCATTTATGAAACATACCATACCTTCGTCCAATACTTGAATGTTTTATTTTTTGAAACACACTAATACACCGCAGGGTAGATCAATTGAATCGCGATCGGAGTTACATACGCGAACAATAAAAATAATTTAAAATACATATATGTAAATATATTAACAAATTTTTATAAATAAAACAGACTTATGTTACATTCAAAAATAAGTCTATTGACCAAGTGTTCTCTCTTCTCAGCTGTCAGTAGTCTCTTTATAATTGTCGCGTATAGTAGTGGGCAGTAATGAATGAAAAACTTTTCTTTTTATTTAAAACATTTTTACGAATAAATTAAATTTCAATTTTAATAATAATAAACAAAACAAAACTAAAGTTTTTTCTTAATTATCTTTTGTGTAATTACAAATTAATAGTTGAATTTCAACAAAAAAAATAATTCGTGGTTTTAGTGATAAATAGTGATCTGAGTGTATTTTGTAAAAAGTTTTGAATTGTAAAAAAATTAAAAAAAAATTAAAAATGTAAACATAAAAAAAAGATAAATAAACGAATGATGTCTAAAGTTGAGTTTAATGGTGAAAACGTTTTTTGCTATGAAATTTTAAAATGAACTTTGGTGTTTGTAATTTATAACAAAAAAAAAATTGGGTCCAAAAGGTTTTTATGCTTTTTTTTATCTTCTTATAGACGTTTTTATTTCAAAAACTTATAAAAACCAAATTTCAAAATAGATTTGAATTTCGAAAAAATTAAAATGCATTTTACAATTTTTTATTTTGAATTTCTAATATTGAATATAAATTGCGAAAAATTTATAACGATTTTAAATTAATTATATTACATAAAATTTAATGTTATTTATGTTGTGATTTCGTTATGCATTTGCATATGTTTATTGAAATTTCACTGTATAAATTGCGCACATACTCTTGCCTGACTGTTATTTGAAAAAAAAAAATAAAAAATTTAAATTTATTTTATATATGTTTTGTTAGTGCGTTAATTTATGTTCGATTATGATCTGTAATATTAAAAAAATATATTTTGGAAAGATTTATTCAAATTTCCAAGAATAAGTTGGAGGTGTTCGCCCACGATATTGGGTGATTGAAATTATGAATTTCGTCAGTTTCAATTTATACCGGTTTTAATTTAATGGTTTCTGGTTTTAGGTTGGTTTTAATGCTGTTTGTTTTGGTTGTTATTTGGCTGATTCGAACATAATTTCAATTGTTTTATTTGAAACAAATTAATGGTTTGGGAATTACTGTTTGCCACTCTTAGACTATCGTCCCTTACCACATAAAGATAGTGGTTTGTGATTGTTAAGATGGTAGCTTTTAGGTCGTGTTTTGTGACTTCAGATCATCAGCAACCTTGAAATTTCTTGAAATGCGGTTAACCATTCCGGTATCTCCTCAGTTATTTGTTTATTTTTTTTACCAGTTTTGGATGGTAGTTCTGATTGAAGTGTTTTCTATAGAAGTACGGTTGTAAGAGTGTGGTACTGTTTAACTTTGTAATTCTGCGTAGTACGGTGTCATTTTCTGACAATTTTTTGTAGGTTTTGGTAGCAATTAAATCAAATAGTGCATATAACTGTTATTCAGGAAATTTTGGGGTTGAAATGGTGTTGAAAATGTATATTGCTCTACCATATGTACTATTCTAGGATTCAGCAATAAGTCTTGGATTGTTTGAGGATTGCCTGGGATTGCCATTCTGGCTTTGAAAACATCTGTGGCACTGAGACAACCAATATGGGGTTTATGCTGTCTTGGTGCAACCAAAGTATAATTTTGGAACTTTTACCGCAACTTTTTCATTTTGCACAGATGAAATCAGAACCATCATGCCCTAAACTTGTTATTTTTCCCGTTTTAATCGGTTTATGTTAGTTTGTGCCAATAGTCTAACTGTCGGAACTCCTTCTCCCTCGGAGATTTTAATCTGTATTCTTTTGATATTCCACGAAATAATGTGTATGGCAATGTATTTCTATGTGGACATATAAGTAGTATTACAAGAATACGTTGCCATAGATATGTTGTATATCCATAAATACAAGTGTCGTTTTATAGTTCAGAGTGATTTAAGTTTCTTTTAAAATTTTCTTTAATACTGTGTTGAGAGATTTCTCGGCCTGGTAAATTGTATTTTTCGAACCCTTCTCTCGCTCCTTCTGATAGTAGTGAACTTTAAGTTGATTATTTGGTCAGTTGACTATGGCAGTTTTCATAGTTGCAGAATTAAAAGATCTACGCTTCTGCTATTTAATTTTCCGTCCTAATTACATACTGTGGGAATTGTAAAATTGTGTCTAACGGGATCAGGTTGTTCAAATTTAGCCGAAAGAATTTGTGTGGCAATTACTTTTTGGAGCCAAGTGCCACTAGGTATGGTGCTGAGAAACCCTTATAGCTTTGTCTTTTATATTTTCCAATTTATTTGTTGTTCATTTTGCTCTGTTGTAGAGTTTACAAAAAGTATGCCTCATTGTTTTCAAGTTTAATTTGCAATCAGTTCAAAATGCTTTTAAATGAAACTTGAACACACTGGTTTAATTAATGTGGTAGATTGGAAAAACACTCTGTGGACTGTTCACCCATACAAAACTAATCGGATAATTTAATTACTCTCCACTATGGAGATCACTTATAGCAAAAAAATTGTGTAGGTAAAAAAGTGTAATCTATATGCTTCAGTGATGATTACTTATAGCTTGTTTGCCTCACAATTGAACTTAATCAGTTGATTGTGCCGCACGCACCTTTATTATCTTGAATATATATGATACAAGAAAGGTCTCTGTCACTCGACAATGCTCTATGTTGAAGCCTAAATATACATCATCGGAGAAAACCAACTTTTTTCTTCAAATTTGTGTGTTTGTTTGACTCTGCTTACATTTCGGTTTTATTTTTTAAGTCGATAGCCGCACGACACGATTAGTTAGTATATATTATTTTAATGTAATGCAAAAAATCCCATATAATGTAAAAGCATTTCCATAATATGGAGTCTAATGACAGTGGAAAAATTCAACTTAAGTAAAAAATAATTAAGTGATGAAGAAGTTTCAACTTTGAAATTGTCATCGCCTCAACGGCGTAATCGATAGCGTGTCTGCCCAAGGATTCGAGCCGGGCACTGACGAGGGTAGGTTCGAATCCCATCCGAAACACGTAAAATGTGAATTGAAGTTTTGTTCTGAGAAACTTCAAACCATACCTTTGAATTGAAAATATTCCAATTACTTCTTTACTTACTTGAGTTTAATTGATCTCAAAAATCCAAAATAAAATTATTTTGTTATATTGTTTTCAGTCTATTATTTTCGGTTTAGATGTGTATTTCTTCTACCAAAATTATTTTATAATTTTGAAAATGGCAGCATATTGAATAGTTCGTTCAATCAAGAAATGTGGTAAGCCGGTCTTTTTTTTACTTTTTTGGTCTGCCTTCTATTGAAGTAGTCCGTGGGCCGGCGCCGATTTCATGTGATGATTACCACATATTTTATACTTCGTGAGGCGCCTGTCCTTGACGAGCCCGAAAACATTTGTTCTGCGATTTTTCTCAAATCGGCCGCTTTTGCGTTCGGCAAGTTCCGAAAAATGCCGATTGCCCGCGATCTTGTAAATTTGCTACCACATTTTTCTTTTAACTGTGGGGGTCAGAACTTTGTTTTAGAACAAGAGGGTAAGCTTGTCCGACCAAAATGTGTCTGCTATTGTCGAGTCCGACAACTGACATTTTGGTATGTTTGTGTTGTCGGACTAGACAATAGCAGACAAATTTTTGTCGGACAAGGTTACCCTCGTGTTCTAAATCAAATTTCCAACCCCCATAGTTAAAAAAAACAAAAATTTACAAGATCCCGGGCAATCGGCATTTTTCTGAGCTTGACGAACGCAAAAGCGGCCGATTTTAGAAAAATCGCAGAACAAATGTTTTCGGGCTCGTCAAGGACAGGCGCCTCACGAAGTATAAAATATGTGGTAATCATCACATGAAATCGGCGTCGACCCAGGGACTAAAGGTTTTTTCTCTCTATAAAAAGTTTGTATTCATCGGCGCCAATTTAAAAACAATTAAATAAATCATTTCGCCATAACGGTTCATCAAAACACGACTAACAAAGAAGATCTAAATCTTATCTGAATGTTAACATCCTCTTTTTATTGTTTCAAATGAATCGTAAGACTACCCTTAAAAATTATAAGATGTATGCTCGCCATTCTTTTTGTACGCGATAGTATGGTTCCGGAACGAAGTGCGTAATGAAACATCGTCTAAAAACATATATTACCTATGTATACGCATATATGATAGATTGATTCGAAAACTGAATAAACATCGTAAAAGTTAATAAAACACTAAATATCATGAAATTCTTTTCTTTAATTTGCACAAGAAAAACGATTTCTTTTATTTACAATTATTTATTTAAAATCAAGGTAAAATATAAGAAGACTTTGACATTACCACAAAATAAAAACACGCAAACATATCAAATGTATTTAATACTTTTCAAATAAAAGAAATCAAAAATTGTAAATATCAAGACACATTCGATTTTACTGCAATACAAAGAGCACAAAATATTATTTGTCTTATTTTAAATTAATATATTGTTACGTTTTTCCACAGTTCGATAAACGCAATTCCCAATCTTTTTCTGAGTTCGATCACTGATTAGTAAGCAAACACACCAGGTTTTATTAAGTATTCAACCCTTTAATTGTTCCACAACAACAGGAAACAATACAGCAAACAATATTCCTGACTAGAATATTCTTTTAACAGCTTCAGAAACTCCAACGGTTGATTGTAGAAATTTCCAGTAATACAACGTTTAAAATAATACACAATTATTTCTACTTAATAACACTTCAAACTTTATTCACAAAAACTAATTTAAAAATCACTTTTATAATTATAACTTCACTGTCACACGTTTAAAATAAAACTAATTAAAAACTACAAGAGGCAATTGCTTATATACCATTCTGCTTAAGTTCTAGAAGATTCGTGGTCACTTTTTAGAAACCTTGAGAAAATAGTAGAATATTCGATTAATTTACGTTATGCTGATATGATTCATAAAATCATTCAATTTTATTCATTTTCGACCCAAGTTCTAAGTTGTACAACAACAACACTATTCATTTCATTAATTTGTTGTAGTATTTTGTTGATTTGATTTTCCTGGAAGTGATACGGTCATGGTCATCGTCTAGATTTTTCTGTAATCGTCTAGATTTTTCTGTAATCGTAACAATATATTTGCACATTAATGTCACTGTCGTCGGGAGAGAAGATCATTCTCTCATTTGCAAAATTTGTCCGAGTATCCCTAAGCTTAAATCTAGATCTATCTAGTGTTTTTGAACAAAATTATGTCGTAATTCTTCATTAGAAGTTTTCCATAAACGATTTCGTTTTGATGCTCCATAAATACTTTTTTTTTATCGGCTATGTAAAAGAATAGTTTTTTAATTTTCGTGTTCGCTCTGCATTAGAACCGTTTGCTAGAAAATAAAATTAAAATGTTATAAATTCCTCTTCATCGCAACAACTATTTTGTACGATGATATTTTTCTAAAGCAAAAATAGTAAGTTTGCGACTGTCCAACATCTGATTAAAGTATTTCATTAATATTTTCCCGTGTTATATCATCAAAACCTCATGCAACTATGGAACGTACTAACAGAATTATTTCTTAGTAATCAAAAACATCTGAAAATATATCTCTTTTGATAAGTTCTGGTAAACTAACTTTCCGAATGATTTATTTAACAGTTGTCTATGAACGACACTACTGAAGACAAGTTTTTCATGCAATCCAGAACAGAGAAAATTTTCCAGACGATGCTATGGAAGACTTTCATAAGCAGTGCTGCATATTCGACTTGATAACGTTTTCCAAAAAAAAAAACCAACTGCTAAAAATCAAATTAAAATTACGTTAAACGATGTCGTAAACAAGGTTTAAACATATCATCCTTTTTTTACACGATTTTATTTTACACTATTTTACTTTAACGCGATAATTTTAAATGGTCCGAGACTATCTACGTACCATTTACAATTATCGTGTTAAAGTAAAATAGTGTAAAATAAAATCGTGTAAAAAAAAGATGGTTTAAACCATACTTTACTTACGATATCGTTATTTATAAAAGAAATATGTTTTCTTCATAAACAATCTTGCATTACTTGTTAATTGTTTGTTAGTATCTTTTTTTATGATTAGATTACAGGTGCTCCGCAGACTATAATTTACAACTTGTTCCTAGCTCCAATCTTTCAATTGGTGTTACATCAAACATTTGTAAAAAATGAGCAAATGAAGTTTTTATAGTTTTAGGTGAATTTGATTATAAAAAATGATAAACGTTCCAGTGATGTAACATGCAGTTATTGGTCGAAAGGTTGCAATATGTGTTTTCGTCATTTTTTATTTTTAATTATTGCATTTTTAAGATGTGGTGATAGGATTACAATAAGACGTCCCTGAAAGTTGCGTTTTTTAAAAACAAACGTTTCAATGTTAAACATTTAAAATTTGTCGTTCATTGTTGTTTTGTTTTTCGATTGATTTAATTGTGAGAATGAATGGTTTTTAATTGTCACTAGACGGCTGAAGGAACCGACCCAAATATTTACAATGAATGTATGTCAGACTTCTTTCTATGTTTTATTGCACTTCTCTCTTAAGCATTGAGCAAATTTAAACAACAAATTTTTAGGAATATGTTTAATATTTCGGTTATTGGCGTTTAAAGTTATTGAAGCTTAAAAGTTACAAATATCTGCTGGATAGTTTCTCATCGCTAGATACAGTAACTCACTTTATAGTACAATAAATGAAAACATTTTTTCACCGGCAGTGCTAAACTGGACTGGACGCTGAGATATTATAAATTATGTAAACTTGGCAAGAACTTGTGTTTCAAGTTTTATCGAAATATGCGTGGAAATAAAAAAATATTGTTCTTACTCCTAAATCGAAATAATATTTTTTCTTATAAACGCTCACAGATTTATTCGTTTTAAATTTGATGATTTATTTCGTTTTTTTTCACAAACGAGTGAAACAACAAAAATAAAGATTTCATTCAAAGGAGTAGGAACGAAAAAAGAAAAAATTTTAAATTGTGATAAAAATATTAATGAGTGAGCACTCAAGAGCACTCAAAATGTTGTTTTAAATAAAGCATGATTTTTGAAAAATCATTTGAAATAATTTTAAAAAAGTTGTTTATAAATGATGGTTAATCTTTTCAATTGAAAATTTATATTTATTATGCCCAAGTTTTGTGTTTGTTAAAATTTGATAAATGTTTCATAACAATGTTTTTTATTATTTCATTATGCACTAGTGCATAATAAATATATTACGCTACTGCTACGTAGGTGATGTTATCATAATAAATAATCAAACGTCCTACCTAATTTCTATTTTGGTCGTAGAAAAAAAGAATTATTGTGCATTTCATCTTTTGACTTATCACTTTTGGTAAAAGTTCTAAGACTCAAGTTATATATAAGAAAAATAATAGCACACTAAAAAAAAAATTGAAGTTCATGACAACCTCATCTCGAAGTTGGCAGTTTATTATTCATGCAAAGAAAAATTATTTGCAATCAATTTCACTGTGATTGAGACAACTACACGATAACATTTTCCTAACAACAGAATGAGGTTTATTTAAAATATAAAGTGTTATATCCAATATAACAGTAGTTGAATAAAGATAATAACTATTTCCCTGAAAAAATTTTTTTTTGGCCTTATATCGTGAATTTTTCATTTTAAAGTTTAAGTATTTGAGATTAATTGAACTATATTTTATTTTCACATAAATATTTCGTGTGATTGTCTCAACTTCATCGATTTATAATTGTAGAGTTGTTGAAGCAATTTCGTAGTTTGATTCGCCATATGTGACCACACGGTGAGGTTGAGACAATTGCATTTCGATTGGAAATAGGACATGTTTTTTTCAGTGCAGCATTTATTGAATATAAGCACACAGACCATGTTTTTAGTCTACTATATTTTCAGAACGAAAAAGCATTTCAAAAATTGAATAATTAGTCTTAATGCAAATAGTTTTAACAAATTTTGTTGTTTGATTTAATGACAAGAACTTCTGAAAAGTCAATAAATTATGAAATCATTTTATTTTTTATTTTGGCGCTTTAAGACTTCATACAAATGTTGCAATATTTTTTTGTAAAGACGCGTATGCACTTGAAAATAAATTATTTTCCCCATACAAAATCTATGTAAAAAAAACCAAAATAAAAGGAAACGAAAAAATTTTCGGTTTGCATTTCGTAAGTAGTATGCAGTTGAAAATAAGAAATAGTGAAAAACGGACCTGTCAATAGATGTCATGACTACCCGTGGAGACTTCTTATTTTCAAAATACGAAGCGAAATAAATGTAGTTCCATTTATTTCGTACGGAAAATGAAAATAAATTGAATGTTTAGACAATTTGACAGTGTTTATTTGTTGATAGCGTTGATTTTTTAAGTGTGTATTACAAATGTTCTTCATTTACGTAGATTTTTTTTAAATGTATGTAGATTTTTTTTCCATTTTGTAGATTTTAATTTTCGTTCCGAAATAAATACACCTTTTCTAAAATAAAATTTATTTTCAAGTGCATACGCGTCTTCAGTCTTTAAAAGTTTTGCTTGTCAGTTTGTTTCTATATTTTGTGGAATTTTTTTGTGTTTATTTCTTTTAATTTCCTTCAACTGACGCATTATAAAAATAAATATTAGTCAAAAAAAAACACACAATCTGTGTTGACAAAAGAACATATCGCACAGTTGATGTATATTTATTGCTATGGTAAACAGAATTGTTTAAATATAAATATTTTGTTACTACACTCTGTTTTAGTATTTAATTTTTTTAACTTTTAAACAATAAAATTTATAAACAAAAACTTTGAATTGACAACTTTAAAACAATAATGAGACAATTAAAGAGTTGAAGTTGTTGAAGGTTGTAGATTATGACAAAATGTTATGCAAACACTCGATCACCAATGAAAAAAGAACATTTTGAATGAAAACACTATAATATTTATAAGCTTTTATTTTATTCGTGAATAACAGAAACCATCAATTGGCTTAATTGTTATATATCACGATTTCAATTTTTATTTGCCTGTGTCAAATCGAAAATTTTAATTTTTATAGACCAAATTGCATCTACACCACGTTGATCTGCATGGGGAGTTTACTTTAATCTACGAGTGTGATAAGTTCGCATACTGTAGTCCTAGCCGTTGCTATTGACATATGAGTTAACGTAAGATATCACATACCACTGGTAAAAGCAAAGTACGATTTAATTAGCCAACGATAATTCTACGCGTATGCTTGTTGAAAGAAATAAGTCTCCATGTAAGTTTAAGTGTAGGTGTTAATCATTAATTGAGGGAGTTACTCATTCCTGGATTATTGGCAAAATCCATTATTGTTGTTTTTACAATATTTAAAACATTTGTTATTTTGCTTTTATTTCTTACGTATCATATTTTAAAGGTATCTATACTACAGGTATCTTTGTGTTGTTGTGACATATAGTCTCTATTACACAATCCTTTTGTGTGGATGTAAACGTACCTATATCCAGTTGCTTAAAAACATAAATTTTTATTTTTTTACTAGAAAATAATTTACCAGTCTGTTTTTTATGAAATAATATTTTTTTATTCGTCAAACTAAATTATAAACTATTTTCACGACATAAATATAACTTAAAGTAAAACAACAACAAAGAAAAACGCGACTCTAGTTTCTAATAGACATAAAAAAGTTAAAAGTAAAAGAATAAATGTTAAATAACAAGACAAAAAATACAACAAAAAATATTTGTTTGCAACATTTTAAAGCAAATAGTTTTATTTATTTAAAGAAAATTCATAATTAATAAAATGTAGATTTTTTAACGACGTTCATTTTGGGGGGATTTAAGTAAACTAACTTCAGGTTCGAGCATATTCCATAATCTAAACATTTTGATAAACGGGCTTAGCGACTGACTAAGAATACTATGTAAAAAATAGGGAATCTTTCCATATTTCTCATTGTGGTTATTTCACCGCTTGTGATAGCGTGTTACAACTTGTACTGTCATCTAAATTGGTTAAGGTTGCACTGCAATTGAAAGTATTTTGCGGTATATAACACCTAATAAATAATCATAATTATCATCCTTCCACTGTTTTCCACTTATTAATAAATAATTATTCCATCGAATATCTTCACGAAATAAACAAACCAAATTTATGACGCACATGTTCCTGATATATTATACTTAATACTCAACAATTTACTTCATACAAAAAATACAAGTTTAGCTTTTTTTATGAAAATATCGATTTATGGGTTTTAATTGATGACTTCGTTCGTGTCAAAAACATATCAAACGTTAAACTTGATTTCGTCAAAAACCAGATAATGGAAATATTTCACATGATATACGTGAAATTGGTACCTTTTCCTCTTTATGCGTTGAATAACATTTTCTTTAGTTTTTGTGTGTTAAAAAATTCAAAAATCATTTGTTGTTCACTGCAGCATAGAGAGGAAACTGCATTACAATATAAAAATTGTCTTTAATTATAATCCAAATTTCGGTCCACAAAGAATCCTGAAACTAGTTTAACATCGGTATCCAATTTTCGTCAAAAACTCGTGTTTTCTTAGTTTTCACAACAACCCAAAAAAGTTATGTCAAAATATTAACAAAAAACTACCTTTTATTGTGACAAATTATTAAGAATTGGCAGAATAGATCTCTATATTGTGAGTTAAAACACCTTGTCTTATTACTTTCCTAAACACTAACGGCGTAGAAATAACATTATTCAGTGCCGCATATGTTACTTTGTAATTTGTATTACCGTATTGATGTATCGACCGGCTGGCTATATAGCAGTACACTATTATCTAGAAATATTTCATCAATATTTTGATATTTTCGTTTTTGATTTTTATATTGATGATCATTTGTAAATTATAACACTAGCCTGAAATTGAATAAATTTTTTATTTCATTAATTAAAATTAATTTCTCTCACCGGCAGCATTGCATGCCTCCCTTGGGAAATCTTGGAAGGCATGAGAGTTGGGAGATTTTCTTCAAGGCTTGTCTGAGACAGATGATTATGTGGTTATGTCACATCTTATACCACATCCTCCTTTACCAGGTCCCACTCTTTCCAAGTTTCTCTGGAGGGTATGAAAGTACTGAAACCCCTTTCGAAGCATAGTCTAGGAGGGAAGATCGGGAAGACCGTTATTAAGACTTGAGTTACCAATGAGTTTATTAGCTCTACGCTGTACAGAATCAAGACAATTTAGACTACTCGAGTAAGATCCACCCCATATGTGAGAACAGTATTCCATACAGGAACGTTTAAAAGATTTATAAACAAAAAGAAGTTGTTCGCTATTGAAAAACTTACAACATCGTCCTAAAAATCCTAACTTTTGAACAGCATTCTTAACCAGATTAAAAATATGAGAATTCCACTTCATATTATTTTCAATCTCAACTCCTAGAAGTCCGACAGACTCATTCTCTAAAAGATGTTTGGGGCCAAACGTTAATGGAAAAGGATTGGGTGTCGTTATTCTAGAAAAATGACAAACCTGTGTTTTGCTTGTATTGAATTCAACACTGTTAGCAATACCCCAATACCCCAATCCATAATCGTTTTAAAATCAGTGTTAAGGGAATCTATCAATTTTGATCTACAGCTACTAAGCGCTGAGGATGTATATAACTTAGGTGCTTCATGAGACGCATGAAGCGTGCTATCATCAGCAAAACTAAGTATAGGATGAACCGTTGGATCCAACAAATCATTAATATAGATAAGATAAAGAATTAGTGACAAAGCCTGGTGACAGAACCTTGAGGAACTCCTGCATTAGTTGAAAAAGTATTTGATGATACACCGTCAACATTGCCCCGAAATTTTCGATCAGATATAAAGTTCGGTGTCCAAGATATAAGCTGCTCATATGATCTCAATTTGCATATAAGGTTGTTATGCCAAACTTTGTCAAATGCTTTGGAAATATCAAGAGCAACACCGAATGTTTCTTCAAAGTTCTTTAGCGACTTGTTCCAGATATAAGTGACAAAAGACAGCAAATCTCCCGTCGCTCTTCCTTTTCGAAATCCGTATTGTCTCTCATTAAGTAATTTGGAAGACTCTAGGAAGCTCATTAAATTAAAATTGACATATTTCTCAAAAATTTTAGCAACTACCGATAAAATTGAAATGGGTCTGTAATTCGTAGGATCAGTCTTACTGCCCTTTTTTGAAACTGGCTGAACACTAGCCATTTTCCAAATTTCAGGAAAAATTCCTTTCTTATATGACAAAT
Organism: Diogma glabrata; assembly: GCA_963693315.1. Taxonomy (NCBI): domain Eukaryota; kingdom Metazoa; phylum Arthropoda; class Insecta; order Diptera; family Cylindrotomidae; genus Diogma; species Diogma glabrata. The sequence continues at coordinate 254,132,409 of OY856186.1, forward strand.
AGAAGATTTTAGTGAGGATTGGTGCTAGCTCCCTAGCAAATATTTTAAGTATAATTGGAGGAATAAAATCAGGGCCTGTCGCCTTGTTAGTATTGATTTTTAAAAGCATTTTTCGAACAATGTTTTTCCGAATAATTATCCGCCTTATTTTATAAGAAACTTTAGAAATAGGTTTAGGTTGGAAATTAGGTTGTTATGTTCTTTTAAAGTAGAATTTAAAGAGAAATAATGCCCAAGCAAATTAACCTTCACTTATGGATCAATGATAGGGACATCTCTATCAACAAGATGCGATAGGGAAGATTTACAAAAGTTGCTTTGAACAGCCTTTGCGGCTTTATAGAAATTGCGTGAACCAGTCGGATGTTCTGCGAATTTAGATGCTTTTTTCCTATTAAATAGATGTTTCTCTTGATCTATTAACTTACGACATAAATTTCTCTCTTTACGGTACTGTCTAAGGTTTTCATCGGTTTTGTTTTGATTAAACTTTCGAAAAGCCTATTTTTTAACTTTTATAGCTTTTCTGCATTTACTAGAAAACCATAGATCAGTTTTCGGAATGATCAATTTATTAAGAATAAATCTGCGCATACCATCAATTACAGTTTCAGAAAAATTTGATGCCGCTATGTCTGGGTCTTAGCCGGTAAGGCAATAGCGTTTCCAAGGAAAACATCTAAAAAAACTTTTAAGTCCTGCCAATCCGCAGCTTTGTAATACCAAACATTGCGAGGATTCGCTTTAAATTGTTTTGAAATTTGTATATTTAGTTGTGTGGAGATTAACTTATGATCTGAACCACCCAATAATTCTGATATTTTAAATTGAACCAGATATGGATCGTTTGTCAAAACTCCTTTGACCAGGAATGTCAGGAACTCTGGTTGGCTGGTCTATTATCTGAGTAAAATTGTGATAAAGAGCAAACAACTCAGCCTGTCTATCAACCTCGTCAGTTTTAGAGCTGTGTGTAAGCCATTCTTTATTGTGGACATTAAAATCTCCAAGCGAACTATAAACTTTGCATTAGGATACTCAACCAACCTATCTATCTTCTCAGATAAGTCATGAAATAAATTAGAGTTCTCAGGTGGATTAGGTGAATGGTAAAGTCCAAAGACAAACAGCGTTTGATTTGGGCAACTAATTTTTAGTGACACCATATTGTGAAATTACTTCGGTCTGAAAGACCTAAGTATTACATTCATGAGCTCAAAGTGAAATTCTTACCCCCACTTTTTTTGACATTTCTCGACGTTTTAGGACCTCCTGATTCTAAAAAAGCAAAAAAAAAAAAAATGTATGTCTGTCTGTCGGCCGGCCGTCCGGCCGGCCGTCATTACCTACGCTGCAGGGAAAACCACTGGAGGGATTTCAAAAATTTTTTTTTCTAAAAATAGGTATACTCAAGGGACAGGTCCGAAAGGACGCTGTGTTCGATAACTGTACCGGAAGTGTGTCAAAAAAATCATTATGTGTGTTAAAACAAGGAAATTTGCATATTTTTGGCTTAAAAAACGTTCATTTTAAGTGATTACGAGTAGGAACATTGAATTTGGAGAAATCTTGATGGTCGGGATTGGTATGTGAGATCAAAAACTAGATTATTGCATTATAAGTTTGTCAAAAAAAAGTTGTCAAGTGTGTCAAAAGAAAGATTTTTATTTATTTTTTTGCCTAATTTTTTGGAAAAAAAATATAAAATTAATTGTTTGTTTGAAATGAATTACTTCGGTCTGAAAGACCTAAGTATTACATTCATGAGCTCAAAGTGAAATTCTTACCCCCACTTTTTTTGACATTTCTCGACGTTTTAGGACCTCCTGATTCTAAAAAAGCAAAAAAAAAAAAAATGTATGTCTGTCTGTCGGCCGGCCGTCCGGTCGGCCGTCATTACCTACGCTGCAGGGTAAACCACTGGAGGGATTTCAAAAATTTTTTTTTCTAAAAATAGGTATACTCAAGGGACAGGTCCGAAAGGACGCTGTGTTCGATAACTGTACCGGAAGTGTGTCAAAAAAATCATTATGTGTGTCAAAACAAGGAAATTTGCATATTTTTGGCTTAAAAAACGTTCATTTTAAGTGATTACGAGTAGGAACATTGAATTTGGAGAAATCTTGATGGTCGGGATTGGTATGTGAGATCAAAAACTAGATTATTGCATTATAAGTTTGTCAAAAAAAAGTTGTCAAGTGTGTCAAAAGAAAGATTTTTATTTATTTTTTTACCTAATTTTTTGGAAAAAAAATATAAAATTAATTGTTTGTTTGAAATGAAGTTTTATTATTATTATTGAGAATTATGGCATTATAAGTTTGTCAAACAAGTGTTGTCAAGTGTGTCAAAAGAAAGGTTTTTATTTTTTTTTACCCAATTTTTTGGAAATAAAATGGTTTGTTTAAAATGAAATTTTATTATTATTATTGAGAATTATGGCATTATAAGTTTGTCAAAAAATGTTGTCAAGTGTGTCAAAAGAAAGGTTTTTATTTATTTTTTACCCAATTTTTTTAGAAAAAAATAAAATTTATAGTTCGTATGACATGATATTTTATTATTATTATAGAGAATTATGGCATTATAAGTTTGTCAAAAAATAATGTCAAGTGTGTCAAAAAATGATTTCATTTAATTTTTTAGCCAATATTTTGGGGAAAAAAATGTAGCTGTTTTTATGACGTAAATGTAATTTAAAATGAAATTGGACATGGAAATTTTTGAATTTGTTGTAGTTTTTGAAATATTTTTGGAATTTTGAAAAAGTTTGTATTTTTGATTTTGTAATAATTTTTGCAATATTTTTAGAATTTCGGCAAAAGTTTTAATTTTTGATTTTGTAAGAATTTTTGAAATATTTTTAGACTTTTGAAAAATTTTTAATTTTTGATATTATTATAACTTTGGAATTTTGAAAAAAGTTTTAATTTTTGATTTTGTAATAATTTTTGCAATATTTATAGAATTTTGGAAAAGTTCGAATTTTTAAGAATTTTTGGCATATCATCAGAATTTAGAAAAAGTTTAAATATTTGATTTCATTCTAATTTTTAGAATATTTTTGGAATTTTGAAAAAGTTTGATTTTATTTAATTTAACAATATTTTTGGAATTTTGATTACAATTATCCTGCAACGTATTGATGTTTCGTGTTAGTTTTGTAATAAATTTTTAAACAGAGTCTATCTCTGAACAAAGAGTTATGTTTGATATTCATCGCTGCCCAAAACTAAAAACCATGTCCTCATAAAAGTTTTGTTGCCGAAAACTATATCAAAATCCTTAACCCAGACCGAAGTCTTGATATCTCAGAGCTTGAGATTTCAGCCCCTCCATATTTTTATTATTATTATTGAGAATTATGGCATTATAAGTTTGTCAAAAAAGTGTTGTCAAGTGTGTCAAAAGAAAGATTTTTATTTTTTTTTTCCCAATTTTTTGGAAATAAAATTGTTTGTTTAAAATGAAATTTTATTATTATTATTGAGAATTATGGCATTATAAGTTTGTCAACAAAATGTTGTCAAGTGTGTCAAAAGATTTTTATTTAGTTTTTTACCCAATTTTTTGGAAAAAAAATAAATTGTTTGTTTGAAATGAAATTTTATTATTATTATTGAGAATTATGGCATTATAAGTTTGTCAAAAAATGTTGTCAAGTGTGTCAAAAGAAAGGTTTTTATTTATTTTTTACCCAATTTTTTTAGAAAAAAATAAAATTAATAGTTTGTATGACATGATATTTTATTATTATTATAGAGAATTATGGCATTATAAGTTTGTCAAAAAATAATGTCAAGTGTGTCAAAAAATGATTTCATTTAATTTTTTAGCCAATATTTTGGGAAAAAAAATGTAGCTGTTTTTATGACGTAAATGTAATTTAAAATGAAATTGGACATAAAAATTTTTGAATTTGTTGTAGTTTTTGAAATATTTTTGGAATTTTGAAAAAGCTTGTATTTTTGATTTTGTAATAATTTTTGCAATATTTTTAGAATTTCGGCAAAAGTTTTAATTTTTGATTTTGTAAGAATTTTTGAAATATTTTTAGAATTTTGAAAAATTTTTAATTTTTGATATTATTATAATTTTTGGAATTTTGAAAAAAGTTTTAATTTTTGATTTTGTAATAATTTTTGCAATATTTTTAGAATTTTGGAAAAGTTCGAATTTTTAAGAATTTTTGGCATATCATCAGAAATTAGAAAAAGTTTAAATATTTGATTTCATTCTAATTTTTAGAATATTTTTGGAATTTTGAAAAAGTTTGATTTTATTTAATTTAACAATATTTTTGGAATTTTGATTACAATTATCCGGCAACGTATTGATGTTTCGTGTTAGTTTTGTAATAAATTTTTAAACAGAGTCTATCTCTGAATACTTGTACTTTAACAAAGAGTTATGTTTGATATTCATCGCTGCCCAAAACTAAAAACCATGTCCTCATAAAAGTTTTGTTGCCGAAAACTATATCAAAATCCTTAACCCAGACCGAAGTCTTGATATCTCAGAGCTGTGAGATTTCAGCCCCTCCATATTTTTGAATTTAATTCAAATTTATTTAATCTCACATATGGTATAGTATCCCTAATATAAGCACAAACTCCATGCTTAATATAGAAAGAGGATTCAAGTTCATAGTTATGACAAAGGTAACTGTTTTTATCTAAGGTCACAGCACGCGCACTGATAATCGTTTCCGTTAAAAACAAATTATCAGGTTTCATATTTTCAAGAAAAAGATGGACTGAATTAAGGTTTATATTCAATTCTCTTATGTTCGCATAGCTGATAGATAATTTTGCCATTTTAATTCATAGAGAAATGTTAGTGAAAAACATATATACGAAAACTACATAGTCCAGTAACTTTGTCGCCTGAGAGTATGGGGTAGAATGCGTCAAATCCGGTAGTTCTGATTTTTTGCAGACTTGTTTATGATGTTGGCCTAATGAATAATTCAAGTTTGTGACCTCGAGCGCCAAACGCAACTTTGTCCAAAATTAAAAGAAACGCGAAAAAATTGTTATTTTTTCAAATTTTGGCGATTATAACCCTAAAGGACTAGTTTTTGAAAAATTTTTCTTATGACGCTTTTAAAGTAGACTAAATTTGCTACAATATAATACTAGAATTGTCTCTGTAAACCCAATAGCTTCCGAGATTAAGCCTTTCAAAGTTTATGATTTTTTTAATTTCGCAATTTTTTGCAATATTTTAGACGTCACTCGAAAATTCATTCAGAACGACAGAGTTGCAAAAAATTGCGTAGTTCGAAAAAAATGATAAACTTTGAAAGGCTTAATCTCGGAAACTATTGGGTTTACAAAGACAATTCTAGTATCATATTGTAGCAAATTTAGTCTACTTTAAAAACGTCCTAAGAAAGTATAAAGAAAAAACTTGTCCTTTAGGCTTTAGGGTTATAATCGCCAAAATTTGAAAATATAACGATTTTTTCGCGGTTTTTTCTATTTTTGACAAAGTTGCGCTCGGCGCTCGCGGTTACAAACTTGGATTATTCATAAGGCCAACATCATAAACAAGTCTGCAAAAAATCAGAACTACCGGATTTGACGCATATACTGTGATGTATAAAGTTACTGGACTATACAGTAATGCGAAAACAAATAAACTCAAATTGAAATTGATTACTTCAACAGCTGGACAACCTGAATCTAAGTCTAGCTTGACTGTTAAAATCGACAGTTAAAATTATGAAATTGTAAACAAAATATTATTTAAGAAACATCAACACAAGATGTAACTCAAAGACAGGAATCTGTACATGGACTTAAAACCTGTTATTGAGTCAGCAAGACAAGAAAACTAACAACGAAACTAATAAAATAACTACAGTTCTACATAAAAATAAATCAAATAAAAATCCGAATGATAAGAAAAACTTATCTGAATTAATTTTTTTTTTCGTAAAATACTACTATTTCCTATCCCTTATAATTTTCTTTTTCTTCTTTATATTTTTCTACTATATATTTTTCTTCAATATTTTTTTTTAGAAAATCCTTACCTACAAAACAAAAACAAAAAGAAAAAGAAAAATTATTAATATGTGTTGTATTAATATTAATTGATCCCTAAAAATTATAAAAATTATACTAAAATAATAATTTAAAATAATAATTTGATATAAAAAATTAAATTTGATAAAAAATTGTAAATAAAAAATTGACAGCAACAAAATTAAACAACGTCTTCTTGCAACCGCTACTTTAATTGAATTGATTAATTGGTTGAGTTCTTAGTCGTGCAGGATTTTGGAGTGTACAATGCGACTACCGATACCCTGTAAATGAAGTAGCGCTGAGTCAAAAGGCTATGGGGTGCAAGACCCCATAATAAATTTTTCCCCATGGCTTTTTTACATGAGTATAGTTCTGTAGTTGCTTTTTTGTGCTTTCCCTAAAATTTGGTTTCCAGCTGAGTTTCCTCCCCTGTGACCACACCCTTCCAGAGCGAAGAACTCGTTATTAATATTCCTATGTTTCCTGGTTAAAAAAATAGTTCTGTTTTTGCAGGATTAATTCCTCCCCCTTGAGGAGTGCCACGACTAACAATTCTTTTGTGAGTGGCTTACCCAGCTCAGGGTTGATGTTCTTGCAGAGGATCATGCGTTCGATCAACACTAACAAGGATTCTTCCACATCTCCTTCCGTCAGTGCCTGTGATAGCTTCTAGTAATATGTTATTAAATGCTTCCCCGAGATCCAAGAAAGCGGTCAGAGTGTATTCTTTTTGTTCCAAAGAATGTTCGATGTTGCGTACTTGAGAATGCAGAACCGTTTGCTTAACAAACCAATGCTTTGACGATGATGAACGTCAGTCAGCCTTTCCAGTGAAGGGTCTAAGGTCGTTAGAATGCTAATGAGTTTTCCCCGCCTTAGGAATGAAAACTACGTTGACTTCGGTTCATTGAGCAGTTATATGAGATATTTTAACGCATGTCGTAAAAATTGTTTTGAGTCAACCATCCAGGTACATCGCTCCTAGACATTCTGTAGTTCAGCGGGTATAACCTTACCATGACAAGCTGACTTGAATAGTTTTAATTGCCCAGAGAATCTTTAACTTTATCCTTTGACTAAATCCTTCGGCATTCAAACTGACGAAGGTTTGACACTTCCCGCAGTAGCCCGGGTTTAGCCGTATACTGTTAAAAGTGTGTCCTTTAATAGCTGGATTGCTGGTCTCTTTACACTCAAAAAAAAAATGTTCGTAAAATTTACAGAAATGTCCTTCGATTCAACAGACATTTCTATTACTTTTGATCCTACAAATTGTTCGTTGAATACAACAAATTGATGTCAGCCGAATTTATTTTAGCAACAGTTTTTAACGAACAGTTTGTAAATTTTACAGACATGTTTGTTAACTTTTGACATTTTATTTTATTGATTTTATCAAATATTTCCAAAACTATTAGTTAGTTATAATTAGTTTATATTTTATTATAATACTATTAAATTACTTAGATTTTTTCTAAAATGATTTTAATTAAAATTTACCGAAACAAAATTTACCTCTATAGACATCTTTGAAACAAAACTGTTGACTTTCATTAAGAACATTTTTAGAACATTTAAATAATTTAATTTCTCTAAAATTCACTAAAATTTCACTAATTTTTTTAGGTATTTTAATTGACACAATTCATTAGATACTTTCACCCTTTTTCTTAAAACTATGCTTTTTATTTCACAAATTTTCACTTTTACTGTGCTTCCACTAAGTTCACTATAAATTTCAAGCCCTTTCTACTCGAATTTTTTCATATTTATATTTTTGGTTTTTGGCTATTTTATTCAACAAACGAAAATCAACGAACTGCTTGTAAATGTAGTAAAAATATTTAACAAACAAGGTTGTTGAAAACTGGCAATTAATAAACATGTTTGTTAAAACAAAAGAAAATCAAATAACGTGTCCTTTAAACAAATTCAACAGACCATTGTTTGTTGTATTTTACCTACAATTTTTTTTCAGTGTATATTCAGATGTCATCGATTTAATCAGATACCCTGGCATTGTTGGGTTGGTTGAAAGGATTTTTCTGAGGCTATAGAAGCCTTCGTAAATTCCTCAATGTTTTCATAGAAGAGGCTCCAGGGTTTCCTCTTAGTCATTCGTCATTGAGATCATTTTTCTAAAGATTCAGTCTTGTTGCTCTCTCTAGCTTTTGGCTATGTTAAAGAGTTTCCTTGATTTAATTCGCAGTGAATTCAGCTCTAGACTCCCACAGGGAGTTTCTGCTTTTTCCTAGTTTTGTTTAGTGAGCAAAAATTTTTAAGAGGCTTATTAAACATAGCGTTAGATTCCCTACCATTCTATTGAGTTGTTCAACAGTCTGAGGGAGTTTCAATGTTGTTTGTTGCTCTAGTTGTTTGTTGCTTCAACGTTGCTTCAAAAACATACCTATATAGCGATCCCAAACCGTGTTATTACAGTTTCATAAAACTAAAAGAATTGAAGGTAACAGTGGTCTGAAAAAGAGTGCCCGAAACCTTCCACTGATTTACCATATGATATATTTCTTCAGAGATAAAAGTCACGTCTAGGACTGCCGTTCTATTTCTGATGACGAATGTTGGTTTGCAGCTGATATTTCATACAATAAGGTTAGTGGTTAGTAAATATTTGCAAATTGACTCACCCCTTTCGTAGGTGTCTTAGCCTCCCCAGATGGCATGATGAACGTTGACATCACTGCATATGATCAATCTCCTAATCAATTCATCGGTTTTCTTAACAACAGTAGCCAGAAGTGCCGCGAGAGTGGTTAGCAATCATACGGCATATATGAGTAGACCAACCAAAGTGAGTTTTTGTTGATCTCCACGCTGATAGTGACCATATCGTTACCACGCCTCAGTTGAGTAATAAAAAAATATTCAAGATTTTTTAGTTACCAGCATAGATGAGTTTTCTTGTTCCTCACATAGATGAGTTTATAATTGGAAGTCCTGAGCCCGGATATTGAGTTCTTAGATAGACATGGCTCCTGAATCAGAACGATATCCTCACTCGTTCTTGAGAGTCGGGTTAGAAGTGCCGTCGAAGCGGTTTTGGAGAGGTGAAGGTTAATTTGGAGCATTTTTAACATTACAACGCTTTAATTTCTCCCTCCACCACAGTAGTTTCGCTATCCAGGTCATCCATGTGGAGCTAGTTCATAGAGTCTTCGGCGGCATGATTACCAAGCGATCATTTTACTGCAGCTTATATTTGTTCGCTGTCCGAAGTAGTACAAGATTCCGCCAGACACTTCCCTTCCGTTTCTGAGAGAGTTTCCTCAAGGGAATGAGGAACCCCTACCGCCCCTTACAATCAGAAGTCGGCTGACTTTCGTTGCTTAGACGAATAATCTCAAGGATGCTCTAAGGATCTGCAGGTTCCGCCGGAATTTTCATTCCAGCTCTTGATCTGCTGATGATTTGGTCTTTTTCTACCACCTCCATAGACGCGCTCGGCCAAAGCTCTCCCAAGGGGTTTACGGCCATTTTGTAGAGCAAAAATGATCGCTGGTCCTCGTATGCTATCACCTTGTACAAGCTCTGGTGTCATTCTGCATCCCTACAACTAGGTGATGGGCCAGAGCTCAACTTACGGATTAAGCGGAAATTTTTTGCCAACGTAATTTCCACTCTATCCGATTTTTCATTAGTGATGTGGCCGTTCTCGTTCTCTCTATAATCGACACAATCAAGTTACCTTTTAGTATGTCATTAAGCGTCTTTGAAGGATGAACCTTTGCCTTTTTGGCCATGTTCACTCCCTTATCCTGCAATTTGACTCTTATTTGAGGCTTACTTTGGAATCGATGAAGACTTCTCAGCTTCACCCGCCACAAGTGTGTTGACCCAATTGAGTGAGGTTTGTTGATTCTCTGCGTACCGCCATAGGAATTAGATTAATCTTTTGGATTATTTTCCAAGTTGCTCACGGTTGGTACTCCAGTTGCTTTAACCTTGGATACTCTACTCGGACCTGAAATATGATCCAGAACCATTGAGTTAGGAGCTAGTGATAATCTGCTTGAGTCCGTTTTCGTCGCTGCTACGCCGGACCTAATTTTTTTTTGTTTTGTTCCATTTGGTTGCCACGAGTTGAGGATAAAATATGTCCAATCTGCATAGAAATCCGGTAATACAGACAAGGTTCGGTTATTTTGGAAGTATTCGTTTTCTTTGGAGACCTTAATTAATTAATTAGGGACCGGATCGTAAGGAGTTATCCACTAGCGCTACTCGAAGCCCCAGGTAATGAATCAATCAACAATTAATCCCATCACTTATAAAATATGACATAGACCAATATTTCATGATAGGATAGGGAGGGATTGCCTTATAAATAAAACAATCAAATAGGTTTCTCAGAAATTGATATAAATTAATTAGATTTTTTTTTTGTTTTACTTTTGAATTATGTACCAAAGTTTCATCAAAATAGCTCGTAATCCGTTGTTTACATATATGAATTAGACTAGGTAGGTTTAAACGGGAAAATAAAATTTGGAGTTGTAGTTCAAATCAGTGTTCAATTTTGCATTACTCAGTCACAATTTCACAAATAAAATCAAAACCAAATAAACAAAAAAAATCAATGACCGTATGTAACCTCAATTACATAATTTCTTGAAATTTAATCTTAGTTTAAACCACTATAACCTTACAGTTTCCCGTAATCGTTTAAGGTCTCTTAATCTTAATCCAATGGTTTCTTTTCGGAATTAAAACGATTAACAATAATTGTCAGATATCCATAAATATTGAAAAATAAATATATTTATTTGTTATTAATTATCTCCTCTCCAAATATCAAGGTGTAATTAGCATTCTTAAATAGAAACGCCACTGAGTCATTTATACGTTAGGAATTGTAATTTTATTTTTAGGTAGATTTCATATAAAAATCTACCTATTGGTATGTGCTTCATCTCGGAATTTCGGAAAAATTTTGGTGCCAAACGACTATATATGATAAGCGGAGACGGAAAATCAAAATGAAAAAAAAATTTATATATATATATATATATATATAACGATATGAGATATAACGGAATTTGGCGGCACTCTCACGGTCGCATTTTTCGACTTACACCAAAATAATTTTTTGTGTGTGTTCCGGCAAATAATGTCTTGGACAAGTTCGTGAACTGGCCATATCCGGGTACCAGTTAAGCGGCTAGAGCCTAAAATGTCGAATAATCTAGGGCGCTATAACTTCCGTTTGAATCATAATATTTTAATAAAATTTATAAATATTGAATATTTGAACATATTTCTATCATTTTTATCCAGATGACCACTTTGGCGTTTCAGGTTCCTCAAAAATCGGCTGTTTCAAAAATTTGCTAAACTTTGCTGCCCTTGATCTAGCTGAAATGGCCAAGCTCATAGTTGAAAACTTTTTTTCACGTACTTAAAATATAAACCTTTCCAAAATTTTCAAAAATAATAGTTTAAATCTAACGGTTGAGACCCTACGGCTGTTGAAATAAAAACAAACGCAAAAGGCAATGCTTTCATCATGTTTCAGTTTATGTTATTTAAATTCACCTTGGCTTTTAAACATACTTTTCAACTATAGCCTCAAAAAATTTCAGCTTTCTAACCCAAAAGGTTCCATTTTTATAAGCATTATAATGCAACCCTTACAAGAAAAATATCAACCCATTTAATACCATAGAAAAATTATCAAAATCTCTTTTGTTTTTATTTTTTTACTAAGTAACCGTTTGAAAAAAGATTAAATAAGAACAAAAAAACACAACAACAAAAGATGATTTTGAAATAAAATTGTTTGATAATGTTATAAATTATGTGTGATGGTATAATTGTAGTTGTGACGTAGTTCATTTGATCTTTGGTGGATTTAATATGTTATTAAAAGTAGTTTAAACCAACTTAAATAAAACTGTTCCGAAATTGTATTGATGGAGTTAGTTCGGATAATGTATTTAATTTGGTTCGATAATTTTTTTGAATTATTCTGTTTCTACTTATATTTTTTATTTAAACTAATCTGACTTATCTAATTTTATTTGGACACAAAACCGTCTGGCCCCGAAATCTACCTATTTCTAGCGGATATACCTGCCGCTGGGATTTTTTTATTGATATAGTTTTTTTATGTCTTTTATTATAAAATGCGCGAATGATTGAAGAAATAAAAATAAAATCTTATAATTAAATTTTAAAGTTATAGACAAACACAAATATTTTATTAGCATATAAAAAAAATAACTGTAAATGAACTTCCCAAAATTTAAGTTAAATTTTGATTTTTGTTTTGGAGATTCCATAAAAACGTAAATATGTACTTTTAAACGTCCTTGCCAATATAACTGGGTTCTTTTTCTTAATTTTGTATTTTATGGTAAATATTGGATTTTTTTTTAATGCAAAAATGAAAGTTTATTCTTGGTGGTTGTCAATTTTTGTTTTCTTTCATGGGAATTTATTGAAATGACAACAAACAATCAAAAATGTTTAACATTGACAAATGCGTTAATTTAATTAACACGTTTTACTGAAAATTAATAAAATTATTATTTCTTGAAATAATTTTTTTTATCTTTAAATCAATGATATTTTACGTTGACTAACTACACATTTAAATGTCGTTTCGTTTCATGTTGTTCAATTTTACACGATGCGATATAATATGTAATTTCCTATAAACTACAACAAAATTTTTTTTAAATTGTTCCTCCTCATTCAATTTGTAATAATTATCACGAAAATTTAAAAAATTAATTGTCGAGGTATATGTATTTATTTAATAATATATACGACATAGCAAGGTGACCTGTAGAAATTATTAGTATTATTATTATATTATAATTTATAACTATGTTTCAATTATGTAATTTTTGCAAAAAAAAATTTTTATAAGTAAATATAGTTGCTTAAAATTATATAATTTTTTTATGCAATTATTTAATTATGATATTCCTTATAGATATGGTGGGAATAATTTTTTTTTTTTGTAATTTAATTAAAAATATATAAAGAATACAAATTTTATTGCTGTAATCAAAATAGAGAAAGAGAATTCATAACAGTTTCTCACTACTCAGAAATTGTCTCAAACATTAAATCTTTAACTCTATTCAATTTTGTGTAACATTAACATAGCAAATAGGGATAGGTAGTTTCAGATTCGTATGTAGAATACTCACTCTTCACAAAATTGTAAAAGATCCAGCATATAACCTTGCTACCTTATGGTAGTATGAAGTATCTTGTTATAACTCGACAAGTTCCGTTCAATTGAGTTACTTATATATTAGGATTGAATGTACAAGTACAACCAAATCTTTGATCCAATATCCGAGGTTTTTGGTGCCAAACTATTTACTGATGGTGAAAATCTGCTACTACTTGACATTTACCAACTTCCTTGTCGAGATAAGAAGTGGCGTAAACTAGTTTTATTCAGAAAACTAAGTTTCCTAAAATTTCTTCAAAATCTAATAACAGACTGTATAGTTATGTAAGTACCAGATAAAAATTTTTTAAGAACCTTCCTTTGTTCGATTTTCTTTTACCCCTCTCTCCCTCCCCTCTCTCACCATTTTGGGGACTGTCTGATGAAACAAAAATAAAAATAAAACGAAACTAATTATTACAAAAACAATTTTAAATTAAATTAAAAAAAAAACAAAACAATTGGTATCGTTGGTTAATAATTTTTACAGCTGTTCCACTTGATTCCATTAATGTACCGTGTATGTTTTACTCTAACCAACCAACCTTCTTGATTTTCAGCTATATTGAAACACCAATACATTAAATAAGATTCAATTTGGAACCCGGCACGTTTATCCCATCCATAGCCTGTCCTGCAGCGTTTTTTTTTTAAATTTCCCTACCCACGCTAAAAAAATTGTTTATAAAACTAAAATAAATTCCGTAGATTCAACATCATTTCTGTTAGTTTTGCCTCTACAAATTGTTTGTTGAATTTAACAAACTGTTGAATTTATTTTACTAACAATTTTGAGCAGCACTTCAAGCATCGCAGTGGTCAAGAAAATTTTCGTTTTATGGCAAATATATTTTATATATTTATTTGGAATTTTGTAAAAAAAAAGGTTATCGCTCACAAAAAAACCACTCCCAAAAAAACCACTCCCATTTTATGCATTTTAATTATTTTTGTTGTTTTTCACACTATGAATATTCTATTATCAGTAGTTTTCATTAAATAAAAAATTCACACAGTACCCGCAAACGGTTGATATTAAATACATTTTAATTATTTTTGTTGTTTTTCACACTATGAATATTCATAGCATCGCACTTCAAGCATCGCAGTGGTCAAGAAAATTTTCGTTTTATGGCAAATATATTTTATATATTTATTTGGAATTTCGTAAAAAAAAGGTTAATCGATCACAAAAAAACCACTCCCAAAAAAACCACTCCCATTTTATACATTTTAATTATTTTTGTTGTTTTTCACACTATGAATATTCTATTATCAGTAGTTTTCATTAAATAAAAAATTCACACAGTACCCGCAAACGGTTGATATTAAATTACAATAGACACCAAAATATTCTCTACGGATGACATGCTTAAAGCAGCAAAATTCGTTTTATCAATCAGACAAAAATTATTTCACTTGCATACCCCGTTACAACCACAACGATAGAACGAACCTTTAGTTCTTTACGAAGAGTAAAGACAAAGCTTCACTCTACCATGACACAATTTAGAATTAATGTGAATGTTAATTGTACATAGAATATGATTTCGAGTTACGAAAAGTATTCTATAAATAGGACCTCTAGAAATTGGTTAATGAAATGATCATAAATTGTTGTTAAACTGTTAGGAAAATTCGTTTCAAATTTAACCGAAATCATGAAATCGTTATCGATTACAGTTGCCTTGTAGGGAGGAGAAAGCTTATTACTAAAAGGTGTATCAAAAATATATCTGACCTTGCCCCTTCCCCTTGGCCAAATCCAGCCGACACTCATGAATAGAATTTACCTTTATAGTATAAGGTGACCAGACTTACTCCTTTCGCTACCCGTTTAAGAAAAAGCAAAGGGGCCAAACCCGCGCCATAGCTTTTGTTGTTTGGGACAGGCTTACTATTTTTAAACGGCCCAAGCTTGGACTGATGTCCTGCGGCCAAGTCTGGCAAACCAGACTTTGACCAAGTCTGGCAAATCAGGTCTACCAAACCAATTTTTTTTCCAGACCTCCTTTAAATGTGTGAAAGAGGTTGTTCAAAGAGTAACAAATATGAAAGAAAAGATGAACATATTATGTACAGTTTGGGACACGGTTAAACTTATGAAAAATTAAGAACTCATAGTTTTATTTTAATTATTTTATAAATTTATTTAGATTTTATATTTTAATTATTATTTACAAGTATTTTGTAAGTTGAACGATGTTTATCGTACTAATTATCAGACTCTACTGTCTACTGATTGTATTAAAAAAGATCAATACCTTCCGTCTGAAAGACCTAAGTATTACATTCATGAGTTAAAAGTGAAATTCTTACCCCCACTTTTTTTGGCATTTCTCGACGTTTTAGGACCTACTGGTTCTAAAAAAGCAAAAAAAAAATGTATGTATGTCTGTCGGCCGGCCGTCACAACCTACGAAATCTAGAAAACCGCTGGACGGATTTCAAAAATTTTTTTTTTCTAAAAATAGGTTTACACAACGGGAAGAGCCGAAAGGACGATGTGTTCGATAAATGTACCGGAAGTGTGTCAAAAAAATCGTCAAGTGTGTCAAAACAAGGAAAGTGTGTCAAAAGAAAGATTTTTTTTTATTTTTTTTACCCAATATTTTGGAAAAAATAAAATTAATTATTTGTTTGAAATGAAATTTTATTATTATTATTGAGAATTACTGCATTATAAGTTTGTCAAAAAATGTTATCAAGTGTGTCAAAAGAAAGATTTTTATTTATTTTTTTACCCAATTTTTTGGAACAAAATAAAATTAATGATTTGTATGACATGAAATTTTATTATTATTAAAGAGAATTATGGCATTATAAGTTTGTCAAAAAAATAATGTCAAGTGTGTCAAAAAATGATTTCATTTATTTTTTTACCCAATTTTTGGGAAAAAAAATGTTTTCTGTTTTTATGACGTAAATGTAATTGAAAAGAAATTGGACATAGAAATTTTTTGAATTTGTTATAGTTTTTGAAATATTTTTGGAATTTTGAAAAAGTTTGTATTTTTGTCTTTGTAAAAATTTTTGCAATATTTTTAGAATTATAGAAAAACATTTAATTTTTGTTTTTGTTATAATTTTTGCAATATGTTTAGAATTTTAAAAAAAATATTATTCTTTTTATATCCCGCATGGAGGGATCAGTTTTTATTGTTTTGAAATTTTTTTTAATTTTTGATCTACGGGTGTGACAACCCCGCGTTCTCCAGTCCCTGCTATTGGCATACGAGTTAACGTGAGATATCACATACCACTGGCAATAGCAGTGAGATATCACTAGCCAAGGTGACATCTTAGGGGTGGTGGCGGATGAACTGTATTCAGTCAACGGTAGCACCCTCAATCTTAGCTGTGAAATAATTCTTGATGACGGGACGCTATTGTTTCCTTTAAGAAACGAGCCTTCATATAACTATGTGTGGGCTTTGATCTTCAAGAAAGACGGTGCGTCACAGGATCTAGGAATATGCAACCGGCTGGATTATTGGCAACTACATTTTTGTTTTGTTTCAGCAAATTTTTGTAAATATTTGCTATTTACTGTTTAATTTACTTATATTTTCTCTATTCTATCATAAAATATTGGCCTATGTCATATTTTGTCAGTGATAGGATTTTTTGTTTAGTTATCCATTCTTTAACAAAAAATATAAAAAAACAAAAAAAGAAAGATTTACGTCCATCAACACCTTTGAACGTATGTTGTTGTGGGACCTTGGTCTTAAGAGTTTTTTATGTGTTATTGTGATACATGTTGTAATTCCTATTACACAACACATTTTATTAAAAAAAAAAAATATAATTTTAGAATTTTAAAAAAAAAATCAATTTTTGATTTTGTAAGAATTTTTGGAATATTTTTAGAATTTTGAAAAACTTTAAATTTTTGATTTTATTATAATTTTTAGAATTTTGAAAAATGTTTCAACTTTTGCAATATATTTAGAAATTTGGAAAAAGTTTTAATTTTTGATTTTGTTATAATTTTTGCAATATTTTAAGAATTTTGAAAAAAAAAAAAAAAATAGAATTTATATATATGTATTTTTAGAATTTTGAAAAAAGTTTCAATTTTTATTTTGTAAGAATTTTTGGAATATTTTTAGAATTAAAAAAATTAAAAATTTTTGATTTGATTATAATTTTTGGAATTTTGAAAAAGTTTCAATTTTTGATATTGTTATAATTTTTGCAATAATTGTAGAATTTTGGAAAAAATTTGAATATATGAATTTTAAGAACTTTTGGAATATTATTAGAATTTATAAAAAGTTTTAATGTTTGATTTTATTCTAATTTTTGGAATATTACGTAAATGTAATTGAACATGGAAATATTTGGAAAAGTTTAAATTTTTGATTTTATTTAATTTTTACAATATTTTTGGAATTTTGAAAGAAATATGAATTTGTTATTTTGTAATATTTTCTCGAAACGATAAATATACATCGCTGACCAAAACTAAAAACAATGTCCTCATAAAAGTTTTTTGCCGAAAACTATATCAAAATCCTTAACCCAGACCAAAGTCTTGATATCTCAGAGCTGTGAGATTTCAGCCCCTCCATATATATCTTGTTACATTGGTACATTCTTGTATTAGTAACATGAATTTTAATTTATCTTAATTTCGGTATACATACATACATAAATGCACATTATTAATGCAAATTCACAATAAGAATTAAAAGCAGTTCACAAATAATAACTATACACAACACCTATCCCCTAGAAAAAGATAAATGTTCCCAAAACATTTATCGTACAGGAGAAAAAAAATCGCTGTGTACCAGATTGCATTTATGTAGGCCAGTAATAATAGGAGAAAAAATTAGAAAGAAAAAAAAATAATTCGTTACAGCAAACTGACAGTGGGATATTGTAGAACACGATATTGTAAAAGAGGGAAACATAAATCGAACCAGCAGCTGCTATCCGGGGGAGAACGGGGAGGGTTTTTAGGGGTTGAAAGGGGTTTTTCGTGATTTCTGGCTAAACCGTGCATCCTATCAAAAAGAGTTATATGTAAAAGTTGTAGGGAATAAAAAGATCTACACTTTTTGTACGGACCACTTTTACCCTCACCTTAACATTTTTCGAAAAAAATGCGAAAAACCGATTTTTTTCTTTTTTCTTGTTTTCTTTTACAAAAAAAATTTTATAAAGTTCAAATTTTGGAAAAAGATACCTCCATTTATTGGAAAAAGGCAGCAATTTTTTCGGAGGGAAATATTTAGACGTTGTTGTTAAAATTAATTTTTTTGAAAAAAAAAAACCAAATTTTTAACTGCGATTCCTCTTAAAACTACGCCTCCTAAAGAGTTCAGTTTTGACTCATTTACTCGTTCTTACGTCTATTTTTGATAAGTGGTAAAAAAATGGTACACTTTTATGGAAAAAAAGGCAGGAAAATTGAAAAAACCGAGAAAATCGCTTTTTTTTCGTGGTAATTTGCATATTTATCGTTGAATAATCGTTATTAATTAATAAAATCATTTAAATTTTTTATGATAAACGTAAACGACGATCATTTGGAAATAAATTAATGAATAATTATATGCTTTCGTTACTTTTAGTTTATTTAGGTAACAAAAAAGTAAATTTTATTCTTCAAACATGGCGATCTCAAAAAGTACCTTTTAGTGTTCTTTCATGTTTTTTATATTTTACAGATTTGTTATTTACTTAAAACATACTAAACCTATAAGGACAATTGTTATTTTTTGTTTTTGAGAAAAACACATTTGAATATAGGTTGATTTTTTTTGTACTTTGTGCCATACACTAAACCCAAGTTTACTGATTCTATTAAACTTATTTTGGGTTTAGAAGGTACTAAATGAGGTTTAAAGAAGGTACTAAATAAGGTTTTGTTTTAGTCTCTTTTTTTCACAGTACTAAATAAGCTTTTTTTGGGTTTTCTGAAGGTTTAATATTTTACCCAAAACATACTTAAATTACAGACAGACGTTTTGTTCGACGATAAAAACCAATTCGAATATTTGTTAGCAAAAATATGCCAGTTGCAGATTTTGCTGAAATTTATCAAATAGATAGTGAATTTTCCTTTCAATTACAATAAAAAATTCATATTAAATTAAAATATATCATATATTAATTATCATATATTATAAACTAAAATAAGCATTAAATATTTTAGAAAAATGAAAATTCTGCCAATCCCATCCCCATGTACCTTCGAAATCAAATTGCTCAAGAACGGCTTTACCAATTTTATCAAACTTTTTTTTTTTTGTAGGTGATTAGTTAATCGTTTGAAAAAAAAAATAATTAATTGTTTTTGTAATTAATTTTTAAATTAAAATATTAAAAAACTTTTTTAAAGTTGGCGCTTGGGTTGAAGATCAATTGAAATTTAATTTATTTTTTTTTGTAAGAACAGTTCTATCCTTACTCTAAAATATTACAAATTTACAAAGAGGCTAATATTCGTAATTCATTATTTTTATTTTTTTGGATTGTATCCTTTTATTTCACTCAAAATAAAAATTTTAATTATTTAAAAAAACTATTTTAATTTATTTTAAAAAATTCAAACTTTATTGATTACAACATGTTTCGGAATACAATATTCCATCTACAGGTATTTTGTGTACAATTGAAGTAAAGTTAATTACGTTACCATTTTATACTATTTTTCCTTAAAAATTTTCGTACTTACAATTAAGGAAACAAAACAAAAGGAGGAGTTACAGGTACAATAAAATTTACAAACTTATTAACTCAATCATAACAATAAACAGAAAGGGTCCAAAATAACAATTTTAAGAATTTTTTTCCTAATTAGCTAAAAAGAGGCGTTAAAACTATTAAAATTTAAAACGATAGGAAGTTTAACTATAATTAATATATTAAATTATGATGTTGAATAAAGGCGACTGCACATTTCCCTC
Organism: Diogma glabrata; assembly: GCA_963693315.1. Taxonomy (NCBI): domain Eukaryota; kingdom Metazoa; phylum Arthropoda; class Insecta; order Diptera; family Cylindrotomidae; genus Diogma; species Diogma glabrata. Next base: position 254,152,571 of record OY856186.1, read on the forward strand.
ATCTGAATTCATCAAGTGTTCTGTTTTTTTTATATAAAATGCTTCATAAGCATCTAGCTTCCAATTATGGATTACCGGCTTTATTAATTTGGAATTTTCTTCGTCTATTTGATGAGTGTGGGTAATCATATGTTCGGCAACACTTGATTTGTTTTTTTGTTTATTTTTTGTAGCTAATGTATGTTCTCTAAATCTAGTTTCAAAACTTCTTGCTGTCTGTCCCACATATGTATCCTGGCAATCTTTACATTTTATTTTGTAGATTCCTGACTTTTTACTGATATCTTCTTTGTCTTTGAAATTGTTTAAGTGATTTTTTATTGTTGTTGTGGGTCTTGTTACTATTTCCATGTTGTGCTTTTTAAATATATTTTGTAACTTGTTGCTTATTTTAGGGAAAAATGGTATGCTGATTCTAGTTTTAGGCTTTGTTTCCGGCAAATCTGAGTTTAAGGTGGTAAGACTTTTTCGTTGATATTTAGTTTTATGTTTTTTTAAAATTTGGTTAGCGAACTCTATGGTGTATCCGTTTGTTATTGCTGCTTGTTGGATATATTCTACTTCTTCTTCAAATTCTTTTTGATCCATAGGTATACTATATAGGCGATGTGCCATAGAATGGAATGCTGCTTTCTTGTGTGAAATTTGGTGGAACGAATCACTGGTAATAAACCTATTGGTGGTCGTTGGTTTTCTGTAGATACCGAATTTTAAATTATTTGTAGATTGTCTAATAATTTTAATATCTAAGAAATTTAGACAGCTGTTTTCTTCCAATTCCATGGTGAATTTTATTGATGGATGTTGACTATTTATTGTTTCAAATATTACTGGTAAATCTCTATTGTTTGTTATTGTGAAGATATCATCTACGTAGCGGTACCATATTTTCGGGAAAAGGTGAAATTTGTTTTTGAGATCTTGTTCAAATTTGCTCATAAATATGTTGCTTAAGTATGGTGCTAGCTTACTGCCCATTGATGTTCCTGAGGTTTGTTTATAGTATTTATTTCTAAATGTGAAATAATTTTGATCCATACAAATGTTCGCTATTTTAATTAGTGCTGTGATTTTCGGTTTTGGTACCTTATGTTCCCGTAGATGATCTTCGAGATATTCTATAGCTAAAGTTATAGGTATGCTTGGAAACAATGCAGTGACATCGAATGATACTAATATCTCATCTGGATCCAAAATGATATTTTTTATGTTATTCACTAGTTCTATGGAATTTTGAATGCTACCTCCTATTGGTGCTGGTATTTTAGCTACTTCCTCCAGGAACCATTTAGCCATGTATTCTGTAGGTGTTGATATGTTTGATGCTATAGGTCTCATCTGATTTCCCTGTTTGTGGATTTTCGGTAAGGCATATAACTTTGAAACTTTCGGGTTTTTGACATGGAATTTGAATTCTAGGTATCGATTATTTAATAAACTTGCAATTTCTTGTGTGGCTTGCTTGGTATCTTTTATCATCTTGTTAAGAGGATCTCTTGGTTTGCCGTTTTTCCAGGTGTATTCACTGTAGGGTCCCTCCGATATTGTTTTTAAAATCCTTTTATCATAATCCGGTTTATCCATAATAACTATAGCGTTACCTTTGTCTGCCTTTGTGAATATTACATTCTTTTCCTTTTTGAGTGAATTGATAACTTTATTCGGTTTTCGTTTATTATCTATTTCGTTGGCGTTTTTGTATTCTAAGATGGTTCTCTGGGTTTCGAATCTTATGTTATTTTTAACTAAATTCGAACATTTTGATATGCCCGATTCTATATCTACTATTATATCTTCTAATGGTGCATTTGTTGGTTTTGTGGCAAATTTTAATCCTTTATTCAACATATTTAGTTGTTTTGTTGTAAACTCGACAGATGACATATTGTGGACAAAGTTGGAAATATTTGGGATTATGTGGTTGGATGATGTTATTGTATTTGTTACTCTTAAGCTCCTTATTTTCTTCCTATGGATTTTATTTTGTTTTTTGTAAGTTAGTTTTACTCTTCTTTGGGTGTAACTATCGAAATCCATTCAAAAGCAATTGAATTGTAAACCGGTTTTATAATAAGTAAGAATTTTCAAGTGCCGGTAGTATACTTCCAGTTCAAGTATGTTAAATCTAGTGTATTTTTCTTTAATTTCCTCTTTTAACCATTGAACTTTTATTTTTGTCTCCATTTTTTTGGTAACATTATTATTTGATGCAAATCTAAACTTCATAAAATTCGGAAAGATTTTAAGTTTCTTGCACTTTTTCAAGAATTGTATATGTGTTTTTAACATCGTGGCTTTAATCTTCAATTGTACAACAACTGATTTTGCTAATATTCGTGTTCTTGAGATATTTAATTTTTAAGATTTTTAGTACGACTGAAATTCTAATTGTTGATTATTTCATCGAACAATTTTTATCAAGTTCGAAAACGAAAGCATCTAATTATTCATAAATGTATTTCCGAATGATCGTTGTTTACGTAATAACAAAAAAAATAATATGATTTTATTAATTTTTAACAATTATTCAACGATAAATATGCAAATTACCACGAAAAAAGCAATTTTTTCGGTTTTTTCAATTTTCCCGCCTGTTTGTCCATAGATTTATACTTTTTTTACCATTTATCAAAAATAGACGTAAGAACGAGTAAATGAGTCAAAACTGAACTCTTTAGGAGGCGTAGTTTTAAGAGGAATCGCAGTTAAAAATTTGGTTTTTTTTTTCAAAAAAATTAATTTTAACAACAACGTCTAAATATTTCCCTCCGAAAAAATTGCTGCCTTTTTCCAATAAATGGAGGTATCTTTTTCCATAAAATATTGGCCTATGTCATATTTTGTCAGTGATAGGATTTTTTGTTTAGTTATCCATTCTTTAACAAAAAATATAAAAAAACAAAAAAAGAAAGATTTACGTCCATCAACACCTTTGAACGTATGTTGTTGTGGGACCTTGGTCTTAAGAGTTTTTTATGTGTTATTGTGACACATGTTGTAATTCCTATTACACAACACATTTTATTAAAAAAAAAAAAAATATAATTTTAGAATTTTAAAAAAAAAAATCAATTTTTGATTTTGTAAGAATTTTTGGAATATTTTTAGAATTTTGAAAAACTTTAAATTTTTGATTTTATTATAATTTTTAGAATTTTGAAAAATGTTTCAACTTTTGCAATATATTTAGAATTTTGGAAAAAGTTTTAATTTTTGATTTTGTTATAATTTTTGCAATATTTTAAGAATTTTGAAAAAAAAAAAAAAAAATAGAATTTATATATATGTATTTTTAGAATTTTGAAAAAAGTTTCAATTTTTATTTTGTACGAATTTTTAGAATATTTTTAGAATTAAAAAAATTAAAAATTTTTGATTTGATTATAATTTTTGGAATTTTGAAAAAGTTTCAATTTTTGATATTGTTATAATTTTTGCAATAATTGTAGAATTTTGGAAAAAATTTGAATATATGAATTTTAAGAACTTTTGGAATATTATTAGAATTTATAAAAAGTTTTAATGTTTGATTTTATTCTAATTTTTGGAATATTACGTAAATGTAATTGAACATGGAAATATTTGGAAAAGTTTAAATTTTTGATTTTATTTAATTTTTACAATATTTTTGGAATTTTGAAAGAAATATGAATTTGTTATTTTGTAATATTTTCTCGAAACGCTAAATATACATCGCTGACCAAAACTAAAAACAATGTCCTCATAAAAGTTTTTTGCCGAAAACTATATCAAAATCCTTAACCCAGACCAAAGTCTTGATATCTCAGAGCTGTGAGATTTCAGCCCCTCCATATATATCTTGTTACATTGGTACATTCTTGTATTAGTAACATGAATTTTAATTTATCTTAATTTCGGTATACATACATACATAAATGCACATTATTAATGCAAATTCACAATAAGAATTAAAAGCAGTTCACAAATAATAACTATACACAACACCTATCCCCTAGAAAAAGATAAATGTTCCCAAAACATTTATCGTACAGGAGAAAAAAAATCGCTGTGTACCAGATTGCATTTATGTAGGCCAGTAATAATAGGAGAAAAAATTAGAAAGAAAAAAAAATAATTCGTTACAGCAAACTGACAGTGGGATATTGTAGAACACGATATTGTAAAAGAGGGAAACATAAATCGAACCAGCAGCTGCTATCCGGGGGAGAACGGGGAGGGTTTTTAGGGGTTGAAAGGGGTTTTTCGTGATTTCTGGCTAAACCGTGCATCCTATCAAAAAGAGTTATATGTAAAAGTTGTAGGGAATAAAAAGATCTACACTTTTTGTACGGACCACTTTTACCCTCACCTCAACATTTTTCGAAAAAATGCGAAAAACCGATTTTTTTCTTTTTTCTTGTTTTCTTTTACAAAAAAAATTTTATGAAGTTCAAATTTTGGAAAAAGATACCTCCATTTATTGGAAAAAGGCAGCAATTTTTTCGGAGGGAAATATTTAGACGTTGTTGTTAAAATTAATTTTTTTGAAAAAAAAAACCAAATTTTTAACTGCGATTCCTCTTAAAACTACGCCTCCTAAAGAGTTCAGTTTTGACTCATTTACTCGTTCTTACGTCTATTTTTGATAAGTGGTAAAAATATGGTACACTGTTATGGAAAAAAAGGCAGGAAAATTGAAAAAACCGAGAAAATCGCTTTTTTTTCGTGGTAATTTGCATATTTATCGTTGAATAATCGTTATTAATTAATAAAATCATTTAAATTTTTTATGATAAACGTAAACGACGATCATTTGGAAATAAATTAATGAATAATTATATGCTTTCGTTACTTTTAGTTTATTTAGGTAACAAAAAAGTAAATTTAAATTTTATTCTTCAAACATGGCGATCTCAAAAAGTACCTTTTAGTTTTCTTTCATGTTTTTTATATTTTACAGATTTGTTATTTACTTAAAACATACTAAACCTATAAGGACAATTGTTATTTTTTGTTTTTGAGAAAAACACATTTGAATATAGGTTGATTTTTTTTGTACTTTGTGCCATACACTAAACCCAAGTTTACTGATTCTATTAAACTTATTTTGGGTTTAGAAGGTACTAAATGAGGTTTAAAGAAGGTACTAAATAAGCTTTTTTTTGGGTTTTCTGAAGGTTTAATATTTTACCCAAAACATACTCAAATTACAGATAGACGTTTTGTTCGACGATAAAAACCAATTCGAATATTTGTTAGCAAAAATATGCCAGTTGCAGATTTTGCTGAAATTTATCAAATAGATAGTGAATTTTCCTTTCAATTACAATAAAAAATTCATATTAAATTAAAATATATCATATATTAATTATCATATATTATAAACTAAAATAAGCATTAAATATTTTAGAAAAATGAAAATTCTGCCAATCCCATCCCCATGTACCTTCGAAATCAAATTGCTCAAGAACGGCTTTACCAATTTTATCAAACTTTTTTTTTTGTAGGTGATTAGTTAATCGTTTGAAAAAAAAAACAATTAATTGTTTTTGTAATTAATTTTTAAATTAAAATATTAAAAAACTTTTTTAAAGTTGGCGCTTGGGTTGAAGATCAATTGAAATTTAATTTATTTTTTTTTGTAAGAACAGTTCTATCCTTACTCTAAAATACTACAAATTTACAAAGAGGATAATATTCGTGTTCTTGAGATATTTAATTTTTAAGATTTTTAGTACGACTGAAATTCTAATTGTTGATTATTTCATCGAACAATTTTTATCAAGTTCGAAAACGAAAGCATCTAATTATTCATAAATGTATTTCCGAATGATCGTTGTTTACGTAATAACAAAAAAAATAATATGATTTTATTAATTAGTAACAATTATTCAACGATAAATATGCAAATTACCACGAAAAAAGCAATTTTTTCGGTTTTTGCAATTTTCCCGCCTGTTTGTCCATAGATTTATACTTTTTTTTACCATTTATCAAAAATAGACGTAAGAACGAATAAATGAGTCAAAACTGAACTCTTTAGGAGGCGTAGTTTTAAGAGGAATCGCAGTTAAAAATTTGGTTTTTTTTTTTTCAAAAAAATTAATTTTAACAACAACGTCTAAATATTTCCCTCCGAAAAAATTGCTGCCTTTTTCCAATAAATGGAGGTATCTTTTTCCTAAATTCGAGCTTCATAAAATTTTTTTTGTAAAAGAAAACAAGAAAAAAGAAAAAAATCGGTTTTTCGCATTTTTTTCGAAAAATGTTGAGGTGAGGGTAAAAATGGTCCATACAAAAAGTGTAGATCTTTTTATTCCCTACAACTTTTACATATAACTCTTTTTGATAGGATGCACGGTTTAGCCAGAAATCACGAAAAACCCCTTTCAACCCCTAAAAACCCTCCACATTCTCCCCCGGATAGCAGCTGCTGGTTCGATTTATGTTTCCCTCTTTTACAATATCGTGTTCTACAATATCCCACTGTCAGTTAGCTGTAACGAATTTTTTTGTTGTTAAAATACTATTTTTCCTGGCCTAATATTGGAGATAATGTTTTTTTGTAAATAAATGATAATTACAATAAATATATAAATTATAAACATAAGTTTATAGAAAATTCAAAAATATTATTTTTCTTAAATATAATTATTTAATAATATATAACAAAAAGAAAATGCTTTAGCTATAATTAATTTGTAAATAAGATAATAATAATTTCTTTAAAAATATTCATTTGGATAATAATAATTAACAAACGTTTTGTTGTTAATGTTTTGATTGTTTTATTATATTATCAATAAAATTGATAAAAATTATGATTCATGATATCGAGAACTTTTGCAATTAAATAGTTCACTAATTGTCGTTTAATTTGTCATAGTTATAAACTGAATCAGGAGAGGATTTTATTAGAAATGGTAGCGAAGGTTTCTATCCGTATAATAATTCATATGGCATAAACGAAGTAGCTGAATGTGGTGTCGAATTAAATGTAAAAATAGCGAATGGAAGCCAAAGATGCCAATTGTTTTTATCTGTGGAACAGTAGTTTCTTAAATATTCAGAAATGTTCTATGTGAACGTTCAAGCGCCCCGTTTGATTCTGGGTGGTAAGCGGTAGTGTTTAGTTTTTTTATTTTTAAAAGTTTGCAAACGTCAGTAAATAGAATACTCATAAAATTTGAGCCTTGATCCGTAACAATCGATTTTGGTGTACCATGTTTACATATTAACTCCTCAACAAAAGCTCGTGAGACTGTCTCACTTTCTTGATCGTGCAATGGAATGGCTATAGAATATTTAGTTAAGTCATCTTGCATGGTCAATATTACTTTATGTCCTTGATGAGTTTCAGGTAATGGCCCAACTATATCGAGAAAAATCTTCTCAAATGGTAATTTTGATGTGGAAGTTATTTTCATGTGACATTTGTTTGTTCGTGTTACTTTATTTTTCTGGCTTAGCTCACATTTGAAAATAAATTTGCGAATTTTACTTAACATCTGTGGAAATAGATAATATGAACTAATTCTTTTAAAAGTTCTTACAATTCCCTGATGTCCACCTAAGGGATTGATGTGAAAATCCCTAATAATTTTATTTATTTCACTTTCGTTAGACAAAATGTTTCTTTTTGGTTGAACTGAATTGGTTTTGTCACAATTCACAAAAGAAATCATGTCTGGTTTGGAAGTTTGTGGTTGCGTAATATTAGAAATTGATGTAGAATCAGTTAAATTCGAGGTTAAGTTTTGTAGTCTTGATTGACTTCGAGTTAATACATTAATTTGATTATCGAAATTTTGCTGTTCGTCATTAATGATAATACGACTTAAGGAATCGGCATTTGTATTGGATTTACCAGATTTATATTGAATTTCATAATCGTATTCATCCATATTTATACGCCAACGCATTAGACGGGAAGATGGGTTTGAACTTTTATATAACCATATAAGAGGTTTATGGTCGGTTTTTATTATAAATTTTGTTCCATAAAGGTACGGTCTAAATTGCTTAACAGCCCACACAATCGCAAGGAGTTCCTTTTCCACAGTACTACAGTTTTTGTCGGCATTATTGAGGACCCTACTTGCATAGGCAATAGGTAAGTCCGCGGACTTTATATGCTGTGATAAGACGGCTCCAATTGCTTGATCACTGGCGTCTGTTGTAACGAAAAATGTCTGTAAAATTAGGATATTGTAAAATAGGTGATTGTACAAGTGAATTTTTTAATTTACTGAAAGCTTCATCGCAAAATGAATCCCAATTAAATGGAACATTCTTTTTTGAAATGACCAAGAAATGAAATGACCAAGATCGGTACTAAACGCCGTTTTTTCTTTACTGTTATTATCTAGAGGTATTTGAAAAAATCCGTCAGCGAGATCTAGAGTTGAGAAATATGTGGATTTGCCCAATTGGTCTAATATGTCTATGATATTGAATAGTGGAAATACGTCGCCTTTTGTTACATTATTCAGTCGCCTAAAATCTACCACCATGCGCCATCGTTTTTCGTCTCCATCAGACTTTTTCGGAACTACTAAAAGTGGGAAATTCCACGGACTACAACTCGGTTCAACTATTCCATCTTCTAGCATTTTATCAACATGTGTATTTATTACTTCTTTCATGGAATGTGGTTATCTATATGGCTTGATATGTATAGGATTTGTATCGGGTGATACTGGAATTTTATGGCAACCTGTGTTGGTAGTAGTTAATTTATCACCGCTATGATGAAATACATCGTTAAAATAGCGGCATATTTCTAATATGGATTGCCATTCTTCGATATTATGATCGTTTAGGTTTAAACTATCTTCAAGTAGTAATTCTAAACGTTCTTTGTTTTTATTTGACCAGGATGATACCTTTAAAATATTGTGCGTGTTCAGAGGTTCTGGTTTGAGTTGAAATTTTCGATTTTAACACCATACTGATTTGTATTTATTATGCTTATTGGAGCTGATTTGTTCTTGACGTTTATTATCGAGCTTGCTGTAAATACACCAGAGGAAATTTCTTTTGCAGAACAAAAATATTCTTTATCTTCATCTACATTAAAGTTGATACTGCAAATTTTTTCGACTCTAGCGGGAATGATATTATTTGAATTCTCAAGATTTGACAAATTGAAAGAAAGTAATTGACTATTAAAATTAACATTTAATGTTTTAGTTTCGTAATCAATTTTACATTTATAAGTATTTAAAAAGTCAGAGCCTATAATACCTGCGTATTCTAAGGTTATAAGATCTGGAATCAAATAAAAATCTTGAATTATCTTTTGCCCGTTAGGTATATTAATTTCACCTTTGCATGAGCCTAAGGTTTGAATTTTTTCTTTATTTCATCCAGTAAGTGTACATGTCCGCTCTAAATAACAAATTGTTTCGGGGTTGACATATTTCTTTTGAATGATACTGACATCGGCCCCTGTATCTATCAAAAATTTGGAATTTGATTTTTGCTCAAAAGTCAATGCTAAAATTTATAAAGTTTTGATTGAACTTAGATGGAATTGAATTATTAAATTTTAGATTAGTTTCTATAGGAACTGTTTTAAATCTTTTATCGAATTGATGTTTGTAGTTTGAGAATTTGAATTAAATTTGTTGTTATAAACAGTTCTGTTTGTGAAATTATTGTTTTGATTTAAACACGGATTTAAATGTCTTTCACTCGAACAGTCGTGTTTAATTGATCCTGTTCGAGGGCTGACAAGTTTCCCGAAGTTGAAGGCTGAGAATTATACTTATCAGTAAAATTTACAGTTGGAATTTGAATATGATTATTTTTATTATATTCATTGCGTTTTCGTTTACGGCAAACATCTATTGTATGTCCGGGAATTTTGCAATAAGAGTACTGAATTGGTATCTGTCTTATAGTTGGTTGTGAACTTGATGAGTTTAATCTAGAAAACCTGCTATTAAATGAATGGGTTGGTCTATTAAAAGTATTCAGTAAATAGCGCTTGGGAGCTGTATGATCCACTTTTTGACACAACTGGCATTTAGACACTTGGTGAGTTTTAATAAAAAAAATTTTTATCATTAAGTTTATTAACCGTAAATATCCACTCTATATTTTTAAAAAAACTGGAACATATTGATGATTAATGTTCTATTGTATGTGATATATGCACTCACTACACTATTAATCACTATGCCTGCAAATTCGCTGTCACCAATTGTTATGTACAGATTGGGACACGGTTAAACTTATGAAAAATTAAGAACTCATAGTTTTATTTTAATTGTTTTATAAATTTATTTAGATTTCATATTTTAATTATTATTTACAAGTATTTTGTAAGTTGAACGATGTTTATCGTACTTATTATCAGACTCTACTGATTATATTAAAAAAGATCAATTATCTTGTTACATTGGTACATTCTTGTATTAGTAACATGAACTTTAATTTATCTTAATTTCGGTATACATACATACATAAATGAACATTACTATTGCAAATTCACAATAAGAATTAAAAGCAGTTCACAAATAATAACTTTACACAACAAACATAATATGACCTGCACATGTTTATAATGCATTAGACTGGTTAACAACGCAGTTGGATTACAATAAACTGAACCTTGGTTCATTATAGGCATTTACAACTGGCTCAACTTGGCTCGCCAATACTGGCCCGAGATTGGTCCGTTGTTTAATATGTGCAGCTTCTAAACGGGTAGTACAGTACTTCTTTTAGAGGTTTTGTACCCCTTTTATACTCCTTTCAGGATTTTGGTACTTCTGGTACTCCTTAAAACCTATGGTTGTGTTTTACATCTTAAAATTTCATACAAACCACCAAAAAAAATAAAAATTTGAACAAAGGTCACGTGCCTAAATTTTTCCGTTTTTCTATGTTTTTGCAGTGTAAGCTGAAAAAAATGATAGAACGGGCTCTAATATAAGTGACTGGTTCTGGTATAAAATTGGAGCGGTAAATTTTTGTAGTTTAGTTACGTAAATTGTCCTCAGAATCTGTACTAATATTACATCTTTAACGTCATAACTAACAAATATCGCTCAATATGAGAAATGCCAGAGCGGTTATGACTGTATTAAATTACTTCAGAAGCAAAAAAACAAAAAAACAACTTACAATGAAAACGATCAAGGCAAATTTGTCAAAACAAAAATGATTACATATTTCAAAATGTTATATTAACTGTGACGGTAATTTATACATAGCCGAAAGTATTGTCTAGGTCGGAATTTTCCCTTCAGATAAATGACGACTTTAAAAAAATTATGGAGCTACGTAGCACGCCTGAATGAATGTCGTGAATGTACATGAAAAACGAAGTAAAAGGTTTTAAACTTTCATTGAAGAACCAGAAGATTTGAAACACACACACATTTCACTAAATACTCCTCTCTGCCATTTTAATTGTGTCGTTTTGTTTTTCATTTTTTGCTGGAAAACTTGTTAGATCGACATTTTACGCTTTTAAACTATTTATTTGGTGAAAACTAAAAAATACACAATTTTTCTACATTTTGGCACTTCTTGGCACTACATTTTGGCACTTTTTTATTTAAAATCTGTGTTTTGTGGTTTGTGGAAATCTCACTTTTACTAATATCAGGAGCTGATTTTGGGTATTTAGCAACGGAAGAAAAATCTTGGTTATCTGCCTAGCCTTCGTAGGAAATAAAATCTCAATCCTGTGAGAAACCGCTACATCGTCTTCCATTTTCGGGAACAACGGAATGGTAACAGTGTTGTGACCTTTTGACTTACGTTTGTATTTTGGTTCTAGATAATGGGACATTTCTCTGCCGCCGTAGTACCAGCTTCGGATCCGTCTTTATTTGACTCTTTCGCAAAGAATTTTAACTATTATGGAGTGTCTCTAACTCTCAGTGAGTTGTCTGTAATGTAGTGATATGCTCCTTCGACTTCTGAATATTGTAGCGATAAAAGGCCCTTAATTGATGTGATATTGTGATATTAATTGAATTGATTTCATTTCTTATTCTACGCTTAAAAACAGTTTAAATAGTATAATGCCCGGTTGCTTGAACATTTAAATCTCCGATAAATTTTTTAATTCTCCATTTAACTAGTTTTGCGTATTTTGATCGCGATTGGACCTTTAAAAAGGCTTATAGATTCAATTAAGTTTTCTTATCTTGTTATTCAGTTAAATGTTTGTTTGTTTTTGTCAAAAAACGGCGTGAAAAAGGTTTGAGAGATATTTCTTATTGAAGATTTAGCTAAGTCTCGTTTAGTAAATGTTCAAGCAACCGAGCATAAGAAAAATAAGCTAAATATTTGATTAATTATTGTTAGTTGTATCTTGTAAGTGTCTAAACAAATATCTGGAAAGTGTAATATAATTAGGAACTGTGTAACAAGAGTAAAAATAAGCCATTCATAAATTAATTAGTTTTTATAATGATGAAGTAATAGCAATTATTCATTCTCTTTTTGGTAAACTGGCTAGTTTAGTAAAAAAGTTTATTGCTTTGTTTGTCAAACCTAAAATTAGTGAACAGCTGATATTTTAATTTTTACCTTACTCATGCTGTACTGAATATGGTAAGCATTTTTTGAATATCTCGGATTATGGGCATACTATTAAAACAGATAAACTCAATGGAACGACGATACTATACATAAACATCAACACTCAACAGATTACAGAACAAAATTGAATGTTTTGAAAACCTATTATTTAACCTAAATGTGCAAGTTGACATTATTGTTATAGTGGAAACATTTTAACCAGTGATATTACAAAATTTATTAACATTAATTGATGCCTTGATAGTTTTCATCATACTCATCCGGTTATATCGGCGAAAAATGTGCGTTGTGGTATTTCAATTTTTATACAAGAAGCTTTTGGTCCTAAGCGTCTATCTAGTGAAACTAATTCTGAATGTAATTTTATGGCATTTCACTGCCAAGCAATCAAAACAACGTTTACGGCCCTCTACAGACCTCCTAATTCAAATGCCGCGGATTTCCTTTAATTCCTGGAAACGAAATTAAAATTGTATCCCAACTCGATAATTTTAGGGGATTTTAATATGTATAAATCTGTTGGATACCAATAACGTCATTTTCAAATACCGGTGTATCCTAGCCTCATCATTCTTTACCATAATTAGTAAAATATCACCTGAATATTACACTCGCAAAGGCTTAATTCGTACCTCACTCGACCATATAGTCTCTTCCACAGGTAACATATTTTATACATTTTATGGTGACTCGGAGCTAAGCGATCACAGATTTCTACTATTATGGAATTCAGATTTCTACTAAACTAGAATGTTTTGGTAAACTTCAGTTTGCCGACGAAATAGCTCTAACCTACGGATCACCCAATAATGAAATACTTATTAGTGAAATGGAGTCGGATTTGTTGGTTTTATCTAACTGGCTAAATTCTAAAAGATTGCGCATAAACATAAGTAACACTACATTCATTACTTTTAATCGAAGCACACCTTCAATCCAGAACAATGTTTACTTGTATAACGAGAGAATTTCTGAATCAGATTCAATAGATTATCTCGGACTTACTATCGAATCTAATTTGAACTGGTCAGGAAAGAAAAGTTAAGAAAATTAAATCAAAAGTAGCAGTCCTTTCGGGAGCCATGTAGCGTGTGTCACAATTTATTCTGAAAGGCGTACTAAAAATCTATTTCGCACACATCCGTTCTCATCTGTTATATTTAATCGTAATTTGGCGAGCCACTACTTCTACCAAGTTAAAAGAAGTACAAACAGTTCAAAACAAAGCCCTAAAATCTTTATATTGCCTTCCGCTCTTATTTCCTATAAAATTACTATATTCGGAAAACGTGCTGCCTGTATCAAAACTAATTGATTTTGAATATATGCTAATTATATATAAAGCAATTCATGGTTTAATTAGAGTTAATCATGATTTTACTACTAACATTGGCATTAGTAATCTGACATTAGAATACAGACTACCCAACTTTGGACAGATATCTTCGAAAAATAGCGTATTTTATAAAGGGTTATCTTGCCCTTCCCAATAGCATATATTTTAGCAGAAGGTTATATTACCTTCTATTAAATTTTTATGCACTCTTAAATCATTTCTGCAATCGCATTTAGATGCTATGAACGGCATCATACCAAATAATCATTAAATCAGTATAGATTTTTTAGTTTATTCTGTATGAATATTTATCGAATACATTCGTTACAGAACAGGAATTCGGAAAACAATCATTCTACCGAGTCTGATAACAATTACAGATGGTTTTACTTGATTCAAACGCTCTCACGATGGAAACGATTAACGAGTTAATAAGAACAAATACACGCTCATTAAATTGTCATAATTAAAGAAGATAATCCATTCTTTGGATCGATTAGCAAATTGCAACATACAATGCTCAACACTTTTTTGTTGATGAAGCGATACAATACAACTTTTTCAATACAAAAAAAATAATGGAAATACAATAAATAGTTAATATGAACAAAACAATTAAGTGCGAAATAAGTCCATAGTATAAAATTAAAGATACCTAATCGTAAAAATACTATAAAATGATTATTGTCATAATAATAATCCTTGATTTAAATAAATTGATGAAAAATCATTGATGGCATCAATTAACCTTTTACAATCTTATTAAAATAAGTAAATCGGTTAAAAACTTTAAAAAAATCTACGACTCAAACTTTTAACAAACACCAAACCCATAACCAACTATTAATTCAACTTTCGGGAAACACACACTAATAATATTGTGAAATTTAATTAAATATAGAAACTATGTAATATGCTGGAGGCAATTATATTTTAATTATAAATAATATTCAAAACAAATCAACAAAACACCGTAATAATATAGCATGAATAATTTAAATTATATTTTTGTTTTGTAAAATTTTATTGTGTTGATTTGATGACGATGGGGTCCCGCATCTCTCAAATATACAACAAGCAAGATATACTCTTGGTGTAATTTTGTATCTAATGGATAAGTATAACTTATCAATGCGTCATTGGAAAAATGTAGTTTGTTTATTCATATTTATATAATTCAAAAATATAATTATAACCAAATACAATAATTTTATTGCTTCAATTGTAAATTTATTCATATTTTGTACTTCATGTGCAAAAACAAAAACAAATGATTAAAATTCAAGATTCCAGTTTGACAAAAAAATTTCCAAATAAAAAAATATCACAGTGAACTGATTTGATTTATTGTATGATGCTAGCATTATTTTCTATAAATTGCGTCATAAAGTTTTACTATACAACAATGACCTTGAATTATATAATTGTATGATACATAAGATGCCACAGCAACCTTTAATTCCTTTTTTTAAATGCATTATATAAGAAAAAGATTTTTATTGTTTTCACTTTTATATTGCAACGGCAAAACAAATTGGAGGTTGTATTGAGGTTTGGTAAAGTGAACTTCAATTCAGTTTATTAATTACTTTGTGTGTTGAACAGGCTGGACTACAACCCATCGCCTAAATGTATCTAATCTAGTCAAAGTTATCAACATTCTCCAGGACAAAGAATTTGATTCTTCCCACCCAAACACGAAGAAGTCCTCTTATATACACAGTCTTCTAATATACAGTTGTTTTGTTTGTCTACGTCAATATGAAGACTACCGTTTTATGAGAGTGCTTATCTTTTAACATTTCAAATAGATTGTATTGAACTCTGAAATAAATTTTTTTGATTGTATTTAATAAATAACTTGATTTTATTTTATAAAAAATTCAACAACCACTTTTTTGCTCTAATTATATAAAAAAACAATCAATTCAAACTATGCGCATTAGTCCTCTCTCGAATGCAGAAAATGGCAAAGACCACTACGATTAAATTGAATTGATTTTCTATTTTGAAAAACGTTATTTTTTGTTTATGATTGTTTTTTGGTTTCTCAATTATCATTACCATTAGTAGTTAGAAATTTGATGTCTTTCATTGCAAGTCATTTCATTTTCAAAATAACAAACAATTCAATAGACTGCGAAATTGATTAAAATTAATTTAATTGTTTGGAATAAATGGTACAAAAAAACAAATGAAACAAATCATTGTTTTTAGGGTTCCGTTTGAAAAAGTAAAAACGGTACCCTATTGGTGAGACTTCGGTATCTGTCCGAATTTTTACATAATCGCTTTACTCACTATAAGTGCTATCAACTTGAAATTTTCTACAGTTATTAAATGTGTTTTCCCACGCCTGTTGATAACAAAAAAATTTCAAACATTTGTTTTCATCTATATTTTATGGACATAGTTAAGGAGATAGCAAAACAAAAGTTTTTTTGTAGGAATCGAGTTTAGTTTAGAAAAATCGAAAATGATGAAAATATTTAAAAAAAAATTCAATGAATTTTCAACTTCTTAGTTTTTAAATTATTGACAAAAACGGGTGTTTTTTTATCCCCCCCCCCTTAACTTCAAACATTACAAAAGAAAAAAATAAAAAGAAATTCATGGTTGTAGGAATTTCACATAAAAAATAACGTTCTTTTGTTTTGGTTGTTATAATTTCAAATGTTCATTGGAGGTGGTTTAAAGCAGAAATTTTGAAAAAAAATTATTTTTGGTCATGTCATGTGGGGGGGGGGGGGGGGGGGTGTCGTATGAAAGGTTTTGTAGTGCAAAACAATTTTTTTTGTAATTTTCGAAAAGCACAGTTTTCCTTATTTTCGAAAATGTAAAATTTGTTCTGAAACACCTCCCCCCTAGCCCTTAACTTCGAACATTACAAAAGAAAAAAATTTACGGGTATAGGAATTTTGCTAAATCGAAACTAAAATTTTGTTTTGGTTGCTATAATTTCAAATGTTCATTGGAGGTGGTTTAAAGTAGAAATTTTCAAAAAAAAATATATTTGATCATGTCAATTGGGGTGTTATCGTCGCTTTAATAATGAAACAACGTATTCGCAAAAGTGTAGTTTCGAGATAATTGGGTTTAAAGATTTTTCGATTTTCTGATTTTCGTAAACTCGGCAGCACTATTGAATGAATAAAAATATTGGAAAAAAAATTTCTACCAATTACTCTTGACTCCTTTTCCCACAGCATATTAAAATTTCACAATGGTACCTGCTGGCTTTTCTACCTAAAAAGAGGTGAAAAGTCAATCAGGTACCTTATACGTTATTTCGTATTTCATATACGATATTTCAGTCTGTATGGAAGTACGATTAAGCCTAAAACTAATTATTATTGAAATAACGCATGATATTCTTACAATTTTTTATTTATATAAACCGGCATATCATGTCATGAATGATGTTTATATATTTATATTTACCATTTCGTGTGGCGATCGTAATGTATGTAAAATATACGACACTGATTTTACCCAAGTTATTATTCTGTAGGAATTGGAATATCGTACATGCATTTACGCTGTTTCAATATTTAACCATATCCAAATTTGCATGTACATTAATTAAAAATATATTAATTTTCACCCCCAGTTATAAAATAATTGGAAAATGTTAAAACGCCACTCTATAGACATCCTTATGGGGAATGCAGTGCACCTATTATATAATAACAACGTATAAATGGCATACGTTATTTCATTATTCAAGCGACGTTATATGAAAGGTGATTTTTTTGTAGTGCAAAACAGTTTTTTTTATAATTTTCGAAAGCACAGTTTTTGACTTATTTTCGAAAATGTAAACTTTTTTTTGTCCCCCTTTATTTTCGAACATTACAAAAGGAAAAAATTAAAAAATTCACGGTTGTAGGAAATTTCCTAAATCAAAACTAAATTTTTTTTTTTTGGTTGTTATAAATTCAAATGTTTATTGGAGGGGGTTTAAAGTAGAAATTTTCAAAAAAAATTATTATTGATCATGTTATATGAAAGGTGATTTTTTTTGTAGTGCAAAACACACTGTAACTCTCCCAACTCTTCATTGATTTCAGGCAGGCCTACGACTCTCTCGAACGAGAGACTCTATGGTCTGCTCTGGTGTCATGGGAAGTCGACTCCGGTTTAAGACGAGGTGATGCTATCTCTCCTATTCTTTTTAATTTAGCCTTGGAATATGTGTGCCGTCAAAAGAAACTACCGACTAATAACAATATCTTGTCAATAAACTCAGTACAGATGATTGCTTACTCTGATGATGTTGTCATCCTCGGCCGAAGTGAAGCTGTTATGAGTGAGACTTTCAAGTCGCTTGAGAGTGGTGCTAGGAAAATTGGTCTGCAAATTAACTACAATAAAACCAAACATATGAATGTTTCAAGAGAGGCTGAGAAGAAAGATTTGATGTGCGGCGATGAACGAATTGAGGGAG
This sequence comes from Diogma glabrata, assembly GCA_963693315.1. Classification (NCBI taxonomy): domain Eukaryota; kingdom Metazoa; phylum Arthropoda; class Insecta; order Diptera; family Cylindrotomidae; genus Diogma; species Diogma glabrata. Next base: position 254,170,879 of record OY856186.1, read on the forward strand.
TTGAATCTTTTAAATATTTGGGATCAATGCTTGACTCAAACAACAGCATACTTACAGATATAAAAGCTCGAATCGCTACAGGTAATCGAACTTTCTACTCATTTAAACCGTATGTATCAACTAACACCAAGCTCAAGTTATACAAGACATTGATTAGACCGGCTGTGATGTATGGGTCACAAACGTGGACTCTTACACAAAATGACGAATCGCATTTATCTGTATTTGAGCGTAAGATCCTAGGCTACATTTTTGGTCCACTTAAGACAGACGATGGAAAGTATAGAAACCAGGTATAACTTTGAGATCAGAGACCTTCTCGAGGGTCCTGATATAATAGGTTGTATCCGTTCTAATAGGATTGCTTGGTTTGGGCATGTTCTACGAGCCGATTCACAGTCTGGAATGATTAGAAAAATGTACGTTAGTACTCCAGGGAGTGGGTGACCGCGAGGTAGACCACGACTACAATGAGAGACTGACGTAATAAACGACCTTAAAAAAATCGGCTGCCATGGTAATTATGTCGCTGTTGCGAATGGCCGTGGTGAATATTCAAAGCTGATTAGCCTGGCAACGATCCTACATGGAGCATGAACGCCTTAAAAAAAAAAAAATTATTTGACAGTTTTCACAAATTCTGGTTTATCATGTTTGATTTTCAAAAAACACATTACTCAGATCTTTCCAGTTAATATTAATATAGAATTATAGGCTAATTATACTTAAAGTATCTTCGCTAATCAAATGTTTCAATTGATTTGCTTTTAAGTAACACAATGCATGAAAACAACTCTAAAATTATTCTTGTTATTGCATTTAAATTTAATTTTTTTAGAGAAACGTGATTTCATATTGATTGATTTGTTCCATGTTTGATTAACAAACGAAAATAATTTGGCAATACAGTGAGTCATTGAAAAAATTTTTGTTTGTTTTAGAAACGTGATGTAACGACAGTTTTGATTCTAATAGAATAACTAGTACGGTGTTTGTTTCTTTGTTTTTCAATTGATCTCCAGATTTCGTGGTATATTAGCGTGGTTTATTTATTTTTACTGTATTCAATCATAATTAATCAGCTAGAAATATATTCAAGGTTAAAATTAGTCTAATAGTTTATATTGATGGAGAATTTTAGTTGTAGAAGTTTAAAATAACATTAATGCACTTTCTAAATATTCCTCAAATACTGGTAATGCCTGTTTTAGGTTTCAAGAAAAGTCAAAGAAATAAAAGAATGCGTTTCAAGTTGGTGTACTATAATCGATCAAATACTTTTCAGACGTCTACATAGAATTAAATAACTTCAACGAAAATGTTTAACATTTATTTTAATTTTAGCGTTAAATTGTTCATCCCTTTTGTATAGCAGTGCACGAATTATCTAGAAATTATTATATAACAAACTTGTTCCATTTCAAAGTTTAGTTATGTAATTTTTTTATATCAACTAACTGGGGGAGTCTCTTGTAACCGAATAAAAAGTTTTGTAGACACTTTCATAGTTCTCTGTCTTCAAACAATAACATGCACGAACACAAATTTTTTAAAAGTTAATAAGAACGTAGAAAATTCGCCTCATACATTGATCTAAATCTGGTAAATTTGAAATCCACCAAAAAACGCTGTTGTGCGAAATCTCCAACTGAGCTTTCTGATACCGATTAATTATTCCATTTATGTGCTTCGGACAAATTATGCACTTGTAACAAATCTAATGAAGTCTATCGACCTTGGCTGCAATATGTTTCTGTTACAACACTCAGTTCGTTATTTCTGAATAATTTTTTGTTTTGACTTAAATTGGTTTTGCCTGAATAAACTCGATGCGTATTTTAGCATAATACGAGTATTTGTTTTGCAAAAAATAATATAAATAAATTTTGACGTTTGGGTAAATAATTTGATTTCAAAATTATACGAAATTTTCTGGTTTGATTTTGTTTATCAATAATTCTGTTCTTTAAAATAACATAAATTTAACATAAAGCAAGCAATGAAAAATTTTGATTACGATAAATTTTTATTGTAAAATTTCAAACTGGTTTTATGGTTTATTTGTAAAAACATATTAACAATAAACTTTTAGCTGATAATCTAATCTTACTAACGTCATACTAATATATTATTGATTCGTGCGAACTTGTCTCGTAAAACTGAATTATATGGAATTATATGCAGAACTAGCTTATTTTCATAATTGAAGCTATTTCATACGTGCCATTAAAGCTGATTCATGCTGACCACTAGGTGATCGTGACGTTTAAAGTTGGCTTATCCTGCCCAGTAAATATGCGTAAAATGCGGACAAACTAAGCTTGTTAAGATCGATTATCTAAACTAAGTGAATTCGAGAAGCTAGCTAGGTAAGCTTGCAAAGACAGATCAGAAAAGTCAACCATTAAAACTGGGGTGTACCGGACAGTAAAATTAACTTAACCCGACAAACAAAACAGGCTTATGCAGACAAGTAATGCTGTCTCATCCCGACGAATGAATTTGGCTCCTGTCAATCAACAAAACTGATGGAGGATTATCAGCATAGCTGGCTCATAACGACCAGTAAAGTTGGTTTATACAGACCAACAAACATGGCGTACTCCCAAACAAAGTAGGCTTATGCCAAACAGTAAAGCTAGCTTAAGTCTGTCAGCAAAGCTGGCTAATGTCAACCTGCAAAGCCAATGTAAACCAGCTCGTGCCAACCAGCCAAGCTCGCTTATGCCAACCATCCAGATTTACTTATGTGTTCGTCAAGACCGTTTGCTTTAAAATTAAACGTGGTTGGGTGGATTCGATGAGAGTTTTTAAACTTAGTGAGCTCGGTGAACAGGTTGGGTTTGAATTGTCCGCCACGATCTGTTTGTTTTGACCGAAGGAATACCAAACCCAGAGATATATTCCTGTAACAGTGTTGATGCAATGGTACTTCGGTAGTGGTTCAGTGATGTCGATGTGGATATGGTCAAATCTGCAAATTGGTACTTCATATTTACAAATCGAAGATTTTGTGTGCCTGTGGATTTTTTATAGTTGACACGATTTTCAAGATCTAGTTCATATCCCTGTGTCGACATTCATTCGTAGCCAAAAATATTTAGATGTAACTAATTTTCACGTATACCAGGATGTTATTGAAAATTGTTTTTCTGATGCTGTGTGGAACGTGTGGTCGATTATAACCAGCTGATGTCTCGCACCAGATGTTGTCTTTGCTGTCTCATGATTGTATAAATTTATGTTTAGCTTTTGATGATCTTAACGGTTTGTCAGCACTAATCAATTTCTTAATTTTATCGTCCTGCTGTTCCAATTTGTGTAAGTCTTTCAAGTTGAAAGTAGAAGTACAGATTTCTTTAAAATTTTCTTCACCAGAACGTGATACGCAATCACTGCCGACATTCTCTTTATCTTTGATGTGTCGTAAGTCTGTAGTGAACTGTGCTAGGATCTATATAAACGAAGACTAAATCAAGTTCCTTTGTTACTTCATTGATGAAACGCTGGAATGTCTGTGCTGATTTTCGTAAACCACAAGGCATATGAGTAAACTCGAACGATCCGAAAGGTGGGTTTATATTAGTTTTGTGGCGATCCTTATCTATTTTGGAAAAAACTTTGCATCCTGCCAGTATCAAGGAAAAAATATGGGATATCTATCCGAAACAGAAGCAGTGTTAATCTGTCTATACTCTCCACAATGTCGCCAGCTTTTGTCCTTTTTCTGAACCATGTGTAAAGGTGAAGAGACTGGGGAAGACGACAAATACCTAGTTCCAGTATACGTTCAAATTCGGTCTTTGCAGCTTAAAGCAGCTTCGTTCTTTGCAGTTTTGCAGTTTCGTTGGGTCCAATCGTCTACGATTAATATACGGAAGTCTTTAATTGATCACAATGTAATGCTTTACGTTGTGCTTAATTGGGAGGCTATTGCTTAGTGCTTCGGTAAGTGACGAAAGTTTTTTCAGGAGAAAGCCAAATTGATTTTCGACACTGAAATGTTTAGGAGTAGGCTTATTGTAATTAGTGATAATTGCATTCACATGAAGAAATGTCTTTAAATTGATTAACTTCCGATTTTTAAGGTCGACCAAAATGTCATACTTGGAAAGGAAATCAGCACCTATTATAGGCCTGTTAATATCTGCCAGTATGAAAGTGTGTTTGAATGTACGTCGTAGTCCGATATTCAGTTTTAACAGCTTAATACCATATAGGGGAATTACTGTACCGTTGGCAGCAGTACGTGTTTGAAGAAAGCTAATAAGTGCTGAGACTTCAGCACCACTATCGGTCAAATATTGTAAAAAGTTATCATCGTCCCTAATAAATAAATGGCGTGAATTGTAGATCCTAATGTTAGCTGGGACTTAAAGTAAATTTTTGAGTTCTGAGATTGCGAAGCTATTACGCATGGGGTTTTGTAATTGCACGGTTTTAAACATTTACGTGCTTTGTTTCCAAATTTTCGGTTAAAAAAGCATGTATCTCAAGATCTAGAAGAAGATCGGTGAGTCTAAAGTTGTAATTCGTTCTTGAAGAGATTGTCAAAACGATTATTGAATTTTGTTCGAGTCGATACTCGTACTCCTTCGTTATTTTAAGGTCGTTATTCCTATCACTTGGCATTGTCTTGCTTTGGGATGTGGACTGCGAAGTTGTAACAATGGATGGAGACGTGGGTTGAGCAATTTTCCAGTTTTTGTCGGCAATTGGAAGGATTTCTGTAATATCCTTCTCTGCCACAGGGAGCCACAGATGATCTTAGAAGAGTTGGTAAGTGCTTAAGCCAAAGCTGTTTTAGAAGGACGTTGTTGAACAATGATGAGTCGCCAGCTTCTGATTCAAGTTTGCGGTAAAATGCTGAAGGGCCTGCGTCTGCAGTTTCTTGAAAACCTGGCAAAATTCTATCCAAGCGCTTAGACGCACTTATAGACTTAACAATTTTCTTATTTTTAAAAGTTGTTTCGATGAGTGTTGTCGTTGTTGTTTAATTTGAGTTTGCATTCTTTCAGAATTTCGCCTTTACATGACCCTTACCAAAAACGGTCAGTGCTTATTCATCTTGATAAGTGAAACTGGTTTTTGCTCACCGACAAGGCTAGCTAATGCTGACCAACAAGGCAAACTAATCAGCAAAATAGACTTATACCGGGCTAATCTGACTACCGGCGACCATCGAAGCTGGTTACCACTAGTGGGGAAGTCTGACCGCCAAACCGAAAATCTTAGTTCGTTACATTAATATTGGATAATGCTTCCAATGCAAGGTCTCTATATAGTAACTTTGTTCAACACGGTGAATATAGTTTGTCCATGGAAATGCTAATTGGATAGGAGCCAAAGTAACTTTATTAAAAGAATCCGACAACATGTCTTTACAAATTTGTTCAAAACTAAAAAAAAATTTCTCCTGTTTCTTAAAAACGATTTTGCGAGATCTGAATTACTCATTCGAGTCAGACTCCGCAGAAAATTTAATGTTACTCCGTTTGAGACTGTCTGATGAACTCCCAACGAAGCTGATCATCGGCACCAGTCGCATTACATCATGATCCAGACCATTTGCTAACCATTAAACCTTAACTACTCCACACCTGTATCTTTTAATTACCACGATGTGTAAACAAACGCGTGTAACAAAAAACTGACGTTCTAAATTTATAAAAAATTCTGAAAAGTATTAATACAAAAACTTTAAAATAAATATACATGTAAATACATATTACTTATAACATTGAAAAATTATTAATTTTCTTTTATCAATTAAAATTATTAAGGTGTTACCACTTCTAAATGCATAATCAATTTTCTTTCTTGCGATACCAAAAAATATCTTAGCTGCATAACATTTCTTATTGTCCTAAAAAAAATTTTATTGTTTATGTATTAAATTAATAATAATTTTTCAACCATCCAATCCCCGGCTCCACGCGACACAATCATCTATCAACTTTGTTCGTGATGAATATTATTAGTTATCTCTTTTTTTCTGAATGAATTAAGTTTTTTATTTGTGTGTATATAATTTTTTTATACGTCTTCGATATGTCTTAAAGCAACACAGCTTCGTTATGTTATTAAATATTTTTTTTTATAAAACAGTTAGTCGTTAATATCCACTTAGATTAGATCGGTTTTTCTTAGTTTTAAGCTCAAAGTAATAGTAATAGTTTTTTTGGTTAACGAAATAAAGTTTACTTTTACAAAAGCTATAAATATTTGTGTCAAATCTTATGTTTGAGTTTTATAAGTTTTTGAAATATAAAAAGAAAAAAAAAGTTTTTACCTAAGAAATTCAATATAACACAAGAAAATCTTTTGGATTCAGTTTTTATTATAAATTATATATTTTTTATTAATGAACAGGAATTTTATAGAAAACTTTTGTGATATTTTATTGAGATTGATTCTAGTATTTAATATTTATTTGAGTTATTAAAAAATAAAATTAGGAATCATGTCGACAATGCCTGTTGTATGGTGTTCAAATACGAATTCATCAAATCAAAAACCAACAGCATTTACATTAGAAGGTATACAATTACAAGGGAATATAACACAGAAACATGTTTTAGCTGTACGTGAACTTGTAAATGCAGCGGCCGAAGGACGTCTACTTTTACCAACAGATGGTGCAATAGTGTTTTTAGATTGTGGTATAGGTGTAGGAATTCTAACTGATGATAATAATAAAAATTTATTAAATGATTATGGTAATCGTAATGTTGAGAATATATTAGAAAAGAAGACGAAAATTAAAGAATATCTTAAAGATATATTAGATTCACAAAATCTAAGTAGTAGTGAGAAATATATAAGTAATAATCCGTTCGATGAAAATTTATGTAAAAATGAAACAATGAAAAATAATAGTTGTTATAATAATGAAACAGAATGTAGTAATAGTATAACAACAAATAATAATAATAATAACAAAAGTAATAGTTATTGTAGTAATAATGTAGATGCTGAGAATGAAAATTATGAAGTTTTATATGAATTCTTATGTTGTGCAAAATGTATGAATTCAACAAATTCACAACCAACCGCAACCGCATCATCAACATCACAATCAGGTCGTAAAAACTATTGCTACAACAATAATAATAATAATACTAAAAAATTATTTCAAAAATATGCAAATAAAAAATTACGATTACTATTTAAACGACGGCAACGAATTAGTTTAAAAAAAAATTTAAAACAAAATTTATCAATAAAAAAATTTCGTAAATTATTAAATAATAATAACAATAGTAATAATAGTAGTGAAGAAATACCATATCGAAAAAATTATACAATTGATAGTGATATTGATAAAAAACAAAATGAAGAAGAAGAAGACGATGAAAATCAGAATTCAGATAATATAAAATCAAATGTGTCAAGTAGAAAAACAAGTTTCGATTCAACATGTACGATTGGTTCAACAGATTCTGGTTTCATCGAATTAAGAAATAAATTGGATAGTTTAAATACGACATCGAAAACCACTCCTAATCCAACAGCCAATAATAACAAAAAATTTATTCTAAACGAATGTTTGCCACAATCAAAATCTCGTCGAAAATCATATGAAGAATTTAAATTATTATTCAATACAAATACGAGTCGTGATTATTCGGATTTAAATCAAAATACAACATCATCTTTACCTGCAACATTATTCACATCAATAATTCCAGAATCTCCAACACCATCGGATGATACTAGTACCATTTGTGGAAGCTTAATTTCTAAAAACGATCAAAATAAAAGTATCAAATCTCGTCGAAAATCGTACGAAGAATTTAAAAATTTATTTAAAGATGATAAAACTAGTCAAAATTATTATTCAATGAGATTAAAATCACGCCGTCGAAAAATTAATAATATTATTTATGATAACATACCAAAAACTATTGATAAATCTAACACAACTAACAACGAAATAAATACGAATCCAATCGATCGAAATAGTTATGGAACGATTTATGATATCACACAAAAGAAATATGTCACACAAACATCAAATCAATCGAATCAATCAAATTCATCAACAAAATCAACATATGGAACAATTTATGAAATTTTACATAAAAAATCGGAAAATTCGAATTTTCAGAGAAAATTTAATTTATCGGAAAAATTGTATAAAAATTCGAGTGTTGCAGAAAAATCATCGATCAAATATAAATCGTTGAATTTTGGTACAATTTATGATATAATACAAAAGAAAGAAGCGGCAGCAGCGGCGGCTGCAGGTAATTCTGGACCATCATCACCATCATCATCATCAAATTTTAAATCAACTACTATTGATAGTAATCGATCGGCTACAAATTATGATATAATCTATGATATATTACAAGCACAAATGAAATTTGATAAAAATAAAAATAGTAAAAAAGTTAATAATGGTAGTAGTAACAATAATAGTAAAATTAATAATGAAAAGTCTGATGATATCCAAAGAAATGAGTATATTTATCCTAAAACTCTTGTAATCGATCAAACGAAAGCATTAAAACCGATAACTGTAACAACAACACGACGACGACGATTTTCAAATATACTTTCCTACACCACAAAACATCTGGAACAGTTAAAAGAACATAAAGCAAATACGTTTAATAGCAATCCAGAAATTAAAGAAAGTGACGGTGAACAAAAATCACAACAACTTACAAATAAAAGCAATGCTGAAGAACTATATTCGAAAATACATAAAAATAAATTATTAAAATCATCTACGATAAACGAAGAATGTAACGAAATAGTGGATAAGGACTCTGATAAAATAGATTTAAATAATAGTGATAGTAAATTATTAAATAATAATAGTAATTGTGCTAATAATATTAGTGTTAATAGTTCTAATACAAAAAGTGATATACGTAAATTTAAGTATCAAGGAAATAGACGAAATCCAACGAGACGATTATCCGAATTTTCTCATGGAGAATTTTTAAACGAAAAATTGTAAGTTTTCATTTTTTATGTTTATGTTTACATTTTATGTTCACCATTTGTTTCTTTAATGTTAATGTTCCGATTTAACGCTTTTCACTACTTTCGTCCACATATGACCCTCTTCTACGAAAAGAACCTCTTCAAAAAAAAGTTCTGAAAACTAATTTACGAAGTAAATTTGGTATCGCGACCGTAATTTTATCGTAAAAATTTGACTCAAATGTGGATCTAGGGAAATTATTATGGTTGGTCTGAATTAATGGATTTACATATGCGCCCTTTTTTGCGTCACACGAAATGTCAGCTAATCAAGAAATAAGTATTTTATAAAACTGGCAAGAAAAAAGTGCGGATAACTGATTCTGCATAAATAAAATTTTATCGTGTTATCAACTTCTTTGGTAGTGTTTTTATTACTTCGGTTTTGAGAAAACCAAAGTATTGAATTCTCGAGCCAAAAGTGAAATTCTTACCCCCACTTTTTTGGTATTTCCCGACGTTTTAGGACCTACTGATTCGAAAACCGCTGGAGGGATTTAAAAATTTTCTAAAAATAGGTATACTGGGTCAAAGGAAGTGGGTCAAAAAAATCGTCAAGGGTGTCAAAAACAGGAAATTTGCATATTTTTTGCTTAAAAAACGTTCATTTTAAGTGATTACGAATAGGAACATCGAATTTAGAGAAAGCTTGATGTTCGGAATTGGTATGTGAGACTAAAAACTAGATTATTGCATTATAAGTTTGTCAAAAAAATGTTGTCAAGTGTGTCAAAAGAATGATTTTCTTTTTTTTTTTACTCAATTTTTTGAAAAAAAAAAAAATTAAATTAATTATTTGTTTGACATGAAATATTATCGAACATGAAATTGGACACGGAAATTTTAGATTTTATTATAATTTTTGGAAGATTTTTGGAATTTTGAAAAAAGTTTGTATTTTTGATTTTGTTATAATTTTTGCCATATTTTTAGATTTTGAAAAAAAGTTTGTGTTTTTGATTTTGTTATAGTTTCTGCAATAGTTTTAGAATTTTGAAAAACGTTTAAATTTTTGGAATATTTTTAGAATTTTGAAAAAAGTTTCAATTTTTGATTTTGTTATAATTTTTGAAATATTTCAGAATTTTGAAAAAAGTTTGTATATTTGATTTTTTTATAATTTTTTCAATAATTAAAATTTTTTTGAATAAATTTGAATTTTCGATTTTATTATAATTTTTGGATTATTTTTGGATTTCTGAAAGCAATCCGAATTTTTGATTTTGTAATATTTCGGTTTTTGAGCAGTTTGCTGAGTGTATCATATTTTCACTAAATTATGGTAATATATGATCTGTTATAATTTTTCAGCAACGAATTGATGTTTCGTGTTAGTTTTGTAATAAATTTCTAAACAGGGATAAAATACTTGTACTTTTACAAAGAGTTTTATGTTTGATATACATCGCTGCCGATGACTAAAAAAAATGTCCTCATAAAAGTTTTTTACCGAAAACTATATCTAAATCCTTAACCAAAACCGAAGTCTTTAGCTCTCAGATTTCAGCCCCTCCATATATTACGATTGCAATGCATTTAGTATGGATTACAAGTTTTTGCTAATGAAACCGAACCTAGCGTCTGTAAAAATATTTACTGTAAAATCGTTTTTTTTGCTAATGAAACCGAACCTGGCGTCTGTAAAAATATTTACTGTAAAATCGTTTTTTACGATTGTTCCATCTACTTGCCATGCTAGGTCAGGTATTCCTCTAGGTTTTCTAACTCTTTGGTTCATTAAATTTGTCCGACGCGTTTTAACTTCTTAGAGTGGATACATGTCATTATGCCAGGCCCCTTTTTCGTTTTGTACTTTGGTACTAGTGGTATGGCTCTTCAACATTGAAAACTAGTTTTCAGTCAAATATGGTGTTGAAAGCTTGGTATTGTTATTTTACATGGTTATTCTAGCTCATTTTTTCTCAACCGGTGGTCCACGGACCAGCAACAGTTTAGAGAAAAAGTTTAATGGTCCACGAATTTCTTAACATTTATTACCAGAATTTCTTTATATTTATTAGTTTCATAATTATTACCAGGGTTCCGCCTTTTTTATTCCTCCAAATAGTATTCACAAACTAAAATTTTTTTTATTTAATATCGTTCTTACTCGTAAGAGTAAATTTTTTATTTGTTTTTATTTCACACCTTTTGGAGTCGATTTTATTTTTATTTTTTTTCATTCCATATGCATAAAAAGAAAACTAGTGTGTTGTCGTTATCCTTTTTATTTATTTTAATAAAAAAAACTTGCATAGTTGAACAAAAAATTCAGGAAAATTAGGGGGTTTAATTTAATACAAACATTTCCCAAAATACAAATACAATTTCGAATTGTGTAATCATAGTTGTAGGATGCAACTTAAGTAAATATGAGATGAGGAAGTTTCAATTTAGAAAACAATTTTAAAAATTTAAATTTTGATGAAAATTAAAATATGTTTCAACGTCACCGCTGTGTGTAGGACACAAGGAATTGAACTAGGTGTCTCTGGGGAATGTGAGTTCTATCCCGATAAAAAAAAACAAAATTTTTAGTCAATAATTTCGAATTGCAAAATTCGATTGAATTTCAATAGCTACTTAAGCTTAATCACTCACAAACTCTCCCCAAAAATGAATATTCCCCTAATGTTGTCTGTATATCTAACCATATATGACAATAAATTGACCGGGTGTCGGATATTAGTTTCGCATTGGTTGGCAACAATCAATAATGACTCTACACTCGTGACTTAGGATGTTGATTAAATAGAAATATTATCATCCTATGAATTTACACATAGTAATGTCTAGAAATTTAATACAAAAAGCTCTCAAAATTCAGAAAAATAATTTATTTTCAGTTCTTTCAGAGCGAGTAACATAAAGAAATATAAAATTCTCAAATAAAGGAGTGAAAATAAAGAACATCGTTTTACTCCTAAATCGAAATTAATATTTTCTTTCAAGTACTTTCAAATTTAATTTTTGCTTCAAATTTGATGCTTTCCATCGTATTAAAAATAAAAATAAATTATTTTTCTGAATGTTTCCCTATCGAAATAACAGAGTGTGATTACTATTTTACACCTTAAACCGTTACTTACTTTATAAATAGTTCCAAAGAAAACATACATATTTTAACAGACATACGTTCTGTGAAACTCTTTTGAGAAAACTATTTAATCTATTCAGTAAAATCTTGTATCGAAAGTTTCTGCTATTCTTCTATTTTATGTATGAAACTTTATAAAACTAAAATTTCATACAAATAAAATAAAAATGAAAATAAAATTTTCGATATAGAACATTTTACTAGACCCCAATATATAAATAAAATTAAATAAATTGGTTGCCATAGAAATTTAGAAAAAAAAAACTAAAAATTACTTGAATTTAACCATTTTCTCAAAAAAATCAATGCTGTTTATGTAAATGCATTTTCACATGTTTTTTTTTCTGCAAGCCATACAGAATCTTACTCGTACAAAAAACTTTGTATATGTAATTCGGGCATAAAGCATCTATTTCTCTTACTCTTACTGACGCCTCGAGCAACAATTTTACTCTCAAGCTAAAAAGACCCACTTTACGCCTTCAATACATAAACAACTAATAAAATATCGCTGTTTACAAGGGTGTACAGAGAAAACGGTTAAAATTAAAAAAAGAAAAGGTTTCAAAATGTCTAATAAATTCGTTTATAAAAATATTCCAGTTTTATACTACACTATAAGTAGTGATAACGCACCTGCTATTATGACAATCTTTCAGCCGAGAAGCAGTGTAACTAAAGTATAGTATATATGAAATTTCGCAAACTATATTTAATATTTATCTAAAATGGATATAAATCTAGTGAGTTTTAACCAAATTAAATTTATTCAAATGAAATAGGACTCAGATCAGAGCAAATGCGGGATACCTTAATTATAAAATCATATATGATTTCTGATAGGGGTTGGATTGGCTAACCGTATTAACCCTGCAGTTCAGACCAAATCAGAACAGAAGACGTGCTCTATTAGTAAAATAAGGTATAATTTGTCAGAGGGGCCGGATGCAAATATCTATTTAATACCCTATTAAACATTCTCACCACCTTGAAAGGTTTTTTTTTGTGGCGTTCATGCTTCATGTAGAAGCGTCGCCAAGCTAACCAGTTTCGAATATTCACCACGCGTCACTCGCAACAGCGGCATAATTACCATGGCAGCTATGCCAGCTGCCATGGTTATTATGCCGCAGCTATATTCGAAGGCTAAATTAAAGTGTATAGGAGAGATATCATCACCTTGTCTTAAACCGGAGTCGACTTTAGAAAACTTTGGTATTTCGTTCTCTACTCGTACACAGCATTGAGAGTTCTCTCCTGTCATTTTGCATAGTGTTACCAATTTACCAGGGATTCCCATTGACACCAGAGCATACCATAGAGTCTATCGTTCGAGAGAGTAGTAGGCCAGCCTGAAATCAATGAAGAGATGGTACACAGGTATGTTGAACTCTCGACACTTTTCCAAAATCATCCTTCTCGAGAAAAGTACATCGTTGGTACCTCGACCTTGCCGGAAGCCACACTGATATTCTCCAAACAGTTGTTCAGCAAAAGGATTGATTTTGGCTAGCAAAATATGTGAAAAGATCTTATATGCTGTGCAGAGTAGAGCGATTTTCCCCTGTAGTTTGCATATTGCAAGTGATTACCTCCTTGATGGATTGGTATCAGCATAGCTGAGTTCCAGTCTTGTGGCGTGGTTTCAGTCCCAAACAAGTTCAATCTTATAGATAGAGTTTAACCACCATGTACAATCATTACGGATGTTAAATAGTTGATTATTTCAATCTTCTCACTCTTTATCTTCCACCATTCTCTCTACGTTCGTCTACATATCTTTGTAACGGCATTTCTTAGGCATAGTTCTCTTTCGTGGACCTGGTATTGCGTCCTTGTAGACATTTCAGATAGCACTCTCTTTTGCATTGAACAGCGTCAACACATGCTTGATCCATTAATTGCTTCTGTGAGTGGTTTTGTGGACGTCCAAGTATTCTCTCAGCACCGCTTAAAACAGCATATTTGAGTCACCATGACTTTTCGACGTCTCTATTAATAGTTTCTGATTTCTCTAGTGTTTCGGCAATATCGTTTTGATATCGCTCTTCAGTTTCAGCATTCTTTAGTGATGAATTAGTTAAAACGTTTCCGTTGATTAAATTTTGGAATGCCTGGATTTGGCAAGTGGAAAAGGTTAGTAGAACCAACAATATTTCTCCAATCTTCAAATTATCATTTACATGTTTCAAAAAATTAAAAAAAATGCAAAATAAATAATTGACACAGACACAGACATAATGATAATATGTGTTGCAGTCATTTAATCTGTGATTGATATTTAACCACATAAATATAAATCGTCTTGAATAATCAAAAAAAATTTTTCAACATCGGTTCGTCTGCAAATAAATTTTTTATTCGACTACATATTAAAGTGTTACTTTATTACTGTGATTGGCGGCCTTAAAGTGTCACTTTTTAACTACATATTTATTTTGTTGTCATAGTTATGTCCAAAAAATTAAAAAGCATTTGTATTTGTTTAAATTCTATGAAAAATAGAATTTTTTATCAAAGCGACCCTTAAATTCAAAATTTCATAATCCAATTAAAATAGTTGTTATCATTGGTTGTCATGGTTATACAATGATTTAAAAAAAATAACAAATATTTTGTCAAAAGTTACTTGTTCCACATATTTTTATTTTAAAATTTATGCAAATTTATAATTTTAATTTTTAATTTAAAATAATAGTACATTATTTAATTAGGAGCTAAAGTGATACTTTTTGTGTTGAGTCTATAGTTTGGACCGCCGACCGCAGGGAGGCCGACAATTATAGACGAAACACAAAAAGTCACTTTAGCTCCGAATTAAATACACTGTTTTTTCGGCAAACGTTTAAATTTTTTATACATATGAAATTAATACATCAAACTTTTTATAAATATGAATTTTTATCGTCATAATTACTTCCAAAAAAGAACATTTAAATTTGTATGAATAAAATTTTTTATCAAAGCAGCCTTTTCAAAATTTCATAATCCAATTGAAATAGTTGTTATTTTGTTGTCATAGCTATACAATAATTCCAAATTTCATTATCCAATGAAACTGTTTGTTATGTTTTGTTGTCATAGTAACATACAATAATTCAAAATATCATAATCCAATGAGAATCAACGTGTTTTTTGTTGTCATGGTTATACAATATGTTTGAAAAAATAACAAACTAACAAATAACAATTGCTACTTTACAGCCTCCGTAATATAAAATAAAAATCGCGTTTCTTTTGTTGTCGCTAGACGTTACTTTTGCTGTCAGGCTAAAAAGTAAGACTTTAGCTAACTCCCTAGCGGCAGTAAAGTTAAACTTTACAGCCGTTTGCCGAAAAACAGTTTTTTTCAAAATATTTTGCTTGTGGCGAATAAAAAATAGTATATGATGCACGGACGTAAGCTATTTCGGCCTCGATTTGCAAACTCCACATACGTGGAGTAAATCTTTAGCTTTACGTCCTAGCATCATAATGTACTATTGTTGATTATGAGACAAATGTTTTTGAATTTTTGCGTTTTAGTTTTGTTCGAAATTACGCAGAATGAATTCTTAGAACCTTATCAAAAAAAAATCTATAATAATAATTATTGTGATAATGCATACAAATCTCTTCTAATAGACATGTAATCAAAATTATCGAAAAATTAGAATAAAAATTATAATAATTTGTAGTCTAGATTTTGAATACAACAAATGTCCCAATGTCTAAATGTCAAAGAATATTAACATACTCGTTTTTAATAATTCTTAATGTTTTTTTATCATTTCACTATTTATTACATTTGCATACTTTATTCATTTATTGAATTCCATATCGAGTAGTATTATGTTGTGCGCAAACCATAAATTAGGTTATAAAATTTCACACGAACTGTTTCTTTGGGTATTTTTGTGGAATATATTAGATATTCGCGATTCATGTTTTATTTTTCAAATGTAATATCTATACAAGGTGCTTTACCGAAGACTTAAAGTTAGAGGACAAAAATGTTAATAAAACGTAAACGATCACAGATGAAAAATCAAATAAAGTAGTCAATATCGTATGTTTGCATTTGTTACCATGTTGGACGTATGCGAACTTAATATTCATTTAGGTTACTTGTGAGCAATGATTTTTCGAGGATAACTGAAAGCGAGCACATACTTAGATTAAGTAGAGAAATATTTTCTACAAATCGCAGACTACACGTATACTCTTTATTTAATTGGCACGCTGCTAGTAGTAATACGCACAAGTTGCGTATTTATTTATTCCGCACTAGTGCATTATGAAATTTTAAACAATCCAATATAGTCAGAACAACGGTTGTCATTAAAAACCAATCACATTTAGACGAATTGAAAATTTGTGCTGAGCATCTTAATACCCCTTTTCTCAAATTATCAATGAGCTTTTTGCTTTTTTCTAAAATCTGTGTAGATTATACTTAATTTAGAAATAACAAATGACAACTAAAATAATACTTTGGTAACATTTCTTGTCTTCTTTCTCGTATTTTTATAATTAGTTAAACAGTCTACTGCTCCTCGTAGAAATTTATTGTCTCTGAGTTATTCACTATGTTAACAGTTTTAAAATTGTATATTAATTTACTATTCAATACGAAGGACAAATATTGCAAAATTTCTTTAAAATAATAAAATAAGATCAAGGGTGTTGTATTGAATAGAAACCAAACAAAATTAGAGATTCGGACTGTGTCAGTAGAAATAATACAACATTTATAACTGAATAACAAAAATGGGTTATGTTTTTTATTATATCCAAAATTGGTGATAGCTGAAATATTTTCATCTATGGACAATCAAGGATCAAGAGAATATTTGGATTTTAAACATTCAACATAATCTCAAATTTCTATACAATATAAACGTTTTATTAAACGATAAACCGTTTGATAAAATTTTTAAATCGTTTTAAGATCCCAGAAAAATTGGAAAACAATTGCATTCAAATCGCTTTGATTGTGGTCTAGAAGCAGACATAACAAAATGTCATGTGACCGTCGGGAACCAACTCACCATTTTGTTCTATATCGTTCAAAATTTCATTATGACGTCTTTTTTTTGTTGATCCAGTCCATTTTTCAAACTTGCAATAAAACCGCGTCATAATTGTAGGGTACAGACATATAAATTTAAAAATAAATTCGGTAAAAGGAGCAAATCTACAAATCTGCGAATTTGTCGAATCCGATTGAAAACTATGGTAAATCAGTTGAAACGGTTCTGCATTCTCTAGTACAGTTAATAAAGAACACACTCTGTCCGCTTTCTTGGATAATGAGTAAACTTTCAATAACATGATACCTGAAACTATCACAGATACACTGACGGAATTAGATGTAAAGTAATCCCCTTAGTTGTGTTGATCTATCTCATGCTCTTCTCATGGAACATTAACACTGTGCTAGAGGAATCCACTCCCAAAAGAACTGTAAGGTGTGGCAATCTTCAATGGGATGTTCTGTCTCCACTTCTGTGAAACTTGACAATTAACAACTCAATTACAAAGCTGGCGATAGACGATTTTAAAGTTACTGCACTGCATACGCCGATAATATCACAATTGCAGTATTGGGTGAATATCGAAAAATGAGCGAATGGAAACAGCCCTTGCAATAACATGGAGATGTGCCAAAAAATGTAGGTTAGTAGTCAATCCTAAACAAAACTAGTTCTTTTAACCAGTAAACGTAGAATCCCTGATATTGGTTCCATCACCTTGGAAGAATGTGGTCTGTACTCTGGTACTTGCAGAACAAGAAAAATACCTAGGTAACATACTGGATGTAAAACTCAGTTGGAATCTAAATATTAGAGAAAGAAAAAAAAGAGATATCAACATCTATATGGACAATGGACATGCAAAGCCTGTTGAAAGTTATTAGATGCAATAGCAACGACGTCAGAAGAGATATTGGTTATTTGGTGGAATCATCACTAGTCACGGGATTCTTGGAGCAAACGCAAAAAGTTTTGGCCTTCCCGTCAATGACTTCTGAAGAAGCTGTTAGAATTTACGGCACACTCATTTTGAAACGAACATATTAAAAACTCTCACCGACCTGAGTAATTGTAAAATCAAGCAAATGCTTAGCATTAGAAGCTCCAAATGGTTTGAGTAAGGGAGGTGTGTGCATTGGTAGAAAAATCTGTGCTATCACAAGGGACCTATTTTGGTTTAAGTGTGTCGTCCTAACGTTTTGTTTTCATGACTGGCACTGAAACCTAACCTAATCTAAACGAAACAGTTGCTCCGGCAATTCTGTACCACTTACTTCATTTTACCCAAAATAATTTACTTTATTTTCATATAAATCTGGACCCTGAACGAACATGAAAATCTTTTAAGATTTGCTTAGATCGTAGAGTGAACCTTATTCACCCAAACACTAATTAACAAATTATTATTTGAACCATTTTTTTTTTTTTTTTTTAAAAGGCGTTCATGCTCCATGTAGGAGCGTTGCCAGGTTAATCAGCTTTGAATATTCACCACGGTCATTCGCAACAGCGACATAATTACCATGGCAGCCGATTTTTTTTAAGGTCGTTTATTACGTCAGTCTCCCATTGTAGTCGTGGTCTACCTCGCGGTCTACCACTCCCTGGGGTACTAACGTACATTTTTCTAATCATTCCAGACTGTGAATCGGCTCGGAGAACATGCCCAAACCAAGCAATCCTATTAGAACGGATACAACCTATTATATCAGGACCCTCAAGAAGGTCTCTGATCTCAAAGTTATACCGGGTTCTATACTCCCCATCGTCTGTCTTAAGTGGACCAAATATGTAGCGTAGGATCTTACGCTCAAATACAGATAAATGCGATTCGTCATTTTGTGTAAGGGTCCACGTTTGTGACCCATACATCACAACCGGTCTAATCAATGTCTTGTATAACTTGAGCTTGGTGTTAGTTGATACATACGGTGATCCAAGGAGAGGTTTAATTGAGTAGAAAGTTCGATTACCTGCAGCGATTCGAGCTTTAATATCTGTAAGTATGCTGTTGTTTGAGTCAAGCATTGATCCCAAATATTTAAAAGATTCAACTCCCTCAATTCGTTCATCGCCGCACATCAAATCTTTCTTCTCAGCCTCTATTGAAACATTCATATGTTTGGTTTTATTGTAGTTAATTTGCAGATCAATTTTCCTAGCACCACTCTCAAGCGACTTGAAAGTCTCACTCATAACAGCTTCACTTCGGCCGAGGATGACAACATCATCAGCGTAAGCAATCATCTGTACTGAGTTTATTGACAAGATATTGTTATTAGTCGGTAGTTTCTTTGGACGGCACACATACTCCAAGGCTAGATTAAAAAGTATAGGAGAGATAGCATCACCTTGTCTTAAACCGGAGTCGACTTTAAAAAACTTTGATATTTCGTTCTCTACTCGTACACAGCATTGAGAGTTCTGTACTGTCATTTTGCATAGTGATACCAGTTTACCAGGAATTCCCATCGACACCAGAGCAGACCATAGAGTCTCTCGTTCGAGAGAGTCGTAGGCCTGCCTGAAATAAATGAAAAGTTGGTGCACAGGTATGTTGAACTCTCGACACTTTTCCAAAATCATCCTTATCGAGAAAAGTGCATCGGTGGTACCTCGGCCCCGCCGGAAGCCACACTGATATTCTCCAAACAGTTGTTCAGCAAAAGGATTGATTTTGGATAGCAAAATGTAGGAAAAGATCTTATATGCTGTGCAGAGGAGAGCGATTCCTCTGTAGTTTGCACATTGTAGGCGATTACCTTTTTTATGGATTGGTATCAGCATAGCTGTGTTCCAGTCCTGTGGCATGGTTTCAGTCCGCCAGATCATTTGAACAAGTTCAAACAATCTTAAGGATAGAGTTTCGCCACCATGTACAATCATTTCGGATGTTATATCGTCGATACCAGGTGCTTTATTGCATTTTAGTTTTGACAGCGCCGCATCGAATTCCTCTTTGGTGGGTTCGTCTACATGTACCTTTGACGCACGAATAAGCTTTGCTCGTCGTCCGACTTGTTGCTGGTCACTTAAGTTGAGAAGATTCTCAAAATAAGCGGCCCAAGTATCTAAAATATTTTTAAGGTCTACTTGTAGCTCCCCATCTTCATTTTGAATAGCAGTTGATCTAGTTTGAGGGCCCTTCCTTAAGGTTTTAACCTGTTGAAAGAAGTTACGCGATTGATGTTCCTTATTGAAGCTTTCAATCTCCTCACACTGTCTCTTCCACCATTCTCTCTTCGCTCGTCTACATAGCTTTGTAACCGCTTGTCTTGCCAGTTTATAGTTTTCCTTCGTGGACCTGGTGTTGCGTCCTTGTAGACACTTCAGATAGCAATCTCTTTTGTATTGAATAGCGTCAAGGCATGCTTGATCCATCCATGGCTTCTGGGAGTGGTTCTGTGGTCGTCCAAGTATTCCCTCAGCAGCGCTTAAAACAGCATCTTTGAGCAAATACCATGACTTATCGACGTCTCCATTAATGGTTTCTGATTTCTCCAATGTTTCGGCAATATGGATTTGATATCTCTCTTCTGTTTCAGCATTCTTTAATGATGAGATGCTAAAACGTTTCCGTTGATTGAATTTTGGAATGCCTGGATTTGGGAAGTGGAACCTTTTCGTTGCACATACAAGGAAGTGATCACTTCCGATGTATGCACCTCTAAAGGATCGCACATCCCGAACGCTCGAAAAGAAACCTGCTGAAACTAGAACGTGATCAATTTGATTTCGAGTGTTTCCATTCGGTGAGACCCAAGTCTGTTTATGAATCGATCGATGCGGAAAGAACGTACTGGCAATTCTCAAATTATTTGATAATGCAAACTCAGTCGTTCTCTCACCATTATCATTCGAATTCAAATGCAGGCTGTTGGGACCCACCACATTTCCATAAGAGATTTCTCTTCCAACCTGTCCATTAAAGTCACCAAGAACCATAATGAAGTCGCGTGTTGGTGTTTGTTTCATAACCTCTTCCAGTGCTATGTAGAAATTATCCTTCTCGTCGACGGTCTTAGCTTCAGTAGGTGCATGCACGGCAATAAGAGAAATATTGTTATATGTACCACGTACACGTAGGTAGCAGATCCTCTCACTGACCGGGATGAATTTCATCACGGCTTCTTGTATGCGTGCACCAACAAGAAAGCCAGTACCAAATACTCTTCGGGAAGGATGACCACTACAATATAGAGAGTGACTATCTAAATCTTGTTTTCCGATTATCGGCTGTCTAATTTCTTGTAGAGCAATAATATCCATCCTATACCTCTCAGCCTCTGTTTCTAGACTTATAAGAGCATCAGGAGCGCTCAGGCTGCGCACGTTCCACGTTCCGATTCGGTAGTCTGGTCCTTTTTCACGTCCAGGTAAAATTGTGTTTTTTTGTCCGGGTCTGTTATTCTTTTTCTGATAACCAAATTTAACATATGAGTTTTTTTCCGGGGTTAGGGTGTTAACCTTAGGCCCAACCCAAATTGTCGTGAATGGGTCCGTTCTGCATATTAAGGTCACCAGAAACAACCTTTTTACACGTTTATATAGCGAGCCGCTTGATTCAAGACAGACGCCCGCTCCAAGCCGCCCCTGACATGGAGAACAGACGCTTGAGTCACATTGGTTTTAAGGCGCCAATTCGCCGTTTCACCATTTGAACCATTTAGTAGTTTATAAATGGAAGCAGTGCTTCCATAACATCCAAAGATGCTTTGTCTTTAATGCTTCGTAGACTTCTACCGCTTTATATCATAATTTCATTAAAATTGTTGCATAAACGAAGTTCATTCGTGCTGCTGACATGAAACAATTGTTCAAAAATTAAATTGTTTGAGATTCCTTATCACCAAACTAATCCGTTAATCCGTTTTTTCTTATATTTACGAAGTTAATCCGTTTTTGCTTATATTTAAGAAGTTTGTTACTTTTCTGCTACTATGTGGATGCATAAAGAGCAACGTTAACCCATTTACTCTCGATCACGCACTCTCTTATATAATATAATCGTAAAAGAAGTTTTTAACTCATAACAGTATTTTAAATATCTATCAAAACCGTATGTAAACAAATGAAAGATTTCGATTTGATTTCTGACGTACAGTTCAAGTAATTCTTTACACTTGTATCGCCCCGTGGCCGAAATACGGTCATTGTGAATAGAACTTCCAACGAAATAACTACAACAAACAAAATTGCACAAAAAAATCTTTTACCAGACATCTACTGGTCAAAACTTTTCCAACGATGTATATTAGACTGGTCGTTAAAATTAAATTTTGCGAGACGCCCCCTTAAAAATTTCTTTGAGGTCAAAAAACCAAAAGGGCAATTTTTTTAAATCAAACGAATACGTGC
This sequence comes from Diogma glabrata, assembly GCA_963693315.1. Classification (NCBI taxonomy): domain Eukaryota; kingdom Metazoa; phylum Arthropoda; class Insecta; order Diptera; family Cylindrotomidae; genus Diogma; species Diogma glabrata. The sequence goes on from OY856186.1 coordinate 254,193,346, forward strand.
CGCAAAATCATCGAAGTTGAGTTTTTGATAAAATCGTTAATATCTAATAAAAAATGCAGATTAAAAAAAAAATGATATAATCATTTTTGAAGAAAATTTAATTTTCTAAAAAAAGGTCCAAGCCGTAATTCGATTCCTTAGCCAGACACGCTTAGTAGTAGTGGATAGCGTATCTCAAAGGATTGGCAGCAACGTACTGCTGCGGATGGTTTGAACCTCGTTCGAAACATGTATAAGAGAAATTGACTTTTCTCTGAGGAAAATCCAAAATATAGTTTCGATTTTAAAAATTTAAATTATTTCCTTAGTTGCTTAGTTACTTAGCTCACAAAAATCCTTAATAATTCCATATCTATTCAAAACTAAGTCTAGTGAATTAAAAAAATTCTAATTTTAAGTTAAAAATATTTGCTGTGTTAAGTTGAAGTCTAAAATCATATTGATTCGCTTTTGTGGGATTCAATGTAGTTGAGTGACTTATCTGGGATCGAAATGAATAACAATCTGAATCAAAGAATTGGCTAGCTTACAGATGATTGTAGCCAGCCACTACTGTAGTGTATGAATCTACCTATAAACCGCTTGTATTCTTGGTGCAGCCCAATTCTTCTTTATTTGAATTAATTTTTTTCTTTGGTTTACAATCTGTTCAGCGACTGTTCAGCGGCTATTAGCCGACAACTTTTTCTACTTGCATAATCTGGGTTGTGTTATATCCGAGATAATGACCCTGAGAGGATTAAGTCGAATTTGCTAACTTTATAGGTAGGTTTTTGGAGAAGATTTTGCAATAGAGAAAATGAAGAAAATAAAAATTTACTCCTTTAGCACTAATTTTCCGACAAACAGAGTTGTTATAATCATTATAACAGTTAGTGGCATAGCTCGAATTAATTGACAATCTAAAATAAATAAATTTCATATTACTTGGGTCTGAAAGACCTTAGTATTACATTCATGAGCTCAAAGTGAAATTCTTAGCCCCACTTTTTTTGGCATTTCTCAACGTTTTAGGACCTATTGATTCTAAAAAAACAAAAAAAAAATGTATGTCTGTCTGCCGGCCGGCCGTCATTACCTACACTGCAGGGAAAACCACTGGAGGGATTTCCAAAATTTTTTTTTCTAAAAATAGGTATACTCAAGAGACAGGTCCGAAAGGACGCTGTGTTCGATAACTGTACCGGAAGTGTGTCAAAAAAATCGTCAAGTGTGTCAAAACATGGAAATTTGCATATTTTTGCTTAAAAAACGTTTATTTTAAGTGATTACGAGTAGGAACATTGAACTTCGAGAAATCTTGATGGTCGGGATTGGTATGTGAAACCAAAATCTAGATTATTGCATTATAAGTTTGTCAAAAAAATGTTGTCAAGTGTGTCAAAAGAAAGATTTTTATTTATTTTTTTACCCAATTTTTCGGAAAAAAAAATTGAATTAAAATTTTGTTTGAAATGAAATTTTATTATTATTATTGAGAACTATGGACTTTATTATAATTATGGAGAACCATCATAAGTTTGTCAAAAAAATGTTGTCAAGTGTGTCAAAAGAAAAATTTTTATTTATTTCTTTACCCAATTTTTTGGAAAAAAATAAAATAAATAATTTGTATGACGTGAAAATATATAAAGATTCAACTCCCTCAATTCGTTCATCGCCGCACATCAAATCTTTCTTCTCAGCCTCTATTGAAACATTCATATGTTTGGTTTTATTGTAGTTAATTTGCAGATCAATTTTCCTAGCACCACTCTCAAGCGACTTGAAAGTCTCACTCATAACAGCTTCACTTCGGCCGAGGATGACAACATCATCAGCGTAAGCAATCATCTGTACTGAGTTTATTGACAAGATATTGTTATTAGTCGGTAGTTTCTTTGGACGGCACACATACTCCAAGGCTAGATTAAAAAGTATAGGAGAGATAGCATCACCTTGTCTTAAACCGGAGTCGACTTTAAAAAACTTTGATATTTCGTTCTCTACTCGTACACAGCATTGAGAGTTCTGTACTGTCATTTTGCATAGTGATACCAGTTTACCAGGAATTCCCATCGACACCAGAGCAGACCATAGAGTCTCTCGTTCGAGAGAGTCGTAGGCCTGCCTGAAATAAATGAAAAGTTGGTGCACAGGTATGTTGAACTCTCGACACTTTTCCAAAATCATCCTTATCGAGAAAAGTGCATCGGTGGTACCTCGGCCCCGCCGGAAGCCACACTGATATTCTCCAAACAGTTGTTCAGCAAAAGGATTGATTTTGGATAGCAAAATGTAGGAAAAGATCTTATATGCTGTGCAGAGGAGAGCGATTCCTCTGTAGTTTGCACATTGTAGGCGATTACCTTTTTTATGGATTGGTATCAGCATAGCTGTGTTCCAGTCCTGTGGCATGGTTTCAGTCCGCCAGATCATTTGAACAAGTTCAAACAATCTTAAGGATAGAGTTTCGCCACCATGTACAATCATTTCGGATGTTATATCGTCGATACCAGGTGCTTTATTGCATTTTAGTTTTGACAGCGCCGCATCGAATTCCTCTTTGGTGGGTTCGTCTACATGTACCTTTGACGCACGAATAAGCTTTGCTCGTCGTCCGACTTGTTGCTGGTCACTTAAGTTGAGAAGATTCTCAAAATAAGCGGCCCAAGTATCTAAAATATTTTTAAGGTCTACTTGTAGCTCCCCATCTTCATTTTGAATAGCAGTTGATCTAGTTTGAGGGCCCTTCCTTAAGGTTTTAACCTGTTGAAAGAAGTTACGCGATTGATGTTCCTTATTGAAGCTTTCAATCTCCTCACACTGTCTCTTCCACCATTCTCTCTTCGCTCGTCTACATAGCTTTGTAACCGCTTGTCTTGCCAGTTTATAGTTTTCCTTCGTGGACCTGGTGTTGCGTCCTTGTAGACACTTCAGATAGCAATCTCTTTTGTATTGAATAGCGTCAAGGCATGCTTGATCCATCCATGGCTTCTGGGAGTGGTTCTGTGGTCGTCCAAGTATTCCCTCAGCAGCGCTTAAAACAGCATCTTTGAGCAAATACCATGACTTATCGACGTCTCCATTAATGGTTTCTGATTTCTCCAATGTTTCGGCAATATGGATTTGATATCTCTCTTCTGTTTCAGCATTCTTTAATGATGAGATGCTAAAACGTTTCCGTTGATTGAATTTTGGAATGCCTGGATTTGGGAAGTGGAACCTTTTCGTTGCACATACAAGGAAGTGATCACTTCCGATGTATGCACCTCTAAAGGATCGCACATCCCGAACGCTCGAAAAGAAACCTGCTGAAACTAGAACGTGATCAATTTGATTTCGAGTGTTTCCATTCGGTGAGACCCAAGTCTGTTTATGAATCGATCGATGCGGAAAGAACGTACTGGCAATTCTCAAATTATTTGATAATGCAAACTCAGTCGTTCTCTCACCATTATCATTCGAATTCAAATGCAGGCTGTTGGGACCCACCACATTTCCATAAGAGATTTCTCTTCCAACCTGTCCATTAAAGTCACCAAGAACCATAATGAAGTCGCGTGTTGGTGTTTGTTTCATAACCTCTTCCAGTGCTATGTAGAAATTATCCTTCTCGTCGACGGTCTTAGCTTCAGTAGGTGCATGCACGGCAATAAGAGAAATATTGTTATATGTACCACGTACACGTAGGTAGCAGATCCTCTCACTGACCGGGATGAATTTCATCACGGCTTCTTGTATGCGTGCACCAACAAGAAAGCCAGTACCAAATACTCTTCGGGAAGGATGACCACTACAATATAGAGAGTGACTATCTAAATCTTGTTTTCCGATTATCGGCTGTCTAATTTCTTGTAGAGCAATAATATCCATCCTATACCTCTCAGCCTCTGTTTCTAGACTTATAAGAGCATCAGGAGCGCTCAGGCTGCGCACGTTCCACGTTCCGATTCGGTAGTCTGGTCCTTTTTCACGTCCAGGTAAAATTGTGTTTTTTTGTCCGGGTCTGTTATTCTTTTTCTGATAACCAAATTTAACATATGAGTTTTTTTCCGGGGTTAGGGTGTTAACCTTAGGCCCAACCCAAATTGTCGTGAATGGGTCCGTTCTGCATATTAAGGTCACCAGAAACAACCTTTTTACACGTTTATATAGCGAGCCGCTTGATTCAAGACAGACGCCCGCTCCAAGCCGCCCCTGACATGGAGAACAGACGCTTGAGTCACATTGGTTTTAAGGCGCCAATTCGCCGTTTCACCATTTGAACCATTTAGTAGTTTATAAATGGAAGCAGTGCTTCCATAACATCCAAAGATGCTTTGTCTTTAATGCTTCGTAGACTTCTACCGCTTTATATCATAATTTCATTAAAATTGTTGCATAAACGAAGTTCATTCGTGCTGCTGACATGAAACAATTGTTCAAAAATTAAATTGTTTGAGATTCCTTATCACCAAACTAATCCGTTAATCCGTTTTTTCTTATATTTACGAAGTTAATCCGTTTTTGCTTATATTTAAGAAGTTTGTTACTTTTCTGCTACTATGTGGATGCATAAAGAGCAACGTTAACCCATTTACTCTCGATCACGCACTCTCTTATATAATATAATCGTAAAAGAAGTTTTTAACTCATAACAGTATTTTAAATATCTATCAAAACCGTATGTAAACAAATGAAAGATTTCGATTTGATTTCTGACGTACAGTTCAAGTAATTCTTTACACTTGTATCGCCCCGTGGCCGAAATACGGTCATTGTGAATAGAACTTCCAACGAAATAACTACAACAAACAAAATTGCACAAAAAAATCTTTTACCAGACATCTACTGGTCAAAACTTTTCCAACGATGTATATTAGACTGGTCGTTAAAATTAAATTTTGCGAGACGCCCCCTTAAAAATTTCTTTGAGGTCAAAAAACCAAAAGGGCAATTTTTTTAAATCAAACGAATACGTGCCGCAAAATCATCGAAGTTGAGTTTTTGATAAAATCGTTAATATCTAATAAAAAATGCAGATTAAAAAAAAAATGATATAATCATTTTTGAAGAAAATTTAATTTTCTAAAAAAAGGTCCAAGCCGTAATTCGATTCCTTAGCCAGACACGCTTAGTAGTAGTGGATAGCGTATCTCAAAGGATTGGCAGCAACGTACTGCTGCGGATGGTTTGAACCTCGTTCGAAACATGTATAAGAGAAATTGACTTTTCTCTGAGGAAAATCCAAAATATAGTTTCGATTTTAAAAATTTAAATTATTTCCTTAGTTGCTTAGTTACTTAGCTCACAAAAATCCTTAATAATTCCATATCTATTCAAAACTAAGTCTAGTGAATTAAAAAAATTCTAATTTTAAGTTAAAAATATTTGCTGTGTTAAGTTGAAGTCTAAAATCATATTGATTCGCTTTTGTGGGATTCAATGTAGTTGAGTGACTTATCTGGGATCGAAATGAATAACAATCTGAATCAAAGAATTGGCTAGCTTACAGATGATTGTAGCCAGCCACTACTGTAGTGTATGAATCTACCTATAAACCGCTTGTATTCTTGGTGCAGCCCAATTCTTCTTTATTTGAATTAATTTTTTTCTTTGGTTTACAATCTGTTCAGCGACTGTTCAGCGGCTATTAGCCGACAACTTTTTCTACTTGCATAATCTGGGTTGTGTTATATCCGAGATAATGACCCTGAGAGGATTAAGTCGAATTTGCTAACTTTATAGGTAGGTTTTTGGAGAAGATTTTGCAATAGAGAAAATGAAGAAAATAAAAATTTACTCCTTTAGCACTAATTTTCCGACAAACAGAGTTGTTATAATCATTATAACAGTTAGTGGCATAGCTCGAATTAATTGACAATCTAAAATAAATAAATTTCATATTACTTGGGTCTGAAAGACCTTAGTATTACATTCATGAGCTCAAAGTGAAATTCTTAGCCCCACTTTTTTTGGCATTTCTCAACGTTTTAGGACCTATTGATTCTAAAAAAACAAAAAAAAAATGTATGTCTGTCTGCCGGCCGGCCGTCATTACCTACACTGCAGGGAAAACCACTGGAGGGATTTCCAAAATTTTTTTTTCTAAAAATAGGTATACTCAAGAGACAGGTCCGAAAGGACGCTGTGTTCGATAACTGTACCGGAAGTGTGTCAAAAAAATCGTCAAGTGTGTCAAAACATGGAAATTTGCATATTTTTGCTTAAAAAACGTTTATTTTAAGTGATTACGAGTAGGAACATTGAACTTCGAGAAATCTTGATGGTCGGGATTGGTATGTGAAACCAAAATCTAGATTATTGCATTATAAGTTTGTCAAAAAAATGTTGTCAAGTGTGTCAAAAGAAAGATTTTTATTTATTTTTTTACCCAATTTTTCGGAAAAAAAAATTGAATTAAAATTTTGTTTGAAATGAAATTTTATTATTATTATTGAGAACTATGGACTTTATTATAATTATGGAGAACCATCATAAGTTTGTCAAAAAAATGTTGTCAAGTGTGTCAAAAGAAAAATTTTTATTTATTTCTTTACCCAATTTTTTGGAAAAAAATAAAATAAATAATTTGTATGACGTGAAAATATATTATTATTATAGAGAATTATGGCATAATAAGTTTGTCAAAAAAATAATGGCAAGCGTGTCAAAAAATGATTTCATTGATTTTTTTAGCCAATTTTTTGGGAAAAAAATGTAGCTGTTTTTATGACGTAAATGTAATTGAAAATGAAATTGGACATGGAAATTTTTGAATTTGTTATAGCTTTTGAAATATTTTTGGAATTTTGAAAAAAGTATGTATTTTTGATTTTGTAATAATTTTTGCAATATTTTTAGAATTTTGGAACAAGTTTTAATTTTTATTTTGTAAGAATTTTTGGAATATTTTTGGTATTTTGAAAAATTTTTAATTTTTGATTTTATTATAATTTTTGGAATTTTGAAAAAAGATTCAATTTTTGATTTTGTAATAATTTTTGGAATATTTTTAGAATGTTGAAAAAAGTTCGATTTTATTATAATTTTTACAATATTTTTGGAATTTTGAAAGAAATATGAATTTGTGATTTTGTAATATTTTCTCGAATGGCAAAATTGAAGGTTTTTGAGTAGTTTGCTGAAAATGAAAATGAAATTGAACATGGACATTTTTGAATTTGTTATAGTTTTTGAATATTTTTGGAATTTTGAAAAAGTTTGAATTTTTGATTTGTAAGAATTTTGGAATATTTTTAGAATTTTAAAAAATTTTAAATTTTTGATTTTATTATAATTTTTGGAATTTTGAAAAAAGTTTGAATTTTTGATTTTGTAATAATTTTTGCAATATTTTTAGAATTTTGGAAAAGATTTTATTATAATTTTGGAAAAAATTTCAATTTTTGATTTTGTTATAATTCTTGCAATATTTTTAGTTTTGGAAAAAGTTTGAATTTTTGAATTTTTAAGAAATTTTGGAATATTATTAGAATTTAGAAAAAGTTTCAATTTTTGATTTTGTAAGAATTTTTGGAATATTTTTAGAATTTTGAAAAATTTTAAATTTTTGATTTTATTATAATTTTTGGAATTTTAAAAAAAGTTTGAATTTTTGATTTTGTAATAATTTTTGCAATATTTTTAGAATTTTGGAAAAGTTTGAATTTTTAAGAATTTTTGGAATATTATTGGAATTTAGAAAAAGTTTAAATATTTGATTTTATTCTAATATTTGGAATATTTTTGGAATTTTGAAAAAGTTTGATTTTATTTAATTTTTTCAATTTTTTTGGAATTTTGAAAGAAATATGAATTTGTGATTTTGTAATATTTTCTCGAAACAATTAATGGAGAGGTTTTTGAGTAGTTTGCTGAGTGTATCATCTTTTCACTAAATTATGTAAATGTATGATCTGTTATGATTTTCCGGTATCGTATTGATGTTTCGTGTTAGTTTTGTAATAAATTTCTGAACAGAAATAAAAAAATACTTGTACTTTAATAAAGAGTTATGTTTGATATACATCGTTGCCCAAATCTAAAAACCATGTCCTCATAAAATTTTTTTGCCGAAAACTATATTAAAATCCTTAACCCTGACCGAAGTCTTGATATCTCAGAGCTGTGAGATTTCAGCCCCTCCATATTTTCAATTGAATAATCAAAAAATATCATAAAAATAATAATATTATTTTCTTTCTTCTTTAGGTAAGTGGAATTTTATTTGAAGAAATACATTTTTACTGTACAGATAAGTTCAAAAACGTTTTTTAATTATAATCACTTATGAATATTTAATTTTATTGTGCGATTGTTTTCTTTCGGTCTGTTCGGAAATGTATTGCAATCAAAGAAATTGTTTATCCACTCCATAGAAAAATTAGGATCACGACATTCCACCCCCCCCCCCCTCTCCCCCCTTAAAAAAGAAAAACCAGGAATATTTTTTTTCCGTTTGTTTAAGATCCTTAAATGCTCTACAAGAAAGAGTTCCGACATTTAAAACAATTTCTCTATAAATCTGTATCGTAATCACAGAATATAACAACTGCTCGTTATGAAAAGTTTGTATTTTTGTTAAATAAATATAGAATTTAACGATTTCTAAACAACGATTAAATATTAAACTTTACATTAGTATAGTGTGTACATTAAACTTTGCTTGGTATATTATTACAGAACCCTAAAATGTAAGTAACAAAGTAGATATCATGATTATAGTTTCCATACAGTGATGAGACAAATTTTAAAAAAATTACTCAAGTCTTATTAATATTTTTTTTTTTTGCAATTAGTTGTCTAATTAACCTTTGCTTGATTATAGAAATTACGAAAAATAATTAAATATTTAATCAAATTTGTCAAAACAATCTCCAATCAATATTTGCTTGACTAATTAATTACTGGTTCGTGATTTAACGGTTATAATGTTTATGCATTGTACTTAGTGTAATTTTTTTAATTCTTTGTAAAATATGTTTTTTTTAATTTGCGTATCAAATTGTCGTTAAATTTTCGAAATACGCATATGTCCAAAAAAACAAATTTTAATTCGCAAAACTTAATTCTCAAATCATAATTTGTTTTTTAATTATTTGCGGACAATTTTAATTACAAATTAATGCAATTGAAAAAACAAAGTAATAATATATTTTGGAAATAATAATTTTTTTAGTCGCATATTATAATTAAGAATTTATTTAAAAATAATGATAAATTATTAGCATATTCTTATATGTATAAATTTATTGTTATTACTTACTAGAAAAAATAAACATGATAAAATAAATAACACGCCGAACTAAAAAAATCAAACATCAACACCTCTAAACACATGTTGTTGTATGTTTTAGGTCTTAAGAGGTACCTATAATTCTTTATTTAATGCAACTGAATCTGTCTTAAAACAGGTCACTCTAACATGGAAATAGAGTAGCGAATTTCGCTACTCGCCCAAAACAACATCGCATTAAAAAAAAATTTTCATTAAAATTCTTGAATAGTAATATTACAATTATAAGCCTACCGGCTACCTTTTGTTTACAAACAAAATTACAATTAAATTAACACTAAAAAAAATGTTTGCAGACAAATACGCTATTATAAATATTTTTGTGACAACTCTGTGACAAAATTAAAAACGTAATTTAATCAATAATTTTCAACAAACAGGTTCAGCGGAACCAGATACGTTTTTGTTAAAATTTAAATAAAAATAATAATTTAATTATAATTTATTATAAACAAACAAATTTCAATGTTACTACATACATTTAAAACACGAGATTTAAATCGTTTGGATATTGATCTCACTTGACCAAAAAAAAATATTACACAAGAACTTAAATCAATCCAAAATATTTACGTCTGACAATATTCTAAACGATTTTAAGAAAAGTAAAAATAAGAGTTACAGAAATAATGATGTAATAAGAAAGAAAGAAATATACACTAAGAATTTTATAAAAAATAAACACACTTTTCGCTGGAATAACAACAACCATAAAATTCTTCTTCCTCAATCGAAAAAAGAAAAAACAAAATTTAATATTGTTGTTTTAAAAAGTTAGATTGAGAAAAAAATTTACACAATTATTATAATTATAAACAAATAAAATATAAACAAATTTGTATCATTTATAAAAGGTCAAATGAGTGTCTTGTATTTTTTATGGTATAAAATTTTTTATCTTAACTGTACAAAAAAACAAACAAAAAAGTCGTCAATACACCAAAGACGCACAGTTTAATATTAAAATTCCAATAAACACGAGAGTGAGTTGAAAAATGAGGAAATATGAATTAAAATTATATTTATTACTTCTGATAATGTCCTAAGAAACCGAATTCTGGAGTTATAATAAAAATGAAATATTTTTTTTAGTTTATAAATATTAGTTTTTATCGGGTAGGGTAACAATATATCAATTCTCCTTCATATTCTATCGATTGTTTCTTATGTTCAATGTTTTGTTTTTAAATCTTTTGATTTCCTGGTTAACCATATTAGGCGGTATTCGGTCAGAGGAGAATAAGAATATTTATGATCTTATTGTTTGATTTGCGTAAATATGTAACCCATACAAATTTACTATGCTAACCGGATTATATAAAATATTTCTAATTATTTTATAAATGAAATAAATTATAATCTAATTAAGATTAACTTTCCATTTGTAATTATTTTGAAATATGTAGTTTAAACCACAAACAGGTATTTGATGTAAATCGATTTTTATGTAATGAGAATATCTGTTGTAATTTTTACATTAGAGTTAACATCTTAATAGAATTTTGATAATAGTCATATTATTGGCCGCTATGTTATTTTGGCGTGTTTCTATACGACTTCAACTACTTATCTTGAAACTTTGCAAAATTCCTTGCTGTTTTAAGAACTTTCTAGTACTTTGTAGGCGTGATACACAGAAATAATCGTACTAGTTGCTTTAGCTTTTTATGGGTTGAATTTCTAATCGAACAGCATGCCCTCTTTCTGTGTTTTATTTATAGGAACCCGATTCCAATAGATGAAATAGTAATAGCGGTTGATTTTAATGTTCGAAATGACTCAGGGCTCCCTCATTCTGCCCCTAGAAACCGCGAAAATGAATCCGCGCAACTGTTTGCAGATCTCAACTTGCTCATTCCGCTAGTTGATAGACCACTGACGCTTGTGTATTCCAAGGATCCGTTCTCTCTCCCTTCCTAGTTACCCACTGTTAATCCACTCCATTTGTACGCGGGTGCAACTGTGCCCTCATCAATTCAAGCACAGTTCCTTCAAAACAAGATGAAATCATGTCTTCTTTGTCACAGGACATCAATACTATCCATAAATGGCTGGGAAACCTAACCGGGTTGAATTCAGTGCATCTAAATTTCAAGCGTGTCTTTACACACATAACTGCAACGGAGCGGGCTTTTCACCCATGGTTGAGGGTGACTCTATTAACAACTCCCTATCGGCTTACATGCACGGTCTAGAAATAGATTTCAAACTTTCTTGGGGAGACGATGTTTACTCAAAAACCAAAAATGCAGCTAAATGTTTAAGTTATCTGAAGAAAATTCTACTTTACTCCTTCTGAATTGCTGATTATATATAAAATTTTATATTACACCTATATGGAATATAATGCCCATGTATGGGCGGGGCAGCAAAAAATGTTTACATTTAGTCGCATTCTATAGAATTCAACGTCGGACATGCAGGTTAATTGATGATACTAATTTAACAAACTCTCTGGATACCCTCGGACCTCAACCATATACACAATATCGGAGCCATCTGGTGTATTTTACAAATACTACTATGGTAAGAGCTCAGCTGAGATAGAAGCCGCCAACTTTCTCGCAATACTCGTATTGCAATAAACTCCCATTAGCACTCGCTTGAACCATTCCATGGCCGTAAAACTGGGCACTACATTTCGTCGTTTATCTCAAGATGGACCTCTTTATGGAATTCTCTAGAATCCACTGTTTTTCAACTTAGCTACAACCAACAAAAATTTAAGCTTAACGTAAAGAAACTAACTCTCTCACATTAAAAGTCTTACCATACCCCTTACACATTTCTTTCCTTTTCCGCTGTTCTTCTCCACTTAATTACTGTTGTGCCTGCATTAAATACTAAATTTTTTACTGTGCATTATGGACACATGTTATGTAAACAAAAACAATGTATGAAAAAATCCTACACCGAAGATGATAGAGCAAAACTCGAAGTCAGAATTCTTTTCGTCATGATCATTCGAGTTGACTTCTAATTTTCAGCAAAACCAGCACATGTACAGACCTCATCAAATTCTTACCTTTTTGTTCAGTTCATTGTTCCGGCTGTCAATTAAAACTTTGCCTAATATGATCTACACCGATCCTATACCATCGCCCAAATCTTATAGATATGATTAAAGATGTTGATTGAATTATCGAATTGATGAACCAATAGGTGAATGTAAAACCATTCGTTTTTTGGGTGTCACAGTTTCAAATGACCTACTCTGGAACGATCATGTAATGGCAATGCCAAAATGCGCGTCTAAAAAACTCGGCCTCCTAAATAGATGCAAAAAATTTTTCACTCCATAGTCCATACCAATTCCTCCATGTTTATAAGTCCTATATTCGTCCCTGTATGGAGTACTGTTGTCAAGTTTGGGGTGCTGCTTCTGTTTCCATTTTGGCCCTCTTGGACTCTGTTCAAAAGCGGGCTATACGAATTGTGGGTGATCGAGCTTTGACATCTTTGATTGAGCTTTGACATCAAACTTGATTCCCTACAACATCGTCGCACTGTTGCTGACCTCGTTGTTTTTTACAGATATCGTCATCAGCAGTGCTTAGATGAAATCAGCGGCATCATTCTTCAAACTTATTCTTACCCCCGTTCCACTCGACAATCGGCTACCGCAACCAGTGAAACGGTCGAGATCCCGCGCTGTCATACTGGCAGATCGCAGAAAGAGTTCTGCCAGTATGAGGTGGCTTCAACCCACAGAGGTTTAAAAAAGCGTTCATCAACACCTTAGAACGCCAGTTGTTGTGGGACCTAGGTCTGGATCTAGGTCTTAAAAGGTATTTATGTGTTGTTGTGACACATATTCTAAACCCTATAACACATGAGTACCATGAGTACCAGCAAATGATGATTGCAAAATTTAACAGTTTGAAGAAAAATAAGAAATCTCGGCAAACGTATATTAAAACGAAAATTTACTGACGTTTGAGTGGCTCTCATACTAGAAGTAGAGTTCAGTTGTTTTTTTTTTATCGGGATTTATAAAAAGTAAGCAACTCCAATATGTATTTATGACTTCATAAATCATCAACATTCCCTTGAATTTTGTGTTTATTTGGTTGATGACCGTCATTAGTTGCGCAAAATCAACCATTTTCGTCTTACTTAGGTCATTAGAGTTCTTTCAGTTTGTTGATATTTTCTTTTGTTATTGTTTCGTCTCTAGTTTTACGCTTCTAGTTCACTTAATGAAACCATTTTAACAACGTAAAATCTCACCACTGTCACCAATGTTTTAAGCCTAACCGATTTGGGTTGGGGATTTGCCTTATAGGTTTTCTCTCTCGATATTTGTCTGATGCTATAGGTGGATTGCATGTAAATCCCTCAATTTTATAAAGCTGACTTTATTAATTCACAATAACAGTCAACATTTTTCTTTAAACAGTGGCGCCTTCTTTTGTAAAAATTAAAAATTTGTTTTTATGCGGTTTACACGAACGCAACCAACTTATAAATTAGTTCTCTGAACTGCCATATCTGTCATAGTTAATAAGCCCACATTTGGATATAACGAGTCCACCGCTGTCACCAATTTAGGTGTTCAAGAATTATTCGTTTGTTTTCTATCGATTTCGAAAAGTTACAATGCTATAAATGGTTATGTGGTTTAATTGACAATACTTGCACGCTTCATAACTGAAAACTCTCCAAAATGCACCTTTCGCTTTTCATCTGACTAAACAAATGTTATTTTCATTTTCATATCTTTAAAAAAACACGTTCATTCAATAACACCAACGGCAATGTTTATTGTAAATATACAAATACATACTCGTATTCAGAAAAGATTATGAAATTTATGGTATTCAATGTAATTTGATGAGTTATCTTAATAGTTTTGTCATCCATTATATTATAATGAGAAAGGAAGTACGTTCGTTGACTTTATTGATTATTGGTTTTATAATTTCGATTGATTTATTTCTTATATTATTGTTTACGATGCGTTATAATTTGACAACTTTTGGAATATATAAAATTTATCTAATTTATTTTTAAAATACGGACACAGAGATTTAAAAATGAAAGTAGAGATTGATAGTGTGAAAAATGTTTATGTATCTCTATGCTCATAAAAAATAACACAAGCTAATTAATTACGCGAATGTGTGTGAAATTGATATTTTTATTTTACTGTCTCTTTATGTCATGGTATCTGTTTCATTCAGAAATAAACATATCATATTACACTTTGTGGTTGGATATGAGGTTTTTTTCAATATGTTTGTTAGCAAAAAAAAAAAAATAAATTAATCCGTAATATTTATTCTAAATACAAAGTAACTAATCTTAATTTCAATCAAATAAACGACCAACTTATCATTTTTGAATCTTAAAACTACAAAAAAATACATCCGAGACTTATTAAAATTCATGTTATGTAAGTTGTATATTATCAATAAAAAATACTATATAAATGCTCTGAATGAAATTAGTCAAATAGTGAAATTTTTTGTTTGTTATGAAACGAATATATATATTTTGCTCAATATGATTTGTTTGGCAAGGGCAGTCATTTTTTTTGTCTGCGAAAATAACGAGCTACAGTGTTGTTGATAAGTATTATAGTAATTATAAAATATGAAAGGGACTGAAATATTAAGGTTCTGAGATATCAAAACTTTAGTCTTTGTTACGGGTTTTTGTATAGTTTTCGGAAGAAGACTTTTATGAGGACATTGATTTTAGTGGAACGGGATATAATGATCTTAAACATAAAACTCGTCACAAAAGTAAAAGTATTTTACATATTTATGTTGAGAAATGTATTGTATTAAAAAACTTTCTACCTTACTTCGAATCAACCTTACTCTTAATTCGATAAACGAAATTCCCAAATCTCCTGCTGAATTTGATCACTATATTCTTCCAATAGCTTCTGAATCTCCAACGGTTTATTGTAGAAATTTCCAATACACGTGCAAAATAATACACAAAATACTTCTATTAAATAACACCTAAAACTTTATTTACAAAAACTAATAACTTCTTTTATTTACCCGGTTTTATGTGCACAATAAATCGTTTCATTTACAACTAATTTCGCTTAAAATCATCGCAGTCTAAAATAGAGCTAATTACTTTTGCCTGAAAAACCGGTTTGAATACTATACCTTTAAATCGAGAAAAATCGATAAATCGATCTTTATTCTAAACATCTTTAATCCGGAAATTTTCTTTAAACAAAACAAATAATTTTGGTATGTCGCTTAACTGTAAATGCAAAAACAATTATATTCATTTGATTCGTTTGTTATTAAGTTTTGTTATGATTTTGCTATAACCGTTACAATAAATTAACATAATAAAAGAGCTCAACTGAAACTAGGATACATTCACAAAATCTCTTCATTTAGCGTTCAACAATTTTAACTTTTCTAAAAAACGACATATTATCAACCCATACCTGATGAAATTAGTGTTCGGGAACCTAGGCGATTAGTCGAGATAGTCGATTTTAGAACAGGACTATTTCTGATCGACTTCATACTTGGCAGGCAAGTAGCATGGATGAAATAAAAAATATGTGTGTTTATTTTAAGAACAGCGTGGTCCGACAGATTTTTGAAAATTCAAACTTATAATGACTATGAAATAAAATTGCAAGAGAACATTTTACCCGATATCAACGGTTGCAAAGATCACTGTCCTATCAAAAAAATAATATACCGTAAAGTTTCTGCGTACACTGTTAAAAATATTAAGCAATTAATTTTTTTAAAATGGCCCCTCAGGTCGTAGTTCAAGCATTTTTTGAATTTTTCTTGCACATTTTGGAAGTTACCCTACCCCATGATACAAAGAATAATTAGATATTAGCTCATTTTTCTCACTCTTTCATTTGTGTACCGTCACTGCGTGATATTTTACAAGTAGAACTACAAACAACAAAATATAAAATCACCCTAAGAATATAGCAGCTTCACCCCATTAGCATTACGCTTGTTTTCTGAAAAATTTTAACATTCAGTTTGGGTATGAGAAAATCAACCACCGAGTGGTAGGTTGATATTTGTTGATTCTTATTTGGTTTTACACTAAAATAAACTTTGTATATGCTACGATATTAGCTCAAGAAATTATGTTTTGTAGCATCAACTAAAACTTAGAATAACTGATACAACGTTTTAAACGATTGACAAATACGACAATGATAGCTTTGCATTTCGGTTGGAAACAGTTTTGCTGGTGTAGTAAAGAAAAGGGGGCGGAAGGTTTTAAGGTTTCTTGGAGCAGAAAATAAACACAGTAGCAACGCTGGAACTGACAAATTACTATAAGATTTTTTTTTTACTAATTTAAATGGCCTAGCTTCTTCATTGGAGCCATATCTAACTAATTTTATTGGCTTAGCTTCTTCATTGGAGCCATATCGCTGATCAATTACAAATTCACAAATTAATAGTAAATATCAAAAATACATAAAATGTGAATCTCCAAAAGTATAAATAAATAATACGTAAAAATAAAAACTAATATAGATTCAATTAGGAGGATACACCAAATTTTTGTTTTCTTTTAGCATAAATAAAACTTGTCCATTCACACAAACAAAAAACTATCATTCTTAGATCGACTCATTCACACCACTTTCACACTTCTATTCCACTCATTCTGATAAACTAATACACATCTTTAATTCCCATTCTATCTAATTTTAAGATTTTATTCAACCGTCTTCCACTCAAAAGGGTATTGAATTGCTATCTGATATCTGATCGTCGTTGGCGAAAACCAGAATCAGATACTCAATATCCTCCACAACACTACATCTTTCACGCAAATTATTTCCATTCAGATGAAGTTTGTAATAGCATTCCTTCCAATCGCAATGGTTCAGTCGTATCCATTCAATCGTTCTTATCATTCTAGTACTTCCCTAAGGCCCTTAAAATAAGGCTTTCTCTAAGAAATACGCACTCTTTGTCTTTTACGTGACTTTTATTCTCGTATTCACAAACAACTCATAAAACAACTCATAAAAAGTATGCCCGATCATTTGCTGAAACTTCCTAAGTACATTCCTTGTATCCTTATGTTCATACACATATGCTCGCTAACATATCGCCCCTTTCATTTCCCATGATAAGACAACGTGATGGTATACATTGAATGGACACCTCACATTGCCTTGGCTACCATTTCCAATATTACTATCCTCCTTTTCCTCTAACTTATTCCCAACTTGATACCTTCATACATTCCAGTCAATTGAGCATTCATTATTCAGATGCTGTTTTCCAGTTTCACAGAACTCTCATAATCAATCACAGGCCCAAACACTCCTATTCCACATCCATTATCATTTACACTAGCATCTGTTTAAACAGCGAAATATGCATGATACCTCATTTTCATACTTAACCACAGTCTTTTAACTATAGTTTCATTCATTTTATTATTACTATGTTTCCCAAATTTCAAACAAACTAAAAGGCTAGCAGGCTTTTTCTCGCGATCATTGTTTCCAATTAAAGAAAACTCGTTAAAGTTTTTGGTCGAAATGGTAACCTTATAGATTTTCTTAAAAGGGTTTGACTCTGTAACCTTCTCAACACTTCCTCAATTAGTTGATTTTGATTCGTCTTCATTCTCACTCTCTCGTACTGTGATCCATTCTCTCTTATAATCAAAAGGTGAATCTCCAACTTCCGAATAAAGACAACGGTCGAATTTATCACCCCCAAAACTCACTCTCACATATTCATTTTCGAATTTCATCAACTTACGAAACCCAACAACAGAACCTTCACCATACACTCCAATTCCATACGTCACGCCAGGGTGTCTCCAGGCATGTGAGTCACTCCAGGGTGAGCTCCCCATATGGGTTTGCTCACTCTTTTGATCACATTCAGTTTTTTTTTTTACACTCATCGGCCAGAAACTCCATGTGTTTCCAAAACTTCAATTGGCGATTGATCCAAATAACCAAATACTTAACTACATTCAGTTGTTCAATTCTATCATTCTCAACTAGGATAGAAAAACAAATAAAAAATCGCGAGACCCACTTCAGTCTGTTTCAGTTCAGATCTTTTTTTTACGCATAAGAAATCATTCATTACACATAGAAACATTTACCACAATTCGTTTGATTGGTAATTAATAATATTATTATTTATTTAACAATCTTATTTGGAAAATTAAAAAAACAAGTTTTCATTATTACTTCGGTTTTGAAAAAACCTAAGTATTGCATTCATGAGCCAAAAGTGAAATTCTTACCCCCACTTTATTTTTGGCATTTCTCGACGTTTTAGGACCTACTAATTCTAAAAAAGCAAAAAAAAAAATGTTTTTGTAACAATTGCATAAAAAATATTCAATTTGGTACTGGAATAGAATAAAAGAAAAATCTACTTTTCCGCACATATGACCACAAAATATTGTGTATGCCTAGATAACGGCATGTATCCCTTAGTATTTGTAGTTAAATCTATCCTACATATAATATTTTTATAGCTCTAAAATATCAAAATAATAATTTAAATAACTTACCATATAGTAAAAACACATTGCATCATTTGAATTGCAAGAAAAAACAATTTATTTGGGTTTTCAAAGTTTACAATTTTGACAATTCTTACTTTTAGTTGGATTACTATGTTTTTTTATAAAATCGGCTTTATTTTTATTTTTATTTTTATTTTAAATATCTTAAATTTGTTTATAACTTATTTAACAAAGTTGATGAAATTAACAATTGATTAAATTAACAATTAAATAAATATTTATAAATTTTATGCATTTGTTACAAAAAATAGTGTGTATTACTAGAGCGAATGCGTTTTCCAAACTCCCTACGGTCGTGCTGCAAACTAACTATTGTTTGGAAAACGCATTCGCACTAGTAATACAATCTACTATTGTCTGTCTGCGGCCGGCCGGCCATCACAACCGACGAAATCTAGAAAACGGCTGAACGGATTTCAAATTTTTTTTCTAAAAATAAGTTTGCTCAATGGGAAGAGCCGAAATGACGATGTGTTCGATAACTGTACCAGAAGTGTGTCAAAAAAATCGTCAAGTGTGTCAAAACAAGGAGATTTGCATATTTTTTGCTTAAAAAACGTTTATTTTAAGTGATTACGAATAGAAACATTGAATTTGAAGAAATCTTGATGATCGGGATTGGTATGTGAGACCAAAAACTAGATTATTGCATTATAAGTTTGTCAAAAAAATGTTGTCAAGTGTGTCAAAAGACAGATTTTTATTTATTATTTTATCCAATTTTTTGGAAAAAAATAAAATTTATTATTTGTATGACATGAAATTGTATTATTATTATAGAGAATTATGGCATTAGAAGTTTATCAAAAGATATATATTATAAAGAATTATGGCAGTAATAGTTATACAAGATATTATAGAGAATTATGGCATTATAAGTTTGTCAAAAAAATAATGTCAAATAATAATGAGTCAAAAGAATGATTTTCATTTCTTTTTTAGAAAATAATAAAATTAGTTATTTGTATGAAATGAAAATGATATTATTATTATTATTGAGAATTTTGTTGCATTATAAGTTTGTCAAAAAAATATTGTCAACTATGTCAAAAAAATGATTTCATTTATTTTTTAGCCAATTTTTTGGAAAAAAAAATTTAGCTGCTGTATGACATAAATGTGCATTGGAAATTTTTTAATTTTTGTTAGTTTTTGAAAAATTTTTAATTTTGAAAATAGTTTGTATTTTTGATTTTATAATAACTTTTGCAATATTTTTCGAATTTTAGAAAAAGTTTTAATATTTAATTTTGTTATAATTTTTGCAATATTTTTAGAATTTTGAGAAAAAATAGAATTTTTGAATTTGTGAATTTTATATATATATTTTTAGAATTTTGAAAAAAATTTCAATTTTTGATTTTGTAAGAATTTTTGGAATACTTTTAAAATTATGACAAATTTTAAATTTTTGATTTTATTATAATTTTTGGAATTTTCAAAAAAGTTTCAATTTTTGACATTGTTATAATTTTTGCAACATTTTTAAAAGTTTGAAAAATTAAGAGTTTTTGGAATATTATTAGAATTTAGAAAAAGTTAAAATATTTGATTTTATTCTAATTTTTGGAATATTTTTAGAATTTTGAAAAAAGTTTCAATTTTTGATCTTGTTATAGTTTTTGCAATATTTTCAGAATGTTTGAAAAAAGTTTAATCTTTGTTTTTGTAATAATTTTTGGAATATTTTTAGAATTTTGAAAAAAGTTTGATTTTATTTAATTTTACAATATTTTTGGTATTTTGAAAGAAATATGAGTGATTTCGTAATATTTTCTCGAAACGCTAAATGGAGAGGTTTTTGAGTAGTTTGCTGAGTGTATCATATCATCTTTTCACTAAATTATGATAATTTATGATCTGTTATAATTTTCCAGCAACGTTGATGTTCGTGTTAGTTTTGTAATAAATTTCTAAACAGTGATAAAAAAATACTTGTACTTTAACAAAGAGTTATGTTTAATATACATCGCTGCCCAAAACTAAAACCAATGTCCTTATAAAAGTTTTATGCCGAAAACTATATCGAAATCCTTAACCAGAACCAAAGTCTTGATATCTCAAGGCATTTCAGCCCCTCCATATTTTTTCATTAATGTTTATCCTTCCCAATCAAAAACAGAATATCGTTATAGATGCAGTTCGTATTCTGGACAACCCAAAACGTTCAAATTTGAACCGTATCCTTTTTGATCGACTTCATACTGGCATACAAGGAGTTTAGATGTAAGCAAACTACGTGTTTTTTTAGAAAACACTTAATGTATTTAATTTGAGAACAGGGTGGGTTAAAATATTTCTGGAAATTCAAACCCAGGGTAACTTTGAAAATAAATTGCAAGAGAACGGCTCTATTGATATCAACGGTTTTGTGTGCATTGGAAAGGCAAAAAACTGGTTAATTGACAAAATACACAGTAAAAATTTGGCTTACACTGTTAAAAATATTAACAAATAAGTTTTTAAAAATGGCACTGATGGCGTAGGTCAATCATTTTTTGAATTTTCACAATACCCTTTGATTTCTAAGTTAGCCTATATTTGAATTTATTGAAATATTTCAGGCCACCCTGTTTTCAAATTAAGCACTTTAAATGTTTCTAAACCACACGTATTTTTTTGTACTAAAATTGCTGCTCGTGCCATTTAATGCTTTTATTCGTCGCCTTATCAACGAGCACGATTGCTTCTTTCCCGTTTAGTTAAGTTGTTAAAATAAAAGTAAATTGCTTCGATTATATTAACGACATTAATTTTTTTAACGTTTAATCGACGATCTCTATCATCTGTTACTAATCGATTTTGTTTTTGTCGCCAGTTTTTTGTTTGTTTTGAAACTTAAATCACATTGTCGTTCTCTTATTTCATTTTATTTTATATAATATTCTTCGTTTGATTGCCGTCGTATGTACATATTATTCGTGTAATGTTGTTACTTGTTAGTGATTCCTTTTGTAAATTTCTTTGGAATTTTTTATTATGAAACACTTGACGTAGATTTATTAATATTATTAAATTATAATTATTATTTTTAAATTACTTTTACCATTCAAAAAACATTATTTTTTTGTAGCGACGACGCCAACTGAATAACAGTTGTTCATTTTTTTTTGTTAATTCGACAAAAAATGAATAAACAAAAAAATTAAAAGAAATCATTTTTATTGGTAATTGAAGTTATTATAAGTGTTTTGATTTTTTTTTCGGACAAGGATCTAAAAATAAATAAATGAATGTGTAGCAGCTTTTGAGATTGTAATTTCTCAGAATTATGAAGTGTCGAATATTTAATGAATGTGATAGAACTTTCATAAAATTTGGGTATGAATTTCGGGCGTCACAACAATTAAAATTTGGTGAAGTAACATCAACATACTTCAAATTTAATTTTGTTTTATTTTTTGGACTTTCCTGAATTCAGTTCTTTGAAAAGAAAGTATGTATGTTGGCGGTTACATTATACTACATTCTACTCCTGAGTTAACATAAAAACCTGGTATGAGATCTGCACAATAATAAAACTTAGCGTATAAGATTTTGGCAACTTTTTTATTCCAACCTCCGGTTTGTCACTTCCCTATTTACATTTTACATCTTAGTCACTTACATATTTTGTAATGACTTTTTTTCAATTAACCAACAATTAACCGTAAACATCTAATTTTACATAAAACTACACTATACTTCCAGAACTCGTGGTGAGGTTCCCTGATGCATTTTTGTCTCCTATCTTTTTACCATGTTGTTATTTGGCCTACGCACCGTTGTTCAAAAACCAAATTACATTTGTTATTTTTGACAAATGAATAATATATTTTGTTTTCTTCTATTTTTAGGTAAGTCCATGACATTTTATCATTATTCATTTGTAATCTCTTCGTTATATAATTCAGATAAGTGCATTTTAAATTTTTTATTGTTATTTATATTTAAGTCTAATCAATTTATCATAAAATTAATATAATAAATTAAATGCATATAATTGAAATTCGAGACAATGGAATTTAATGTAATCGGCATGATTTTTGGGACAGCCTTCTATTTTAAAAATAAAATTAGAATGTAACAAATTTAAGAAAATAATTTATATAACTTGCTTCTTAAACTGAAAAAGTATTTAAAAAATTACGCGCAACGCGTTTTTAAGGTCCATTCCATACCATACTGGCGTCTATAAATTTCTTATTACCTTACAAAAAACAATATTTATTACATTTCTCATATTAGAATGAGGACAAGGTAAAGCTAGATTACCATATTGTAAAATAATTAAACCTTATTTTTCAAACCATTATTTATATATACAATATGTGAAAACCGGATGTCATAAACCTCATCATCATCATCATCTATGTCATCATTATTCAGTCTCTAGACAGACAACATGACAAAAAAGAAAATATTTCTTCATTTTTTATTGAGGAATAAAAAATTGTTTTTTCTTATAAAATCTATTCAGATTTATGTCTAGATTTAATTGCAAAGTGTAAGTATTATTACTTTGATCGATTGATTGAAGATCTTGTTTACATGGTTCATACCGCTTGTAATAAAAATATTTTATTTAACTCTAATTTATTTTTTATTCGCCTGCATATTAAAGTGTTACTTTATTACTGTGATTTGCGGCTTTAAAGTATCACTTTTCAACTATTTATTTTATTGTCATAGCTACGTCCAAAAAAGCAAAAAGCATTTGCATTTGTTTAAATTCTATGAAAAATAAAAATTTTTATCAAAGCAACCCTTTAATTCAAAATTTCATTATCCAATTAAAATAGTTGTTATCATTTGTTGACATAGCTACACAATAATTTGGAAAAAATAATAAATATTTTGTCAAAGGTTACTTGTTCCACATATTTTTATTTTAAAATTTATGAAAATTTATAATTTTAATTTAGAATAAACAACTTTTCTTAAAATATTTTGCTTGCGGCGAATAAAAAATAGTATATGATGCACGGACGTAAGCTATTTTGGACTTAATGTGGGTGCAAATCTCGGCTAGCGCCTCGATTTGCAAACTCCACATCCGTCCAAAATCTTTAGCTTTACGTCCTAGCATCATAATGTACTATTATGTTCATCGAACCGTTAAAGTGACAGCTTGAAATCATAATTGGTTAAATTTGTAACCATTTCAACAAATTTAATGACAATGTGAGTGAGTACGATTAACTACGGTCTATTAGATACTAATATTGAACCATTAAAAGGACAACTTCTTCGGAGTGTTAAACTGGTGTGTTTGCTTCTGTAAAGTTTTTTTATTTCATTTCAGTCGACTCTTTAACTCCTGGATAGTTTTTTTTTGTATGGCCGTGTTGATGAAATCATTTTTACATATCCGAGGTATCAGTTTTTGTTTATAATTTTTTATCTATCTTATCTATTGACATATGTGTTAATGTGAGATATCACATTCCACTGGCAATAGCACTAAGATGTCCCCAGCCAAGGTGAGGTGATATCTAAGGGGTCCTGGCATAGTATTTTTTGATGATATATGTTATCGATTCCTCAAAGAAACAAACATTCTTATAACTCTATGTGTAGTTTTCAATTGTTGAAGAAGAGAGTGCGTCATATAATCGAGGAATATGCCATTAGCTATATTATTGGCAACCCCATTTTAGTTCTGTTTCTGCATTTTTAAAATAAATTTGCTTTTTATTTCTTATTTTATTTTTTTTTCTCCATCCTGCCATGAAATATTGACCTATGTCATACTTTATATGTGATAGGATTTATTGCTGAGTTAATCATTATTTTAAAAACTAAAATTTTTTTAAAAAATTCGACTTACTAACATTTCAGAACGCATCTTGTTGTGGCACATAGACACAGCACATTTTATTAGAAAACAACAACATACAATCCCACCGCTGTCACGATTTCTATTTATAATATTTTTATACATAAAATAACTGTCGGATTAAATTCCTTTTTATACTTTCCATATATTAAGAACTATTTTACGCTTCCTTGAGGTTGCGTAAAACATAAATTGTTCGGCCTCTATTACTTTTCGTCCTCTTATTATTACTTTATGCTGAAATTTATAACTACACCCTTGGTACATAAATAACTATTTTTTACTTCCTATAAATAATGAACTATTTTACGTTTACTTAGATTTTCGTTACTTTATTACTTTACGCCCTCTATTACTTTACGCCCTCTCGTTATTACTTTTAGTCCTATTATTATTACTTTACGCCCTCTTAATGATACTTTGCCGCCTCTTTTTGTTACTTTACGCCCTCTTGTAGGAAGTATACAAAATGTTGTATGTACCACAGGTGTAAAGTTAATTTTAGCCCTAGTAACAACTCCGTCGATTAAAGTTTCGGGCAACAAATTCTCACTCTGACTGAAATGTATAATTTTACACACCTTTGGTACATAAATAACTATTAAAAGCGTCAAACTTATTTTTTTTTTAATTTTCCATAAAATTTAAATGTTTTTTCATCAATATTTAGAACAATGAAGCGTCATGTAAACTATCGTCACTTTCAATATTCTCCTCTTCTAGATCTAAAACCGGAGCACTTTTATGGCAGTTTTCGCCCGAGCATCCACTATAAGTTGTGTTGCAAAAAATGCCAACTTTTCGGCAGCTACATAATGCACCACAACCTTTTTTGTAATTTGGTCATTGTTCTTATTTATTAGTCGCCGTAACTAGTTTAAGAAAACTCTACCGGCAGACGCCCACTCACATAGGGGCACAGGTTATTTTCAACTGCACCACACAGCTTGAAACCCTAAGGCTTCCGCCAAATTGCTTACTACCCGATCTCACAGATAAGTAAGCCAGCATTGGTATCGCTGCCGGCAATCTAGCGTATGCCCGTACCAGATCCCATCTGGTAGGGAGCTCATTAAGCAGGCTCACCTGCTCGGGTTCCCTTACGGCAGGGTAACCCATTCTACCATAAAAGACTACTGATAATGGTTCCACATAGCGGCCCTGGAGCCTCCCATATATCAAAATTTCTCCAACCACAACCACTACGAGTCCAACCTCAATGTAAAACTGTGGCTAACATTAATGCTTTACCCCATAGTACCCGAGAAAGCCGATCGGGTCACACTTTTGGCTTGCGCCTCTCCTATTCACCAGTGAGCTGGTCCGGCTGGATAGACCGGTTAGCTCAGGTACCCCGGGAGCGCAAGTGCCCGTGTCAAGTGACCCCTGGGGTAAGTATCATTTAGCCAAGCCACAATTGGATTTGCAAATAAGTTATTTAATGGGTCCGTTTAAGGCATATACAGAAACCAGGAATGATATTTTGCCGGTTCTGCTTTCATTGTTAACCCTTACATAATGCTAGTCGGGATGGCGTGTTCACCGCTGAGGCCCATATGTGTGCCGCATACATCAATATTGTTGTGCTAACGAGAAGCTTTCTGATCGGTTGTCTATAGGGCTGCCAATGTTTGAAATAACCTTTGCAAAAGCAGGTCCCACTCGGCCAGTGTACACCAGGTGGTCTTTAAAGTTAAGTCTGTTATCTAGAACGACTTCAAGATACCTCAGCTGCATGACCGTAGTCAAGGCATCTGAAACAGCGCGTTGGAGTGATTCGATCGTACAGTCTGCATCTTACCTATTCAATTCGAATATGTCCAGACGTAACGATTGCATACACTGATCGTTCAAG
Source organism: Diogma glabrata (assembly GCA_963693315.1). NCBI lineage: Eukaryota > Metazoa > Arthropoda > Insecta > Diptera > Cylindrotomidae > Diogma > Diogma glabrata. The sequence goes on from OY856186.1 coordinate 254,219,809, forward strand.
GAGACTGATTAATGTCGTCTGAGTTCCGTCCCGCATTGCCCTTAAAATTTTAGTTGCATTAGTTTGAACTGGGCCAGTTGTAAGAAATTGGGTTTGGAGAGTTCAAGAAGCAGCTCGTCTTTAGCTGTTTTTCTAATTTTATTGTAAATAGTGTTGTAGTAATTCCCCGAGCTCTATCAGTTTCGGGTTCGCTTTCATCTCGTTCAGTATTTCACGTAGACTTAACAGGACACGTTGTTTCCCTTTTACGTCTTCTCGCGGGTTGGTACTCCATTTACGATCCTAGCGCAGGGAGTACGTTTTGGTTTATAGGCTCGACCTGCTACTCTCTCGATTTGATCACGCTCTGCTCGGATCTTGATCTAGTTTTTTCAAGATCCTGTTGGCCATTTTACTTTATTTGAACTTTCATGTCCTCAACACTTCTACTTTTTCCACTTTTCAATTTTTTATCGATGCTCGCTTTAAGGACGGTGAAGTCTGTCACGCTTTGTTTACCTTTTGCCTAACGCTCTAGAAAACAGTAAGATCATATACGACTAATTTGTGTAAAGCTACAATATTGTTTATAAGATCTCTGAATGTTTGGATTATAGAATGTTTACCTGTCATCATTTGTTGGAGTTTTTGAATTCTACAGTCAAGCAATGCTGGTGCCTTATTGACCATATTGCCGATTGCTATTATTGTTACCCTGTGTACCCCTACTGTTATCACTGCGTTGATCGCTGGTTGTTTTGGGTTAACTGCATTCGTGAACTTAAAGGTCTTAACATTAACTTTCTTTTCGGCATGCCAACAGCCGGGCACTCGATCACGTTTTTGGGGTTGCGCTTCTCGTAGTAACTGGTACAGTAGGAAAGTTTGGCACCAGTTTATCATGATTTGCTTGCAATTTAATGGATGTGCATGTACTGACGCTCAAGCTAACGCTTCTTTTTAATGATACCCTTATCTTACTGCTTCCGAAAAATGCTGGGTCTGGGCTACTTCGTCTTATCACTTGTAGTACTGGCTGGAACAGTGGCCAAGTTTACCAACACTATCAGTACTGTCATAGGCTTTCGACGACTGTCTGCTTGCTCACTCACTGCAGCCGGGACACTAGAAATCCGTCTCCCTGCTCCGTAACTTTGGATCCTACTTGACCTTTCATCGGGAATTTATTTTCGGAGCTACCGTCTCTTAGTATTTTTTGCCTACTGTCAGGTGAAAATAAACAACCGATTCTTACATGAATACAGTCGCTGACCAAGGGTCCGCCCACTGTGGGACAGACGCTCTAGGACTTGATTGTGTTGTGCTCTTGGTCGGGGACTGCTTATTCGAGTAGTTGCAGCTCACCTTCATATATGTAGATTGTAGGTCGTTCACTATCTACCAACTGTGACCTCCTCCGTAGCCTGAAGCTCAGCCCTGTGAGTGTGTTTTATTTGTATTTGTCTAAATGTGGAGACGATGTTTCAAAAACTATGCTTGACTCGAAATACGTAAGCATTTTAAACCAATCTTCTATGGCATTGATTTTCAGATCTGCCGGTTAATTTTGGTACAAGATGTGGGGCTAAAAAGTGTGTGTGTTTCTATCTGTATCTGGACCTCAAAAACAGTTTGACCTATTGAGACCAAATTTGGTACACAGGTATCTGAGCCAATATCTCCTGAGGCATTGATTTTCAGATTCGTAGGTCAATTGTGCCTAAAGATATTGAGGTAAAACGGTCTGTGTGTCTGTCTATATGAATATGATATCTCAGAAACTACTTGACCTATTGACCCAAACTTGGTACCCAGAGTCCTAAGCCAGTATCTCTTTTCTTTTTTTTTTATCTTTTTTTGTGATATTTTGTTATATGCAGTGATGGTATTTCTCGTAAGTTTCGATAATTTCGTATCTCGGGCTTATACCGTTCTAGTTAGTTTTTGAGTTTTTTGAAATAAAATGAAAATTTTTGAGAAATAACTTGAACGCACATTGCACTTCAAACTCAATTTTTTCCAAACTGAGCATCCATACTGACCCAACCAATTACAGACCCATTTCAATTTTGTCAGTAGTTTCTAAAGTTTTTGCGAAATATATAAATTTTAATTTAATGAGCTTCTTAGAGTCTTCCAAATTACTTAATGAAAGACAATACGGCTTCCGAAAAGGAAGAGCAACGGGAGATTTGCTTTCGTTTGTTACTCATCTTTGGAACAAATCCCTTGAAAACTTTGGTGAGACTTTCGGTTGACAAAGTTTGGGTTGACAAAATTTTATATGCAAATTGAGATGTTATGGTTTAGATGAGCCACTAATTTCCTGGATGCAATGTTTTATATCTGAGCGAAAATTTCGAGTCAATGTTGACGGTATTTCATCGGATGTATTTTTGACTGTACAGAAGTTCCTTAGGGGAGAATGCAGGAGTTCCTCAAGGTTCCGCTTTATACCCAACTCTTTCTTATCTATATTAATGACTTGTTTTGCTGATGATAGCACTCTTCATGCATTTTATGTTGCACCTAAATTATATTCACCTTTAGTGCTTAATAAATGTAGATCAAATTTGATAGATTCATTAAACGTTGATCTTAAAACTATTTTTGATTGGGGTGTTGCTAATAGTGTTGAATTTAATACGTTCAAAACACAAGTTTGCCATTTTTAAAGATTGTCAACACCTAACCCTTTTCCATTGAAGTTTGATTCCAAGGATCTGATGGAGAAAGAGTCCGTGAAACTTCTAGGAGTTGAGGTTGAAAATAATATGAAGTGGAATTCCCATATTTTTAGCCTAGCGAAGAGCGCTGTTCAAAAATTGGGGTTTTTAGGACGATGTCGTAAGTTTTTCAATAGTAAACAGCTTCTTTTAATATACAAATCTTTTATACGTCACTGCATGGCATATTGTTCTCATATATGGAGTGGAGGATACTTATGTAGTTTGAAGTATCTTGATTCTGTGCAACGGAGAGCAGTTAAATTAAATGGTAACTCAAATCTTACGAAATCTGACCTTGATTCCTTGCAGCATAGAAGAAATGTTGCTGATTTGACGATTTTCTACAAATATATCATGGATGAACGGATTTCTGAAGAGATCAAATCGATTTTACCCAAGTCTGCATACCTATCGCGTCATACCAGAGCATCGGTAGCAGTCCATTCTTTTACGGTTTAAATAATTTGATGTAGAACTGTAGCCTTCCATCGCGGCTATTTCAACAGAGTCTCTCATCTCTGGAATTCGCCACCTTCGTGGGTTTTCCCTGATAACTTTAATCCTCAAAAGTTCAAAGTCGGCGTTCATAAATTTTTTCGAAGAAACTTAATTCTCAATTGATTCTAATCCCTGGTTGGCATGGTATCTTCGGATATTCAGAGACTTTAATATATAATTAATTATATTAACACTAAACATGCCTAACTTTCAATATAAAAAAAAATCATAAACCGGTTAAAGTTCTAGAATATATTGCTGATACATATATAAAGTAAATTGAAAATATGTAACGTTTAGTTTGAAATAGAATTTTTAGGGCGGAGCTGTTTTTGTTGAGTTTTTGGCCACAAAAAATATAGACTGTTTCACCGTCACCCGGCAACTCACCAGTACCAGTTACAATGTGCCCTATACATAGTTTCAAAGCGAAGGACTTTTATCAGTAGTATTTTAAAGGTTTGTTTATGCTTTTTAAAAAATATTTCACAACTTTTTTCCGAAATAACCAACACTTTTCCTGTTATTCAACGTTGAATGCTTCGATTTTTGCACTCGATAAACAAAAGACTACATTCAACAAGCCATAACTCAGTTAGTGTTGGGTTTAAAGCAAAAGTAAAAAAAATATTTTTAAAATATTTTAAAAATATCTTTACTTTTCCAAAAAACTGCATTTAGCATTAAATCCTAAAAAATCACTCTTCTATCGAATCCTGTCTTTTAAGCATAAAAATTTCCACCTCTGGAATTGGGAGGTATCCAACCCCAAAATAAAAGCGCACATCGGCGTATAGGGTAGATTTCGATCTTTGAGCTATTCCCAACTGTCAAAATTTCAAGCAAATTCATTTAGATTCCAAAAATTCGGTGCAGAAAACCGTTATTTACTGGACTATTGTCTCATATAAACTATAAATGATATCCACCTTAAATTCAAGACGCCAAGGCTAGAATCAGTTATGCGAGACCGTTAGAAAAGTTGATTTTGAAAAAATCTTGCATACCCCAAATTTTATTTTATCTTTTGTTTTAGATCATCCTCAATCTAATAGCCAAAAATAAAAAAAATGGTGTATGTCTGTGAGACTGTGTGTTTGGTTTCGTGACAAAAACACATGGAAACTTGATGAAACTTTGGTCTATGATCCAGGTTTACACATGAAAATTCGAAATCTGGATTCATTTCAAAATTGGACTAAATGAAGGGAGATCTCCTGTTGATCGTCCTGTTTGCACCTGATATTTGAAAGCTCAATAACACCTGTATTAGATGAAACTTGGTACTTAAGCACATAATACGGATCACAACAGTTCTGCTACCCAACTTCCGGTTTTTCACTTCTGGTAAAAAATTTGTTTTGGCGTTTTTTACATTTTTTTCAGTGTCTTTATCGACACTACAGCCTACCATAATGAAGTGATTACGATGAAAAGGTTTCAATTAGTGTGAGAAGATAACGATCTACTTTGTGAGAAGATAACGATCTACGGTACCCATTGATCAAAGTGGCGGAGTGTCTACCATACAATACAACTGCTGACTTTTCACACTCTGTGTTTAAAGTTTGTTGAGAACATACAGAGTTCGTTCATTAATCAATTTTGATGATACTTTAACAAAAGATGCAGATCTGATTTGAATGTCAAAGAACTGATTAGTTTTTGGACGATATTTAAAACTTCAATAATATCAGTTCCTGATAATTGATTTTGATTAAACTTCGTTTATATAGACTTTGAGTATGATTTGTAACAGTGCTGCATTCCAACTTGTCACTGCCGGTAAAAATTGTTTTTTACTTTTTTTATTCGTACAACAGGATTTATTACTGTTAAGTTACAACAGCTTTCTTTAATGTTTTTCTAATTAAAACTACGCAACATCTATAATATCGGTTTCCATTAATTGAAGTATTTAATGGATATTAACTCACTATACAACTATCCAGAACATTTGGTTTCCAGACCATTGGTCCTTTGCATCAGCCTATCCATTAAATACTTCAATTAACCGATGTTATAGATTTCGATTAGCACAGACTCAAATAGTACGACAAATTGTTGGAAACGCTTAACCGTACTTTTTTGCGAGCTGTTTGTGTATTGTTGGTAATTCTTCGAGTAATAATTTGCCGGTCCAATGCACACATAAAATATCGGAACGAAATAATTTTTCGGTCGTATAATCTCCACTTTTTAAGAAAATTCATGTATGTCCAACAAAAAAACTGTTCTTATAATTAACTCTAATCAAACGAAAGACTTAAATGCCAAACATCAATAAATAACATAAAAAACATAAAAAACCATTTCAATGTTTGTGGTCAATAAACCCAGAATATTAAAAACAACCACAAAGCAACATAAACAAATAACAAATAAACAATGTACGTTTCATTTCCATGTGCACGAGTGTCGATGATGTTTAGCAATAACAACATGAAAAAAAAATTCAATCAAATTTAAAATTAATCTATTTTTATAGATTTTATACTTACAATTAAGGATATTGTGTTGTGAAATTTAAAGATGGAAATTCTGTTTTAATTCCATTTTCTATTTTTTTTTTCTTATTTAAACTCTTTAAAAAAAAACTAACAACTTATATATTTATAGAGTGATTTCATCTACCATTATTCCATATATAGAGTTAAAATAACAAATCTAAAAATAAAATGCGAACTTTTCTGTTTGACTTTAATTGATAAAAATGTTTTTAAATTTTACTTATTTTAATTATAAATTTTTTTTTATTAATTTTAAAATAGAAAATTAATGCTCTTGTTGTTTATTTAATATGTTGTTGGTTGCACTAATCATCTAATACATTGGCGCCAGGTTTATAATTATTTTATTATACATATTATAACAACAACCAAGATTAATTATTTTTTATTTATTTTTATATTTAAAATATCAATCATTTTTAAATGGTTGGATGTCGGAGGTCTATCTTTTTTTATATCACTTGTTGTATGTAAACGTTTTCGAAAAGAGAAAATGTTATAAAAAAAATTGTTTTTAATGATTTTGATTAGAAGAAAAAAATATTAAAATAATAAACAAATCTACGGGTGTCTAAATTGTATGGCAAAATCCTTTACAAGTGTTTTTCAATCAAAAGTGTGAAGTTATATTTTTTTGGGGCGGTTATAGTTCATGTAGGGCTGAACTAATCAGTTTCGAATACTCTCTCTTTCTTCTTGCCATCTGTGCAACCAGCCAACCATCTTAAAGGTTGATCGGATTCTAGAAACTTTCTACACGTTCGAGTTCGTAGTCACTAGTGTCTAGGTTTTTGGAAGATATCCTCCTAAATGTTGTTAGCTATTAAACTTTTCCGGTGGTGCTGTGAGATTTTTTGGACATTGTTTGATTCAAGCGTAGTATCAGTTAAGAATTTTACATATTTTTTACAGGCGTAGTTTTTTGAATCGATTTGGCTTTTTCGTATTGTGGCTCTCGAAATCATCACATACCTTTCCATGGGTTACTTGATCCTCATCTTTTTTTACAAGTCATTCTATTCCTAATTGCAAATTTTTAACAAAATCTGTTTGGAGTTGAATTATCTAGCGGAAATTTACCATGTATCACAATCAGTTTTTTGGTTTTAATTCCTAACCTACGAAAAGGTTAACGGTTTTACATATTCAAACAGCTTGGTAGGTAGAACATTCTATGTTATTTTTTATGCCATACGACAAAGTCTGGTGAACGAAAGTAAAATACAATTCTTTGCAATATCATCTCATTTTTCATTTTAAAAAAATGGAAAAATAAGTGACTGATGTTTCAAAAGGTGGAGGTCGTACCTTAATTTGAGTATTGATTCTTGACACCATCAGTGGTAATCATACTACACACGTTCTCCTTTTAGATCCTTTCTCACTTCATGGTAAAATTTATGTTATTTATACGTTTAAATTTTTAACAGTATATGATTGTGTTAACCTCACACCCAGCTTTTGCAGGGTGATCTAAATTACACATTCAAGGCCAGCAAGCTAAACTTTGTTCATTATAGCGCCGATAATTAATATTTAATTCTCTAAAGCAAATCACGTATACAATTCCTTAAAATAGCTTTTGTTCGTAAATTTTGCTCCAACATAAGACTCATCTCTTGCACATTTGCAATCTGACACTAGTTTGATTTGGAAGCATTCTTATAGGATAGCCGTTGATACAAATGAATTTTCAACAGTTGTTTCGTTCTCCACTGATCGTTTTGTGAAACTCCTAACTCCTCCACCTTCGAATGTGTTACCAATGTCAGCGTAACATTACAATTACTTTTTCAAACAACATGTGTTGGTTCTGCTTTTTTCTTTTCTGAGATCCGATTAGTGGAGTAAGCTTATTTTCATTATTCAGTGACTTTGATCTACTGTAGTCTAACACTGGATACTGCCCGAGCAGAAATTAAACAAGGCCTAAATATACAGTCTGTAATGAGCCCCGGTTTTGATAGTGCAATCACTAAAAGAAACCATAGAGGAACTGCGTGCCTGGCGATGTTTAATTCAAGAGGATTCGAGAAGTTTTTTCCCCAGTCCAGCACAAATGCAGAACTCCACGCAACAGAAAATATGAAAAGTAAGTAATTTAAATAGTCATAGTGCAAAATAATGAAATTACTGCAATACAACGACCCATTGTTGCGCCCATGGTAACGGCGATTGTTGAACCCAACAATGCCATTAATGCCATTTAATGCCATTTGCTTTGGTTTTGCCGGGTTTTTAAGTTTTAAGTCTAGATACCATCTTTTCCATATATGCTGCTTCATTTTATGTACAATCTGCTGATAGTTTTGAAATATTGATGTCCGTAAGATTTTCCCTAGGTAATTGTATGGGAATTTGCCCAATCAACTAAGATAGTCCCAATCGTCATTTGATAATAGGCAGATTGGTCTCAACTAATAGGGTTGTCATTCTTCGGTGGTGAGTATATGACCATCAGTAACTCTTCTTAAATGAAATTTTATACTTCTTACTGTAGATTCCCAGATACCTCCAAAATGCGGTGCACTGGGCAGAATAAATTTAAATGTGATTTCGTTTACCAAAAGAAAATTTGAAAAATTAGTAACATTCGTTTCGAAAAGGTATGCAATTGATAGAGGTGATGGCGTGCTCCAACGAAAATTGTGCCATTATAACTTAGTATTTTTTGACACAGTCCACTACGGGTTGTAAATCTTCTGAGAGCTGCTAAATAGGCATCTGTAGAGAGATCAGGCACTAGTTCAATATGTATAGCTTTTGTGACAATGCTTAGGCAGATGTATATGTATAGCTTTAATGTGGTTTATGTCTGTTTTGAGTAGGAAATGCATGGTTTCGAATTTCCTGGTTGGTATTTGATTGTATTTTTTAGTTTTTTGGCCAATCATCTACGTTTGCTAGCCTTTATTTACAAGTACATTATGGATGAACGGGTTACGGGCGCCTGCGGAGATCAAATCGATTTTGCCTGAACCTGCAAACTTCGCGTGTTACACCAGAGCATCAATAGCAGTGTTTTAATGTTTGAGTGACGAGATGTAGAAGTGTCGCTGATTTTTAATAGAGTCTCTTACCTTTGGAATGCTCTACCGGCGTGGGTCTTTCCTGATAGGTTTAATCCTCAAAACTTTAAAATCAACGTTAATAAATTCCTCAAAAAAAAATTGATTGATACTCTCGAACCCTAGCTTCCTAATTAGAATGGTATCTTTGGATATTCAAAGACGTTATTCTATAATTTATTATGGTTAACACTAAATATGTCTAACTTTGAATAAAAAACAATTGAAATTGTTGAAGAATTTCTGGTTCAAGTCCTCTTTTGGCACCGTCAGCTGGATTATCCCTAGTTTCAACATGTCTCCTTTGCGATGTATTCAGATTTAAACCTATATCTCCGGTTCTGTTACCAACAAAAGTGTTCCATTGGGGAGGATGATCATTAAGACAATCCAATACAATAGTAAAATCAGTACAAGCCACTATTCCAGTTATTTCAGTTTGCAGTGCTTTTTTGACAGCCGAGAGTTGTTTGCTTAAAAGTAACACGCCACACAGTTCTTGTTTAATTGGTGTCACCTTGGTTTTTGCGGATAACAATTTGTATTTTGTTTCTCCATTTAAGTTAGTAATCTTTCCATATAATACAGCAAAGTATGCATATTTAGAAACACCTGAGAATCCATGTAATTATATTTTGCTCATCTATCTAAGTTATCTTGCCATCTCAATATTGTCAATCTTTGGTAATTTATTTCTCAATTTTAGCCATTCGTTGAGGAGATCTGAGGGTAATGGGTCGCTCCATCCTAATTTTTCAGACAACAATTTTTGAAAAAATATTTTAATAGCGATTGTCACTGGAGTTAGCCACCCTAAGAGATCGTACAGACAACTATAGTTTCGGGCAGTATGTTTTTTTTAGTGGTTGTTGATTGATTATTCAAGCTTACTTTGAATTTAAAACTATCGTTCTGGGGGTCCCAGTGTATTCCTTATAATTTAGTAAAATTGTTTGTTGCATCTTCTATTTCTATAAACGTAAGTTCTTGATTACTAAGTTCATTCTTGTTATTTACCTCACTCTTATTGGACAACCATTTACAAAGTTGAAACCCTTTGCTCGATAGTATGGCATCTATTTCACCTTTAATCTTGATTGCTTCGTCTGCTGTTTCCGTTCCAGGTCAACGATGTACACATCGTTTTTGATGCAGTTGACTGCTTGTGGCAATACGCTTTTGCTCTTCGGTATACTCTTTTGTCGTTTCAAAGACTGCTCGAGTGGCTTACAAGCTAGCACTCGCTTTGCAATATGTAACAGTTGGCCATTCATGGTAAGCGAATGGTTTATTGGATTCTTTTTGCCAAATTATTCGTTGAAGTCTAGTATCGGTTTCGCTTATTTGAACTTGGCGATACATTTTCTCAATATCGGCAGTTAGAACTGTTATATTTATATTTTCTGAAATATACTATCGTAAAGGCTGGATTGTATACTTGGTCTGACAGCCAAGCAATAATTTAATGATCCACCCGAGAACGTTTTGACGGAGCCATCAAAGACGACTCTTAACTTTGTGGTTGTGCTCGTTTTTACTGGTTATAGCAAAAGTATTTATTTTCTGCATATGTCCTAGGGTTAAATATTCCCGCATAGAGGTATTATACTGGGTAGCAAATTCTGGATCCTTTGCGATTTTTCGTTCAATGGAGCACATACGTTGCACAGTTTGAATATAAGAACTACCTAAACTAGATCGTGTGTTCTCCACAGCTTCTACCTTCCAGTACTTTTTAAAAGGTTTTCTAACTCATTCGACGTACCGTCAACAGAAATTGTTACAGCTTGTTGTGGCCACTCTTCATTTATCATTCCTGCTGCAACCCATCCTAATTGTGTGTTTTGCAAATAAAATTATTTTGGGTTACTATCTTGCCATCCGAAGGTATATCAAAGAATATATCTGCTCCTATTATGATATCGACGGCTCCAAAGCATTTACGTGTAACTACATTTTGGAAAAATTGAGAGGAAGCGCAAAAATCGATTTATTGTGATTCTAAACAAGATTGAATATAAAATTTGTTTATCAATAAATCAAAAAAAAAACTATTTTGTTTTATTTATTGATAGCAATTTTGTTTTTAAAGAAAGTTTAGAATCGCAATAAATTGTTTTGGGAGCTTCCTTTCCATTTTTATCAAATTTAGTTACACGTAAATGCTTTGTAGCCGTCGATATAGATGTCTGGTTTCTTCGTGAAAGTGGAGGTCAGTTAATGCTTATTGTTTGAAGTCGTTTATGTTTATATATTGGTTATTTGCATCCAACACATTGGCCAGTGCGGTGGGTAGTAATGAAAAGCCTATATTACTGGTTGCGGTGGTGCAAATGTAATAACTAGAGCTTGATGGTTTCTCTAGGCTAGCTGTGATTGTAAGTGTTTCACTCGGTATTGTTGCTATTTCGTGCAACAGAGTGTGATGTTTTTATCACACCGTCTGCATCGAAACTTTGATTTACAAAAAAAACATTGTTGTTGTCGTTTAAAAAATTAAAGCATCGCCTCTCTTGAATTTAAAGCTCCTTAACACCTCCAACATTTAAATTAAATTTATTACATTCGAACAGTCTGTGGTCTGTTCCTGACAAATTTAACATGCCAGTATTATGTTTGTTATAATAGTATATAAATTTTAACATTTGGACGATTCTGAGCTTCCATAACCTAAGCACTGACTTTTCGGAACCAATGAAAATTTATTCCAATTTCCAATGCATCTATTCGTTTTATCAAAAAATTAAAAAATTGCTTGATGGTTGGAAGTTTGTTTTCCGCAGAACCCTGTGCCCATATAAACTATTGTTTTAATCATCTAATTTGGTTTAAAACCATGATGTGAATCAACCAATGGTCTCTAGTTTCTGCATCTTCTCCCATCGCCACGGAGAATTTCATCAGAGTTATCTAACAGTCTCCTGACGTTCATGCAATTTGGCGTACTAACTACTGGTTGACTTTTAATGTTTCTGATAAAGGTGTAGATTATATGTTTTCTTTTATCATACCGTTTCTTCTTTTTTTTCAACGATGCTCACAAACATTTTAGGCTATTTTTTGTAAAAATCTATCAAGGATCGTGGAATTTACACTGGAAAAAAGTTGAAAAAAATCAAAAATTTATGTTTTTTTAAAATTTTTTCATATTCAAAGCCATAAAAATTATAAATTTTTTTTAATTTCTACAGTTAATTCAATTTCCTTTCTTTTAAGTTAAAAAACACGAATATTGGTGCAGGTTGCACCAAGTTATTAAGGTTTTCCCAAAAATAGCCAAAACTCAATATTTGGAAAAAATTTTTTGCTAAGAATAATTTAAATTCTGCAACATAATTGATTTATATATGTGCTGTTATACAGATTTTCGAGTTAAAATTGCAAGCTTTGTTCAAAACCTAGTCGTAACACAACGTTAAAACGTCAAATGAACATTTTCTCTGTTGTACCATCTTGAACGTGTTAAGTTGCAGTTAACATAACTATTTTTCAGCATTCACGGTTTATCTTTATTCGATTCTATGCCGAAGTAATGAAGATATGCAATTCGTATAAATGGAGTGATTTTTTTATCAGAATGTAATATATATTATGCAAATTCCACAAATAAAAGAAAATGATTTTGGACTATTTTTACACTTGAAACTTCTTGACGCAATTTATATAAATTTAACTTAACACTTTACAATTTTAAAAGAATTCTTAGCTGAGGACGACTCGTAACTCGTTTGGGGACGACTGAGCTTGTAAAACATTACTTACGGTGCGGCACAAAAAGAACAGAAAAAATAGATAAACGCGGTTGAAATAAGGAAAACTCAAAGTAGCTCGCAGTTTTTATTCAAAGATCTATATAACAACACATATATAAATCAATTATGCTGCAGAATTTAAATTATTCTTAGTAAACATTTTTATTCCAAATTTTGAGTATTGGCATTTTTTGGGAAAACCTGAATAACTTGGTGCAAATTGCACAATATTCGTGTTTTTTAACATAAAAGAAAGGAGATTAACTTAACTATGGGCGCCAAGAAATTAAAAAAATTTACAATTATTTTTTGTTCAAAATTTATGGCGTTTAATTTTTTTTAACTTTTTTCGAGTGTAACTTCCAGAATCCTTGATTAATTTTTACAACAAATAGCTCAAAATGCTTATGGGAATCTTTACTATGCTCTTTCTTCATTAATTGATACATTGAATTTGTTGTTTTTGTAAAATATGCGATCCAAAAACCGGAATAACCTTTTTTTGCACCACAAAATTGTTTTTTATGAATATCTCAAAAACAAGAGCTAACCTAAAAAAGTGAATTATGATATTCGTGTTCAGCAGGTATCCACAAGAAGAGTTGGGTTTTAGTCAGACAGACAAAAAAAGTTCAAAATTTGTAATCTGTTGATATTGGTATAGCAATTTTTGGCAGTTTAACCTACGTATGTTTGTCACCAATACTAATATTGAGAATGTTCTTGTTTGTGGTACGATTTGTCTAAGCCGCCAAAATATTAGCTCAAATGACACTGAAATAGTTGAACTAACCTACAAAAATAGCAAATTATCATATATCATTTTTAAATGTAACGGTAAATTTCTGAAATGACTATAATGTCTCGAGTAGCATATCTATGTTTTGTTTAGTGTGTCCTTTCCTGACATTATGCTAAAATTTCAGAAATAATTTATTTTTGCGTTTTATGAGTCGGCCTGTAGCTAAATAAAGCTTTTTGTAAGGTTTTCTGACTGAATCCAGTTTCAACCACTCCAACTTATAGAAGCAGCTAAGTATTTCCTCTGCAACTATAGTACACAGCATGGCGAACCACTTTAAAGACTATATGACTTTGAACACTTGTGTGAAACAAAAATCACTCAATATTTGTTGTACTCAACAGTCAAGTATTAAGATCTTTTGCTGAAACTTTCGTTACGAATTAACGTTAAGAATTAAACTTCAAAATAAGTTTGAAGACCTACTCAGTTTCATGTCGACCTAGTCAAAAACAAAGAGGGTTTAAAGTGCAGGTATCCCATGAACGTATAAAACAATTTTTTTACCGGCTTTTTTTACTTTATCTAATATCAAATGCAATTAAATAGTTGCCTAAGAACTAAGAATTAACTAAAAATTATATTCTGAATACATAATTATTTGAAAATAAAACCAACGACTCTCATCGTTAAGCTCATATTATAAAGATTACAATCAACCGAAACAAATTGATTTTTAAGTTTTTTTTTTGTTTGTACAAACATTTCATTCCATTCCACCCGTCAAACAGACATCAATCACTACAACCAAAAGCCATTCAACTTCAATATCTTTTTTTTCTATCAAAAAAAATTCATTTTACTATTTGAAAAAAAAAAATTTATATTCATTACCTTTGTTGCATAGTTTTGTTTTTTTATTTGAATTTATAATTTGCACAATTGCGAAAAAATTTTAAATTAAGAAGATTGTACAAAAATTTGAAATTATTGTTTGTGCTTCGCCACTCGTCGCCATTGCACAGTCAGCTGCATCTTATTTTTTTTTATTAGATATTGGTGCACAATAATATAGAGGCTATATTATTACTGTAATTTAATTTTAATAGTTGGATTTTTTAATTAAATTTTCTATTTATGTAATTTGAATGATCGCATATGGAGGCGACAGTAAAAAGATTTGATTGATATTTTAAAGGCAATATGATAATAAAAAAAAATTGTTATACCGACTTTCTTTATGGCTATTATTGTTGGGGGTGTATTTATATTATGATTAATTTAATGAATAAAAAATTCAATGAAAACTATTTTTATTTTGATTGTAATAAATGATTTTGGTACAAGTTAAAATTGGTTAGTGGAAAATTTACGCTTTTAGTGAAATTATATTATTGTGCAAGACATAAATAATGTTACTTCTTTATCTCGTTTCAATCAAAAAATATGGTTGTGAAGATATTGGTTTGGTTTTTGCACTTTTCGACATTTATATATTCCATCCTCCTTTCACTCCTTTTTATTTTAATATTACGCAACCTCGTGCAAACACAGCAATATAGTTGCTTACATCATCCTTCAACAATAGAAAAACGAATTCAATTAAAAATATATTACACAATCGTTTTTATTTTGAAGTTACTTAAATTTTTAAATTACTATTATATCTTTTGCACAATAATCTTCCTTATTACATAAATCACGAAAGTTATAGAAAATTAGACAAAAAAGTTAGATAACATTGAGACAATACAAAAAAAAATTGTTATCTGATTATTATGTTAACTTAATCGATGATCGTACAAACGATATCAGGAATAATAAAAGTAATATCATGAACTATTAAAACAATCAACCAACCGTACTTTGACTTTAATTTTTTCTTTATATTTATAAATGTTTTTTAGGCGCCATTTCAAATCACCATTTTTTTTCTATCTATAAAATGTTTAACTTAAAAAAATATTTGTTGCATTTCTTCTTATCAGTTTCTGCATAGTTTTGTTTTTTAGAAAAGATCTCAATAAATTTATTCTTAGAAGCCAAACAATTTTTTAACATCATTTTGTTTCTTTCATATTTAAGTTATTCAATTTGTGATTGCAGAAAAATCTAGAAATTTTTTTTTATATCAAATGGAAGGAATTTGTTTTAATAAAAAGTGTTGTGTTATACGAATAACAATATGTGTCACAAGTCACAACAACACATAGATACCTTTCAACACCTAGGTCTCAAAACAACATGCGGTCTGAAGTGTTAAAGAACGCTTTTTTTTAAACTTTTGTGCACTGAACGCCTCCGAGACTATTGATTCGGGCAAATCATTCCATTTGTACGATGGATGGATAGAGAAATGTAGCAACAGAATTAATCGGAAGTGACTTAACTTAACTAAGAAGTTTTATTGTTATTACAAAGATGAAAAAAGTTCAATTGTTATTACAACACATTCGTTTTTTTTTAATCCAGAGTTAGAGTTAGGTTAGATTTAGAGTAAGATTAGAGTTAGGTTAGAGTTAGAATCATAGTCAGAGTTAGATTTAGAGTTAAAGTTAGAATTAGAGTTAAAGTTAGAGCTAGAGTTAGGTTAGAGTTTGAGTAAGAGTAAGATTAGAGTTAAGTTAGAGTTAGGTTAGAGTTAGAGTCAGATTGAGTCAGAGTTAGAGTTATAGTTAGAGTTATGGTTAGAGTTAGAGTTAGAATTAGAATTAGAGTTAGAGTTAGTTAGAATCTAGCTCTAACTCTAGCTGGAGCTAGAGTTAGAGCTAGAGCTAGAGTTAGAGTTAAAGTTAGGTTAGAATTAGAGTTAGAGTTAGGTTAGATTTAGGTTAGAGTTAAAGTAAGATGTAGGTAAGTGTTAGGTGAGAGTTAGAGTAAGTGTTAGAGTTAGAGTTAGGGTGAGAGTTAGGTTAGAGTTAGATTAGAGTAAGAGTTAGAGTCAGAGTTAGAGTTAGGTTATAGTTAGGTTAGAGTTAGAGTTAAAGTTAGTGTTAGAGTTAGGTAAGCGTTAGAGCTAGAATTAAAGTGTGAGTTAGAGTTAGAACTATAGGTAGAGTTGAAGTAGATTTAAAGCTAGAGTTAGAGGTAGAATAGGAGTTACAGTTAGAATTTAAGTTAGAGTAATAGCTAGGACTAGAGTTATAGTCAGAGTCAGAGTTAGAGTTGGAGTTGGTGTTAGATTTAGAGTTAGAGGTAGAGTGAACATTAGAGTTAGAGTTGGAGTTAAAATTAGAGTTAGAGTTAAAGTTAGAATTAAAGTGTGAGTTAGAGTTAGAGTTAGAAGTAGAGGTAGGAAGTATAGTTAGGGTTAGAGTTATAGTAGGAGTAACAGTTAAAGTTAGAGTTACAGTTAGAGGTTGAGTAAGAGTTATAGCTAGGGCTAGAGTTATAGTTATAGTTAGAGTTGGAGTTAGTGTTAGATTTAGAGTTAGAGTTAAAATTAGAGTTATAGTTAGAGTTGGAGTTGGAGTTAAAAGTAGAGGTAGAGTTAAAGTTAAAAATAGAGTTAGAATTGAAATTTAAGAGTTAGAAATAGAGATACAGTGTTAACTCTAACTTTATCTCTGACTCTACTTCTGATTCTAGTCTTTGAATTTGACTGATACTGGTTCTGATTCTTATTTGAGCTCTAAATCTGAATCTGATTATAACTCTAACGTAAACTTTACTACCAAATTCAAATTCAACGTTCATTCCAATACAAATCTACGTTAGAGTAAAAGTTGGAATTGAAATTAAAGTTGAAGTTAGAGTTGAAAGTATAATTTACGTTTGCGATATATAGCCGAATTCAGATTTAGTGTTAGAATAAGAACCAAAGGTAACTAGAATGAAATTCACCTACCAGAGTTAAGCGAAATCAGAGTGATAGCTAGAGTTAGCTAGGATTAGAGTTTGTTAGAGTTAGAGATCGAGTTTAGAGTTAGAGGTCGAGTTTAAAGTAAGAGATTGGTTAGAGGTAAGGTAAGGACAAGATTTACCTTTAAGATAAAGTAACGGCTAAAATTTGAATGGGTGTGATTGCTAGAATTATATTCGGAGCAATGTTTGACCTAAAAAGCAGAAAATTGATTTGTTTTTAATGTTAAACTTAATGGAAGATTAACATAGAAAACGAAGTTGTCTTAGTTATTCTCTCGCAGAAGAAGGTTAATTGTAAATTTTTAACTGATTAATCTACATAAAAAGGGCATAGTAAGAATCTGAATTTAGCTAGGAATTTACCAATGTTCAGATCAACTAATTCACAACTTTAATCATCTGCTAAATATTGCAAAATCAAAACGATTTTTCGTTTACCTTTACCTTTACCATCCAACCTAAAATTAAAATCAGAAATACTTAAAATTATACAAAATCTAACCAAACATGAATCATTATAACCTCCAACTGCTATTTGCTATAAAAAAATTCAATACAATTCATAAATCAAATGTCAATTTCTAATTGGTAGCAGCAGACAGGCATAGTCTAACGCTAACCAAACATTACAATATTTAAATTGTTTTTTGTTTATGACATCAACATCAACATGTCTCTGATTCAGTTATCTGTATTATTAGAACAAAATCCAACCCAGATTTATGTTATTTGTTATATAATTTAATTTAATTCGAAACAGTTTTATTGTTAGAAATAAATAATAATAATAAAAACTATTGTTATAAACTTTAAATGACGTATTGTGATAATATTAGAAAATACTAATAATATTATTAACAAACATATTACAGATGTTAATTGCTGTACTTACATAAAGTAAACAGAAATATGTCAAATTTACATACTCTGAAGACTGTTTTCTTTTCTATTTGTGACACCAAACACTTAGAGCAAACGTTTATTTCGTTTGACATTTTAAAGTCAGTAGAATTCAGACAATAATTATAGAGGACAGTGTGTTAATTCAAAGAAAAATGTGTTATTTCGAATTCGAATTGATGGATAAACGAATCAAATTAATAAATAAAAAAAAGTAAATTATGTTTCGTCTGTATTAGGCGACGGTATTCTTAGTACATATATTGAATGTCATGTTATGTAGTTAGATGTTTTGTGTTGAAATGTTCATACTGGATTTATCACAATTTTTTGATTTGCTTATGGTATTGTGTTTTGAAATGTTGAATTTTAATTATGTGTAAAACTTGTCGATAAAATCATCGGCAAGTAAACAATCTTTTGCAATATAACTTTACATTTTTTAATTAAGTCATCAAGTTATTTTCCGACATTAAAACTACGAAAAATGGATAATAGAATCTATTTCAAACAACGCTAACTAAGACAATGAATTAAACGTTGACTCAGACCACTGCGACTCTAATTGTAAGTTTTTTTTAAATCTAAGTGTGAGAGGTCGTGTCTGAGTTTTGGTTTAAAGTCCTGAGACTGAGCGTCATGCTGATTCTGATTCTACATTTGAGCATTGATTCTAAGACTGAATCTGGTATAAGTCTGAGTGAGAGTCTAGGTCTGGATGTTGGTCAGGATTTGTAACCGGGAAACTCAAACTGAGTCGGAATATGGATGTAAATCTTAGTCGGAGTCGCGGTTGGAGTATAAGAGTTGAAGTCGTAGTCAAATTTGGTATCGAAAACTATATTTGACCCTTCTAGTAAGCTCTTAAGTTTAATTCTGGATGTAAGTATGAGTCTAAGTTTGAGTCTAACTGTAAGTGTGAGTCTATGTTTGATTAGATAACTAAAAAGCGACTAAAAAGAACTTTTATATACCCCACCTGTCTACTGCCTAGTAAGCACCTCCTCCAATCCATCCTCTTTCAGAAACTTCAGCACACGGAGAGTGTTAAGTATATACAGGTCATGCTCGTCAATATAATATTCCGGAAGCCGAGATTCCCAGTAGCTGCGGTTATAGCGACTTATGCTCTCTCTCTCTCTCTCTCTCTCTCTCTCTCTCTGCTGAAGAACTGGGACTATACCATCCATCTCTAGTAATTTGTATGGCTGCACAGTGTCTTTATAGTCCCTGGGCCTTCACCTACATAATTTTGTGATTACCACATATTTTATACTTTGTGATGCGCCTGTCCTTGACGAGCCTGAAAACATTTGTTCTATGATTTTTCTCAAATCGGCCGCTTTTGCGTTCGACAAGCTCCGAAAAATGCCGATTGCCCGCGATCTTGTAAATTTGCTACCACATTTATTTTTTTTGACTGTGGAGGTTGGAAATTTGTTTTAGAATACGAGGGAAAGCTTGTCCGACCAAAATGTGTTTGCTATTGTCGAGTCCGACAACTGACATTTTGGATGTTTGGGTTGTCGACTAGACAATAGCAGACAAATTTTTGTCGGACAAGGTTACCCTTGTGTTCTAAATCAAATTTCCAACCCCCATAGTTAAAAAAAACAAAAATTTACAAGATCCCGGGCAGTCGGCATTTTTTGGAGCTTGCCGAAAGCAAAAGCGGCCGATTTGAAAAAAATCGCAGAACAAATGTTTTCGGGCTCGTCAAGGACAGGTGTATCACGAAGTATAAAATATGTGGTAATCACAAAATTATGTAGGTGAAGGCCCAGAGACTATTAGCCCACTTAAGTCGGACCTCCATAAAATGTGTGGCAGCCGCTTCCCATTTCGTTGCGCTTGGTCTTTTAATTCTCTTATTATTCGTGTC
Source organism: Diogma glabrata (assembly GCA_963693315.1). Classification (NCBI taxonomy): domain Eukaryota; kingdom Metazoa; phylum Arthropoda; class Insecta; order Diptera; family Cylindrotomidae; genus Diogma; species Diogma glabrata. The sequence continues at coordinate 254,239,733 of OY856186.1, forward strand.
TACTGTGCACTAATGCCATCAGTGTTTTTAGAAGAAGAATAGCTGTCTTGTACTCGTCCTCCGTATACCATCTGGTCTTCTCAGCTAAGTTTTAATCTCAGCGCCGTTTTTTGCCAGAACTTTATGCAGTCTAGTCGCTATAGGCGTTGCTGAGATATTATTTAGAACGTTTTGAAGTATTCTCTTTTAGCCCTTTTGATTTCCTTATTGTAGGTGGTAACCCTCCTTGTATAATCTTCCAGGTTTCCCGATTGTTTTGCTCTTTTGAAGAGCCTCGGTATACTGTTAATTTTGATTTCTGTTAATATTGACAACTTCTTGCTCCAACAAAACGTATTCCTCTGGTCTTTTACGTTAGTATTTGGGCCGCTGGAATCGATCTCATTGGTGATTACTAGGTTTACCTTCGCTGCACCTTGTTTTTGTCCTTATAACAAAGGCTGATGTGTTCCATATGTTAAACACGCTTAGGTTTTCTTTTTTTAAATATTTAAACGTAAATTCACCTCTCCACCACATGTCTCGTTTAATAAATTTTAGTCTTCATCTAGAGCTAAGCCTATTTTCAATTCTGTTTTGTTTTCAATTCTCAATTCGAAACTTACTATTAGTGTGTCTGAAGTAGTGCCGGGAAAAAATATCGATATATCGATATTTCGAATAACGTTATCGAAATGATAAACTATCGATAAGTCGATATATCGATAAATCAATATATCGATATATTGATATATCGATATATCAACCTTTATAGATATATGGATACTTATCGATGTATCGATACATCGATAACTACAGATATATCGGTTTATTTTTTTGTATCGCTTTTTTCTATAACTTTTTTAATATCACCTAAAGTAACAGTAACCAAATAAATGCTAATTTACTGATTGATGTTGAATTTCAATTTTTAAATCTTCAGGGGTTGTGACTTCTGAGCAAGCAAAGCATTTTAGATAAATGTTTTTTCTAATTAATTTCAAAATCTTTGCGACATATATTATTATATTGGGATTTAAAATATTTACGCTGTAGGCGAAAAGCTTCAACTTACTAAATGTGGTAATTTATAGTACCCGGAAGAAATATCGATATATCGAATAACGATATCGGAATGATAAAATATGGATATATGGATATTCCAATGTTATCGATTTTTTTTATATCGATATTTTCAATAATGTTTTTAATATCGTCCGTTTTAGTGACATTTTTATAACGATGTTATGTGGGAAGAAATTTTTGTCTCACTTTTAATCTTAAATCGAGTCTGAGTGGTGTACTGCATTTACAGCAAATTAGAAGATAGTATATTAATTTGCATCTTGTGATATTTATTATGAGTTTACAACGTAATTTGTAACGATTGTAATTTAAATCTTATATGCTGTAAACACATTTTAATTTAGTTTAGTTTAAATTGTTATCTGTCAAACTTTTTAAAAAGAATTGAAAAGTATGATAACTAGAGACCATTCCTCAAATTATTTGTTTGATGTTGAAAAACGTTTGACGGAGAATAGGAATTTGATGATTTAAAATTTTTGAAAAAAGGAGACGGTGTAGAAATCAAATATTTTTATTTGCAATGGTGTTCACAGGGGGAAGTATTAAATTAAAAATAATTTGATTTGTAGTAAGCCTAGATATCAAATTAGTTGCAAGCTTTTAAAATAAAACGTGTTTACAGCACAGATTTAAATTACATCTACTAATTTGCTATGTTGCTGTAAATGCGGTATTAGTCACAGTTTTAGTGAAATTCAGATTTTAGTTTGATTCAAAAGAATCAAGTCTAAGCTTTATTTTTTGTAAATCAAATATCTCATGGGCTTTGCTGAACGTTAGGTTTATCTTGTAAATTTTTATTATTTTAACCCTCAACATTACTAGACAGAGTATAAGAAAATATGTATATAGAATTACCAATTAACAACTATCCCGTGAACTTAGTTTTTTATGGTTATTATTATTATCATTATTATTATTTTTTTTAATATTATTACAACTTAAAACCACGTTCAGCTATTTATCTATCTATCCATCTTCATCAATCATTACAGGATGTCTACCATTCCAGTTCTTTAGATATCTTAGATTTCTTTTTCAAGAAAAATACAATTTCTAGTTTTCTTATTTGAATTTTTTGTTGTTGTTTAGCTATGTTGTTGTTATTAATTTTTATGTGTACTATCTAGCTAATCTATTTAATAAAATAATTGACTTAATCTCCGGACAGTTCAATAATACCTATGTAATAAATTTAACAAACTATTATCGCAGGAATTTTTTTTTAATTTATTTTTTATAGTTTTATTTATATTTTGTTGAGTTGTTTAGTCTATGAACCTTTGTTTATTACTTCGAATCACACAATATAAATATTTATAATTATTATTATTATTCATAAATATTTTAGTAGAATAAGAATTTTGATTTGTTGTATCATCTTCACGACATGTTGTAAAAATATCAGTGGTACAAAACTCGCTCTTTAAATTTATATATTCATTCCATAAGGAGTGAGTTAATGAAAATTCATAAAACTTATTCCTCTTTTACTCCTTTTGTTTATTCTTTCCCTTATGATTGATCTTCGTTTAAATAATAAATTTGATCTCAATACCGTGAGCCTTTTTTTTTAAACTGTTTTACCTATTCTTACTCTTCTCTGTGTTTATTTTATTTAGATTTGAGGATGTAAATTATAAATAAATGGTATATATAGAAGACGTCCGATATAGAAGAATGATATAAATGTTACATTTTTAACAGCAAAAAAAATCGATTACTTTTGGAAAATTTAAATTTTATGATTGAGTGAGAGTAAGTAATTTTTTTTTGTGACGAGTAAGTCTTTATACAATGAAGTATATTTATTCACAATTCAAAGAGTAGTCTTGTACAAAATATTTTTTGTAACTCACTATTCAATCGTAAAAGAATGAAGATATGAAAGAAGGAAAATCAAAATTCTTTTAGTATTAAGAGTAAGAGTAGATGGGAAGATTTTTTTTTAACTCTGAAAAATATAATAAAAATAAAAAAAACGACGTCGAACACTGAAATTTATTGAAACAATTAATTTAACTAGGAGGGCCCGGCGTGCTTCGCTACGCTTATAAATAAAGTTTTTGCGTAGACATTTTGTTGACGTAGAAGCAATGATTTCAAAAAGTGGTAATGAGAAATGCTACCATATAATTTTTAATTTTTCTTTTTAAATATATGAATGAAAAATAATCAGAACTCTAGCTGATCAGTTCGGATATATGAAAAATTAGCGAAGCTTACTTGAAAACTTATTTGATCGCTAATTTTTCATATATCCCAACTGATCAGCTAGAGTTCTGATTATTTTTCATTCATATATTTAAAAAGAAAAATTAAAAATTATATGGTAGCATTTCTCATTACCACTTTTTGAAATCATTGCTTCTACGTCAACAAAATGTCTACGCAAAAACTTTTTTTATAAGCGTAGCGAAGCACGCCGGGCCCTCCTAGTCAACATTATTACGCATATTACGCATATAATCTCTTTTATTCCGACGACTCGATGTACCACTCACATCCAAACGTTTACGACGTAGTCTTGGCATCGAAATAATCGAAAAATATCGAAAACCGTCCTTCTTGAAAGATAAAAGACGACTAAAATATAAAATAAATACGACGACTGAAATGAATATAAAATAAATATAAAAATTTTCGTTTTTGTTATTCGTTGTTCGGTTCGATAGCTAATATATAAAAAAGAAAAATTTTAAAGCATTGTTTTAAAGCAAAAAGAAAATTGTTTTTGCATGTATGTAAACTTATAATGCATATGTATAGAAAAAGTTTTCCGTATATAATAACTTTTTTATTTATGATCCAAAAAATCCCAAAAATCTTTAAAATCTAGGTTACACTAATATCAGTTAGCAGTGAAAATTTCAAATGAATCAAAATTCGAATAAAAAAGCCTAATGCTCCACAAAGTTTTAATCTAGCGTATTAATATATAAGAAGATTAAATTTTGGATTATTAAAAACATATAATTTCGAGACTAAGATTTCAGGAGTCTGTTCTTAGAACTTTGTATAGAACTATTAATTATTGAATTTTATCGATTTGTCAACTTATTGTAAACAGTTTACAGGTATGTCATATCAATAAATTCCTTTGTTTCACTATTTCTCAATGATTCTTTTGTATTGATTTGTTAATTAAATTTTTAAATTAAACGTAGAAATAAAATATAAAATGCATAAAAAACTATAATATTTGTAGTAAAATTTTTTTCTTGTCCTTCATACAAATGAAAAGTTCTGATTACGAGTATCGATTGTGAGTTAATCTGTTACCATTTTTTTGATAAACGGCAAATTGTGGAAAAATTATCAGAGATTGATTAAGAAACGGAGTTGTATGCTTTCTTTTTTGAAGTTTGTTGCTGATAAGGTTTCAAATTTGCTTAAAAAAAGGAAAACCGAGTTTAATTTGACAATAAAAACTGCTCTCACTTTTATGCTATTCCAAAATGTTTTGGTCCTTCAAGCCGATTTCTCAATTTTTGTACTCCTTTTTTATGAATTTAGCTGCTTCCAGTGTATTATTGCTCTTTTTTGCTTTTGAGCAATTGTTTACTGGTACAACAATCTAACTGATCCATTAGATATAAAGCTTAGAAGTTTGACTTTTTAGTAAATATTTCGAAGTTTCTGCATCTAAATCATTTACTAGAAGTGTGTACTGTGTAGTATAGATGAAGTGTCTTTACATGCTACGGAAGTACTACTTCCGTTTGGGTTTAAGTTATATTATATCTTTAAATTAATTATTGTTATATGAATTTAATTGATTGTTTACTCTGTGTACACAGTTTATTGATTGTGTATTCTCTGAATAAGATTTAATTTTATTATTTGATTAAGAGCACTTATTAGATATAATATTAACCAAACCTTTATTTCGTGTGTTAAAAAACAGAATTTTAAGTGATTTAAATTTTTCCACACATTCTATTACATATACCATTTTAGTGTATAATAATGGTTTTAATATGTAATAGTTTTTTACGCATGGTGAGATCAAATTTTTTTTATTTGTAAATTTTTTGATTTTTGACATTCTTTGATTTTCGACATCTCACGAGTTAACGTGAGATATCACATACCGCTGGTACTAGAAATTAGATAATACTAATCTAGGAGATACTTAAAGGGAGCTGGCGGATGAATTATATTCAGTCAATTTTAGCACCAGTAATTTTAATTACTTAGCATTCCTTGGTAAAACCGTCATATTGTTTGCTCGAAGAAATTAGCGCTCAAATAACTGTATATTTCACATTATTAAGTAGTCTACTAACTGCACATATTCTGCTTCTTATGCACATATTTAAAACTTGCGATATCATTTTTTTATTATACTTGAAGTGAGAATGATAAAAACATAACTTTCTCAAATATTGTAGTGAAAAGAAAATAGTATGTCAATTGTAAATCAGCTCCAGATATTACAAGGATGTCCTTAGAGCGGAATCCACAAGACAAAAGAAGGTTGGGAAGATCAGCAATGAGTTGGAAGAAAACGGTGCTAGCAGGAACAAATCAAATTGGCAAGACATGGGAGAGGTAAAATCGATTGCCCCAATTACAGTTAGATGGTCCAGTCTAGTAGACGCCCTATGCTCCTAAACCGGAGATAAAGAAGAAAGAAAAGTGTTAATTGTAAGCCGAAATTAATATTATTTTTCTAATATTTTCTTTTGTTTTATAAAAAAAAATATATCCTTGTCCCGTTCTTTTTCATTTGGAATGAAAAAAAAATGCTTATGTTTTGCAAAGGAATGAAATAAAAAAAAACATCACGTCCAGGAGTAGGAAAGAAATAGAACAAAAATAAGTAAAAAAATGATTTTTAAGTTACACACTTTTAATGAAAACGAACTAAAATCTAAAAATTAATTTCTTTAATATGTACTTAAAAGTTTGCCGAAAACTATATTCACGCCTTTTCAATTGTAAAAAATAAATCTAGATAAAGTTAGAACAAAGATAAATATAAAAGTATTTCCATAAGTAAATAATATACCAGAGATGGCCAAGCTTCACTACACGTGGAGCCGCAGCACAATAATCTCTCGTAACGAGAGCCAACATAAAAAATAAAAAATTTCAAAAGTATCAGTTGTTTGGAAATATGTATTTATTTTATTGAAAAAAACAAATATGTACTTTTGGTTATAAATCCATACAAATACATATTTAAATTTTGTTACATGACATGCTTGCTGGTAGATGGCATGTTTGTTTGTAACTTGGCCGTGAATTTTCTGAAATCTGGCTCATAGTTTGTTTGCGCAGTACAAAATAATTCCGTTAAATGCTCATTTGTAAGTTGTGAACGGTGGTTTGATTTTATAAACTTCATTGTTGAAAAAAGTGATTCACAACAATATGTTGTACCGAATATGGACAGTAATCTGGCAGCAGCTTTTTTCAAATTGGGGTACTTTGATTGAGACACTAGTTTCCAAAACTCATTTGGAGATTGTGTGGCTTTGTGATGCATTTTAAGAATGTGATCTTCCTGTAGCTCTAGTAGTTCCATTTCTCCTGAGGCACTGCCATTCAAAATATAACAAGGAATCGATAAGCCTCGTTAATAATGTCAATCTCGAATGGATTTACAAGTAAATTAAGAGAAATATTTAAATTATTCAGATCATTAAATCGCAAGTGAAATTCTTTTAATAATTCTGCTAATTTACTGTCGTATTCACTCTGTTTGTTATCATTAATTTTAGAGAGTCTGTTCTTCAGACGAGGAAAGTGGTTGAACACTTTTGTTGTCGAAATCTCGTTGAAAAAGTTGAATTTTTTTAATAAACCTCAGAATCGTTTGAATAAGACCAGTAATAACTTTATCTTTTTCTTGTAATGCTAGGTAGGTTGAGGGATTGCAGATGCTCCATTATATCAGTCAAAAACATACAGCCATTAATCCATTCATCATCCTTTAATTCCAGATAGTGCTTTTCTTTTTCTTTGAGGAAATTTCTGATAGGTTCTTTTAAATCAATGAAATCACCGTTTTTTTCTTGCAATTTCCTTAAGTTTTTAATTTCGTTATTATGGTCAATTATTCATTTTTTTGGTTTAGCGTGATATCTTACTGTCGTAGATGTAGTAGCGGTTGAGGTAGCATATGTCGGATTTGCACGTATATTTTAATTCGATTTAATTATGAACTTATTCATTTTTGAATTGGAATATTAAAGGATACATTAAATTTGGCAAATTGCCTAAAGATAACATATCAAAAATATTGTTTATAAAAAATTGCAGAAAAAGATAATCATAGAAAAACAAACGAATCCAAAAGGAAAGACTTGATTTTGAGAAAGATATGTTAAACGTACAACCTTAATTAATAATACAATTAGTTAAATTTATTTATAGCAGCGGATTATAAACTTGATTCGCGAAGTAAAGTAGTATCAAACTAAAACAAAGCCGCAAAAAGCTCTAACAGTAGTAACTTCGACAGGGCGGACCTAAATATAATAATATGATTGTATTAAATCATATTATATTAAACAGCATTATAAATTATATGCATTTCTTCAAATTTTGTTATAATTTTTATGAATTATTAAATATTATTTAATTATTTCATTTCTTTTCGAGAGCCGCATTTATACTTTCAAAGAGCCGCATGCGGCTCGCGAGCCGCGGTTTGGCCATGTGTGTAATATACTAATAGTATTTTGACATATTCTGAATTGAGTAGTATCGAGGCGTATTTGCATACATATTTTGCTGAAAATCTTTTGTTATATATTAACTACTCCATCTACTTTTGTTTTTGGCGTTTAAACATAACTACTAATACGTCTTTTTTTAAATTTTTAGCTCGTTTCCATTGTTTTTTTTTAAAGTTTTTTTGTCATGGATTTTTTATTCGATGTCCGTACAAACCTTTTTTGTTGTTATTGTTACCAAGTTTTAATTCTACAACTAATTTAAAAATTATAACAAAAACATAGCCTGGTGCCCGGTGTCTGCTAGGTCCGTCGAGGTCATTTTGGGAGTGGTGGCACTATTATTTCATCTCCTATGATTGCTCGTTTCATATGTGTTGTGTTTGTTTCAATCATGGTGGGATATTGTAGTTGTTGCATTGTTAGTGGTGTGAAAATTATTTGTGTTAGGATTTAGTAATATTGTGACATGTGTTAATAATGGTTGCCCTCTGCATCTGTTTATAAGTGTTTGGATGGAGATCTAGTGTCTTAAGTTTTGTATGGTATGACCCCAGTCAAACTAATCATCAATGGAATCACTACTACTTTGGTCATGTTCCAAAGATGTTGTAGCTGCAAGGTCTGTGCATTTTCCGTGTTTTTCTGTATTTGCATTTTGTATGTTGGTGGTGTATGGAACCACTATGTCGATGAGATTGTAACTTTATCAATTTGATTAATTAAAACAATATCCGATCTATTGTCGGGATTTTTCTATCCCAGTATTTTCAAATATTTTTTGCGATGTGCATTTATAGTATGGCGAGTTTCCAGATGTTAGTTTGTATTTGAACGCAGGTTTTGGGTATGATTTTTGCCACTTGATGATATCTGTGTGTGTAGTCTGTGTCCCAATTTGTTTGCATTATCCAGTGCTGTGTGGAATGGTTTCTGGCTTATTGTGACATCTTTTGAATGCATCTGATAAAACTGTTGAACAATTTATGAAATTTTTTGTCATCCCGCGCTCGATAAATTAATTTATTTCTAACAGTAAAAATCGTTTCTCTTTCAATAAAAAATACGTTTTTTTATAGAAAAATGAACGTAGAATACGATGGTCATACTAAAAACTCATTACATGGGTAAAAATCGTTTAAAAATCGATTTTAACATTTTATTTGTTTATAACAGTAGGAATTTGATAATAATTTTTATTGATTTTATTTTTTTTTAAATCGCAACTTTTAACTTTAAAATAAAACAAAATAGAATTTTCTATCTTCAATAGAACCGAATTTATGAATTTTTGAAAATAAGTTTTGAAGCTAAGAATCACGAAATTCTCGAAATTTAGAACCGCTCTATTTTCCAAAAAATCATCGAACACTTATCTTTTTTTTCGATATAAAACACCAAAAAAAATTTCAGCCAAATCAAAGTGTCGGTCAAATTTGTAAAAGAATGCCCCATATATGTGTTAGGATTTATTGTTTAGTTATTCATTTTTTAACAAAAATATAAAAAAAGTTGTGATTTATATTGCAATTCCCACTGCTGACTGCACAATGCATTTAATTTAAACAAAAATAAATAAAATCGGTTTTATTTTAATTCGTTAAACTGCATATAATAAACCAGATTATTATGCAATTTAAAGCATTCATCGGGTAAGATGAATTGATCAACAATTATTGAGATCCAAATGGTAAAACTGCCTGCCTGGTGAGGTTTTGTTCTAACGAGCTGTAACGACCTTGATTAATTCTTGGCCGTTATCAGAATCTCTAGCAGCGTTATTTGATGACGCAGCACATTTGCGAGGCTATGACTCAGAGAGAAGGTGGCGTGGTCCTAGTCATCAAAACTGCTTAGAGCTAGATTGTGCTGCATATGAAGATCGTGCTTCATACGATAATAGTAAAAGAAATAATACCAAGATTATGTGAACCTTTTTTCATAACACAAAAAAAAAACAACAGAAACTATTGAACCATATCACAGTAAATTCAAGTTTACTTTCCAGAACATCACTAACATGCCACGAACATTAAAGTAGTGGACTTAATCCCGCCCCGTGCATTATGTTTTATTGCACGCCCAGCGTGGTATGTCGATATCATCCAGGCACTATCCTATTTACAACATCATATTACAAACACTGACTATTCGCAAGATCAAGAATACATGCGCGTACAGATTGATAAGAAAAAGAACTAAATTTAGGATAATCAAATCACAGTATTTATTTCATAAAAGTTAAAGAAAAACAAAGCAAAAACAAAATTATACTACAAAAAAAACCATTATTCGCATTACCGATACTGGTACTATAGATTGGTGACGTACAGACATACTATATAATGCTTTATATATTTTACAACTGTATAAATTTGTATAATTATTTTAACACATATATTTAATAATACGATTTTATAATAACATAAAAATTCACTGTGATATTATTTAATATTTTAGATAAGAATAACTATTTAATAAGAATAAATATCGAATTTAAATGTGTATATAAATTAACGAAATAAGAAAAATAAACTTACATTAACATTACTATAGCTGTGAATCCCAAAACCATGGCTTTGTTTTCCAGGCGATTGTATTTTTTATACTTATTAAATTTTTAAATTAGCACAAACACAAAAACTTAAAACTAAACTCGTAAACTTTGAACGAGCTAACCCATCACAACATAATAATTTTTCTTTTTAAGAACTCCGTTATTCAATTCTTATTTCTTATTTTTGATTTATTGATTTCTTTCCCGAATATCAAATTTTCATTCCAATAAAAACTGCACTCAATTGTAGTTGTACAGTTGTACGCCAACAAAATATATATACAATTAACAATGCCGGTATTACGCCTGTAATGTTTGCAGTTAAATTCCGGTGGATTAGCAAATTGATGAGTAATAGTTTTATACTGCTAATCCACGATAAACTACACGAAACAAGAGAAAAGAAACAAATTCACCAATCAATTTTGTTTTTGACTTTAATGAAATTATATAAATTTACTAGAATTTACCTTAACCTGCTAACTTTAACTATCAGAGTTTTTTTCACTTTAATGATCTGATGATCTGTTTCAAGTCAATTTAAACTTTATTTTTTTAATAAGAAGTTAGATTTAAATTTAATTATTTAAATTCAATTTTAAATATTTCTTATCACTTGCACAATTGATCTGCGAATGATTTTTAATTTGATAACAACATTAACGATTATAACAATTAATCACCCACACGCAAACAATTATGTACAAATTACACAGACAGGATTAAGCCGTTATAACAATGTAATAAAAAAAAACCTACCAAATTGGACAGTGGCGTAGCTATATTGATTAAAGGCATATTGGAACAAATCAGTTTGTTACAAATCGTGGGGCTGTCCCTACACCTTGAGAGAGTCTCTATATAGTCGGGCTTCCAACAATAGTTAAGACAAATCAAAACAAAACAAAAAAAATGTAATACATATATACATCCCTTTATTTCCCGTAAATCAGGTTCTCTCTTCCCTTGTATATGTATATAAATATAAATGTAATAATATAATCACAGACATAAAAAAACAGATAAAGCATGCAATTCCTTGGAAGGAAACCAAATACATAATACCAGTTTAAATTATTATAACCCCAAGATTATAGTATAGATAAACTACGCAGACCATTCACCATATCACCACGATGATTACAACAATGTAATATCATTTACACATTTAATTAACTTTTCACAAGGATTAAGAAGCTTCTCAGCCTCTCGAGATACAGATTGCCTAAACCGTATTCTTTGTAATCTTCCTTGCACGTGAAAAAGGCACGTCATAATCTCATTTATTTTTCCCAAATCGACATTGTCCACATTTCCCTTTAGAATTTCAAACTCACTTTCCATACATTGTAATTTTGAAGCACAGAATTTAATTTCCCGCTTAGGAAATTTTAAAGCAATTAGGTGAGCTCGAATGGGAGGTTGCCGTTCACCATTAGCTTCTTCCTCCAATGATTTTTTTAAAGCTTCCATTTTCATAACAATATTGCCCTTAATTTGTCGCAACTGGCATTCAATCGACAGTTCATCACAATCAAGAAACTCAACATTCATATTGAGTTAGAATTAATTAAACAATAATTCAAATTTTTAAACAAGATAGACAATAAATAGATAGAACGAAATAAATAATAACCGAAATAGTCAATAAATATTAATTAATAATTTACCATGCACCATGCAAATTCAAAATAACCACAAATAATAAATATATTAAATAAAACGAATATTAATTATGCAACAGAAATAGCAAAAACAAATTATCAAATATTTATACTTTCTTTTTTTTCTTCTAACGATCCCGGATGATAAGGACATACTAATTACGCTACCAAAATTATATTTAGCTAGTGCATTGTTCTGTAAAGTCAAATACGAATTATTGATCAATCAGCAAAAAAACTACTTTATATGGTAATCTAATATTTATCAATATGTACTCAATAGATGAACATCATCAATGTCATATGATATGACAGATAAACATACCGAATTATTAGATCAAAGACAAAACAAAATAACTTGCTTTTCCTACAGTAAGATTATCAGAAAGAAAAAACCCTTAAAAGGAGAAGAACATCTTACTATAGCAGCAAGTATAAAAATATTATTGAACGGACAAATATGATGTATTGCTAAATCAAACGATTGCGATCCTCGCAATCAACACTATATACTAAGCATAGTGGATACCAGCAGAAACATCATAACGATGTTGAAGCTTCATTTAAGTTGAAAACCATTACTTTACCATTTAATTCAAACACCATCGTGGTGATATAAACGGAAATGGTTCAACATAAATAACCATAAATTAACATTACAGAAAAAAAAATCACATAATCTTAACAGTTTACAATTACTTAATATTAACTTCAGCCGAAAGTAAATTAAAATATCAAAAAGAACGAATTAATATACGTTCAAAAAACCGTAGATGACTGAATGATACTAATATTGTATAACCGTAACACGTTACCGTAAAAATATTTAGAAAAATTAAATTATTTTCTTTCTTCTTCCACTATTAACCGTTTAGCTTGTACTGTATGCTTACTACCTTGACTTTGGGCGCCACTGTAACGACCTTGATTAATTCTTGGCCGTTATCAGAATCTCTAGCAGCGTTATTTGATGACGCAGCACATTTGCGAGGCTATGACTCAGAGAGAAGGTGGCGTGGTCCTAGTCATCAAAACTGCTTAGAGCTAGATTGTGCTGCATATGAAGATCGTGCTTCATACGATAATAGTAAAAGAAATAATACCAAGATTATGTGAACCTTTTTTCATAACACAAAAAAAAACAACAGAAACTATTGAACCATATCACAGTAAATTCAAGTTTACTTTCCAGAACATCACTAACATGCCACGAACATTAAAGTAGTGGACTTAATCCCGCCCCGTGCATTATGTTTTATTGCACGCCCAGCGTGGTATGTCGATATCATCCAGGCACTATCCTATTTACAACATCATATTACAAACACTGACTATTCGCAAGATCAAGAATACATGCGCGTACAGATTGATAAGAAAAAGAACTAAATTTAGGATAATCAAATCACAGTATTTATTTCATAAAAGTTAAAGAAAAACAAAGCAAAAACAAAATTATACTACAAAAAAAATCATTATTCGCATTACCGATACTGGTACTATAGATTGGTGACGTACAGACATACTATATAATGCTTTATATATTTTACAACTGTATAAATTTGTATAATTATTTTAACACATATATTTAATAATACGATTTTATAATAACATAAAAATTCACTGTGATATTATTTAATATTTTAGATAAGAATAACTATTTAATAAGAATAAATATCGAATTTAAATGTGTATATAAATTAACGAAATAAGAAAAATAAACTTACATTAACATTACTATAGCTGTGAATCCCAAAACCATGGCTTTGTTTTCCAGGCGATTGTATTTTTTATACCTATTAAATTTTTAAATTAGCACAAACACAAAAACTTAAAACTAAACTCGTAAACTTTGAACGAGCTAACCCATCACAACATAATAATTTTTCTTCTTAAGAACTCCGTTATTCAATTCTTATTTCTTATTTTTGATTTATTGATTTCTTTCCCGAATATCAAATTTTCATTCCAATAAAAACTGCACTCAATTGTAGTTGTACAGTTGTACGCCAACAAAATATATATACAATTAACAATGCCGGTATTACGCCTGTAATGTTTGCAGTTAAATTCCGGTGGATTAGCAAATTGATGAGTAATAGTTTTATACTGCTAATCCACGATAAACTACGCGAAACAAGAGAAAAGAAACAAATTCACCAATCAATTTTGTTTTTGACTTTAATGAAATTATATAAATTTACTAGAATTTACCTTAACCTGCTAACTTTAACTATCAGAGTTTTTTTCACTTTAATGATCTGATGATCTGTTTCAAGTCAATTTAAACTTTATTTTTTTAATAAGAAGTTAGATTTAAATTTAATTATTTAAATTCAATTTTAAATATTTCTTATCACTTGCACAATTGATCTGCGAATGATTTTTAATTTGATAACAACATTAACGATTATAACAATTAATCACCCACACGCAAACAATTATGTACAAATTACACAGACAGGATTAAGCCGTTATAACAATGTAATAAAAAAAAACCTACCAAATTGGACAGTGGCGTAGCTATATTGATTAAAGGCATATTGGAACAAATCAGTTTGTTACAGAGCTTCGGCCATGTGTATCCGAGATGTAATTTCCCCCAGTTCAGTACAAATAATCAGATATGCACGCAAATGAGACGGAATTAAATAAGCCAAAACAAAGAGCAGCTACTCTGACGACCCCATCGGCCGAAAAAACCAAGATCAACCGAGACTATTTCACTTTACCTCCCTATTTCGATCGCTTAAACTTAACTTTACTCCAACAACTTGTAAAGCGACGTATTGTTGCAGACATTGTCTTTGTTCACCAAGTATTAACTGGCGAAATCGACTCCTCAGCCCTTCTTGAGACGATAAATTTCAACCTGAATCCACGTAACTTAAGATCGCATTTAGATTGGTGCTTCACAAAACTAAATACGGTCAGAACGAGCCTTTCACAAGGATGCTGCGTGAGGTTAATCTTAATATCACCTTATTTGACTACAATTTGAGTAAATCATCGCTAAAAAATACTCCTCTATTCTATACTACCAGTAACCCAATAAATAGTTTTGCAGATGATAGTACACTGCACAAGTTATTCGTTCCCCTATCTTCAAAGGGTAAAATACACGAACGAATTAATCCCGCCCGGAGAGACGCTGCCATAAATGTAAATAACGACCTAAAATAAGTCGCCGATTAGGATCACAAAAATTTAATTAATTTTAATTCCACCAAAACACCGCTATTGATTGTTTCCAGATCAGATTGTTGACCAAGTTTCCGAACGATATTTCAATTAATATATGTGACGACCAAATAGACAAATGTTAAAGCATTCGTTTACTGTGAGTCACGTATAATGGCCATGGCAAAGAGCGCGTCAAGAAAACTCGGCCTCCTCAATAGATGTAAACAATATTTCACCCTGTATCCCTCCACATTTTTAAGTCTTATATTCGTCCATGTATGGAGTAGTGTTGTCAAGTTTGGAGCGCTGCATCTGCTACGATCCTGGCTCTTTTCGACTCTGTTCAATAGCGTTCTATACGAATTGTTAGTGATCGAAATTTAACATTAAATCTTGATTCCCTACAACATCGTCATTGCTGGTCTCGTTGTTTTTATAAATATCGTCACCAGCAGTGCTCGAATGAAATCAGATCCATTATACCTCAAACATATTCTTTTGCCCGTTTTACTCGTCAATCGGTCTGTGCAAACAGTAAAACTGTCGAGATTACTCACTGTCATAGTGACAAACTGCAAAGGAACTTCTTTGGGCGTACATCGTACAAATGGAATACTTTGCCTGAATCAATAGTCTCGAGTGCCTTCAATCCACAAACATTTAAAAAAAGCGTCCACAATCACCTCAGTCCGCATGTTGTTCTGGGACCTAGGTCTTCAAAGGTATCTTTGTGTTGTTGTGACACATTTTGTAATCCCTACTACACAACACTTATTATTAAAAAAAAAATTCCCCAAAAAAATTAAATCAAGTTAATTTTCCCTCCTATTCTATGTATATCGAAATATTTAACAGCTGTTATTGTATTGTATATTTTTGATGAAAAGAAATTTCGATTAATTTTGGTTGGAAAAGTAATCATGAAATAGAGGCGGAAAAATAGAATACTAAAGTTTATCTTAACGAGCAAGGCCGCTATCCTAGACTTGAGCACACACGAAACAAAATCACACACTTATTATTATTTATTTTACCCTGCAATTATTATATTTTCACTATACTATATTACCTTTAAAGTTAATCGAAACGATCATCATAATTATATCAAAATCAAAAAAAATTAATCCACAAAACAGCGAGCAACTAATTAATTTTAAAATTCATGACCAATTTTTAGTTTTTAGTATTTTCACCGTAATCAACAATTGATCTTATTCCCATCGACTGACTTTTAATTACAAAATGTCCATGTCGTTATAACAAAAAAATTATGAATTAACAACCTATCAAAATGAGACAGGAATCGATGAAAACAAAATCATTGCACACAGGGTTGAGAACGATGTGAATAAAAAGACGATAAGTTGTATTTATCGCGTTGATTGATGGAAAAGAAAGTTGTTTGGATAAATGAATTTTTACGGGGACCATTGCTTCGTAACTATTGTTGCACTAGTCCAGCGAAGTACTATGTTTGTTTCTCTTTCAATAATGGTCATACGAGTAACCGAACGTGAATAATAAAATTAGTTTTCTTCCACTAGGTTTATTTAAGGATATTTGCCCAACCACAGTTTATAGATTATGTAAATATTTAAAAAAACTAGAGAAAAAAAACAAAAACTCCAGCTTTTAGCCTAAACATGTGTCACCGGTTTTTATGATTAACTATCTTTAAGAAGAATTGACCTCCAACTTTAAAATATCTCAGAAACTAATCAAACAAGTACAAATTCAAATATTGTACAAATAATACAAAACTTACTAATGATGTCATAAATAATTAGGTTTTGATTAAACCAAGGATAGTTTGTTCAATAATATAATAGAAAACAAAAAATACATTTGATTGCACAAAACTTCTACAAGTTATCGAGTTGTAACAAATTTTTGGCCCTAAATAATTGATAGGTTGAAATTCCCCGAGCAGAAATTTGTCAGGGCTCAAGTAAGGCCCTGATCAGGTTTGCCCTAACCCGGATCAGGCATTAGTAGGGCTACCTGATTGGGCCCTGATCATGAGGGTAACGCTTTTGCCCTATCAGGTCCTGATTGGGATTACCGAATCAGACCCTGATTGGGATAGTCGGATCAGGCCCTGATTGGGATATCCGGACCAGACCCTGATATATATTTATATATTATATATATGAATTAATCAAATTAAAATAAAAAAATTACAATGGAAAAAATTAAAACATACATACCACCTTAATTACTATTATTATAGTTTTTCAGCCGAGAAGCGATAACTAAAATATGCATGAAACGATTTTAACTATATTCTTCTAAAATGGATAATACTCTAGTGAATTTTAACCAGTTGAAATTTCAGCTAGGGGTCAAATACGAAAAACCTGATCAGGACCGGATATATTCAAATAAGGTTAACCCTAAAAGGGTATTTTAAATCAGGCCCGGATCAGGCCCACATCAGATTGCCCTAATAGGGATTGCCCTTGTAGGACTGACCAGGCCCTGATCACGCCCTGACTGTATTCCCTGACATTTTTCCTAACTAATTTCTGCTCGGGTCGGTTCTCTTACATTCGGAGGAAAAATTAAACTCAGCACGAACTGAACTTATAATACAACCAAAAAATTTCTTGCATTATTTATTGAGTTTTCTATTTTACTTCAAATCGATCTCAATGTATCATGGTCACATTTTTGCTTAACGTACTTTAATAAAAATGAGGGCAATGAATTGCAAAATAGAATGCTGTAACTTCTATATCTAAAATCCTTTATTATACAAGAAACAACTATTTTCTGTTTACTATAAAAAAAATTGTTATGTTATAAAAATAGATCTACATATCTATATATACATGTATTATGTATCGCTATTAAATCTGCGATAAAAGTTTTTATTTTAAAGTTTTATTTCTTTTTATATAATCGACTTAAGAAATAAATCGACCGGCCGGATTGACTTTAACATAAATAATTCCTTTTTTCACTTTCTATGCAATTCGCATATACGATTTTATATGTGGATTTAAAATTCAAATGTTAAGAAATTATTAGTTTTTATATTTTTTTTTTCTGTATCTTCAAGAAATATTCCAATTTGATGGTATAAGAATTATGGAAAAGAAAAAACCTTTAAGCGATTTGTTTTTTGTAAATCTTAAATATTTATGTAAAATTTTATGCTGGAGGTAGAAATTATTGTTATAAAATATTTTTAAAAAAAATTTCGTTTTTCTTTCATCGTTTGTTATTATTTGAAGAGATATGAGAGCTTGATTTTATGTTGAAGAAGATTTTAGAATGCATATTAAAATTTTTAATAGAAATATGTCGCCGACTTTTTTGTGTGTGGCTTAATTACTGAGGTCATAATCAAGTCAGTCAGTCAAGTCAGTCTTCCTAGATACCATTGGTAATAATCGAAATTCATGCCAGCAACTTTACTTAATAACTACTTAATGTATGAGTGATATGATCTCTTAATCATCACTGATTTCTCTCTTACTCTCGCATAATACCCTGTTAATGAATTTGCCATGGACAATCAGCTCCTTTCGATTTAACATTATTCGATTTCTTTTTGAATATCCTAACACACGAAAATCTCGAGTACAATCATCATCGTTGTGAAAATGATTTCAGGTTGTTGTTTGCGATAAAATTCTTTCTATGCCTGCGTTTTGTTCGGTGTCATCAACCATCAGTTTGATATATATTCATGTGTTATTGCATCGGTGATACACTAAAACAGTCATATTTTCTACGATATTCAATACCCGAACAAAATTTCAAGACCGGCATTGAGGTATTGAAATGGATCCAGTTGAAATGGATCCCAAAACCAGTGTACTGACTTAAAACCGGTATTGGAAATTACATTAAAATCAGTAAATTAGTTTCCACAATATTTTTATTTTTGTCTCATGAGTCATGACGCAGATTAAATCATTCTAAAAAATCATTTCTTGAAACATTGTTGGTCCTGAATTTGTTCCCTTAGGAAAAATTGTCCGTGGCAATGGCAATATCGTTTCATCATACATCACTTCACGGATTAAATCTTGGTATTTTCGTTTCAGTATAGAATCAGAATATCAGAGATTAAGTTAATATCATTTAGCGGTTTGAGAGCGGACTAATTGGACTCTCTCTTTTTTAGATCTGATGCAACTTTTGCATTTTTTCCGATTATGGTATATAGTGAATAACACTTTAAAATAACAAAAGTGTATGATCGATTGTGACAGTTCAATTTTAATCAATAGGTTCAGAATTTCGTTCACCTTTTTCATTAGTAAATAGTGTTGGGTTGCTAGAATTACAATATGTATCAGAACAACTCAAATATATCTTTTAATACCATGATCCAACAACAACATGAATCAAAATTATTTTTGACTAGATTTCAAATTAATCTGTTTGATAATCTCAACCTTAATCGACTGTGTGCCTTGCAAGGTTTAATTCCGACTAGCTTCAATTTTTCGGATTCGAGAAATTATTTCCCCAGCTTTCCCCAGCACAATGCAGAATTGCACTCAAACAACATTAAACATTGAACGGCTTTAAATAAGTAAGGACCTTGGACTCTGACGACCCCCAAAGACGGAGGAACCAAGACCGTCACACACCCTACTTTTATATATATTCATTACATGTTAACCCAAAAATTGAAAAATTTCGCCATCCCTATTAGTTCATGTTTGATCTCACTCTTCCTTCGTAGCCAATCATAATGAGTAACCTTCAGAATTTAAAAACAACAATAGTTGCTCCAAGGTTTGTGGCAAAGAGCGATTGATGCAAAGAAACAATAATTCAATACTATGCAGTAGTTGCGTCAATGTACAGGCGATAGATAGTTGGTCATAAGTAATTATTCAATATAAGGCAATAATTGCCAGTGTACAGGTGGTAGTTGAACATAAGTCTTTTTTTTTATATAAACTAATTTTGACTAAAAACTTTCTATAAATTAATCCTTAAATCAATTTTACTAATTTTTTCAATTCAACTATAAAATTTATTTATTTTAACTAATTCATTTAATAACTAAAAATTTTCTAAATTTGTTTATTTAAATTGAACTATAACTTTAAAATTTTCAATAAAAATTATTATGAAAAAAAATATATGAAATCCAAAAAACTTGTCTATAATTTAAAATAATTCAAATAACGTTTGAAATTTTAGACCTTAAGTTTTTAGGATCTTCATTAACTGTCCAAATAATATATTTTTCACCAGTTTATATGTAAAAAAAACTACGAAAAAAAGCGCGAGGAAAGAAATGAAAAAGAAGCAACCATTGAATTAAATGTGTATCATGAAGAGACAAATCGATAAGATATCATGTCGACAATATCGAATCGGTAAATGCGGTTGAGTTATTTCAGATACAACTTCTTCGTAACAAATCTTTTACGACAAAATATGATTTTTCATAAAATACCTGGAACCGAACTATGATATATAGTTTCGAATATTTAATTAGAGTAATACGTAAAGAGAAATGAGTAAAACTAGATAGGGACGAACACATTGGAGCGAATAGATCCAGAACAGGTTTTCGACATGTTTATTGACTAAAAATAACCGGCTCGAATGGCCATGTTGAAAATTTCAACAAATCGCTGTCTTGTTTTTGCTAATAACTGCTAACTGCTCTTCGTTTACAAACTTAATTTATTTTAACAAAATTTCATAATAGTTAAAAAATAATTAGTTATTGAAGTTCTATATAGGTGATTTCAAAAAGCATCACAGCTCATAAGAAACAACAAAACATAAAACAAACAACTAGACGTGCGGTGTTGTCAGAGGTTTCATCCCTAAATGCAATGACCTTTTTATTCTATGCCAAGTGCTTAGTATACGTTCTTAATTTCATACAAAAGATTTTTCAATTTATTTGTTCTTCGATTTAAGCCGCCTGCTGGTTGATATTTTCCTTCCCGTTTTCGGGATCAATGAAAAAATTAAAACTAATTTTTTTTGTTATTGAAGACAAACAGCCAAAATTTTTAAAATTGTTTGTGATTACCTAAATAATTACATAAATATTTAAACAAGTTTTTTCGCAAACTAATTATTTTAAATAGTCAAGACTTATTTATCTTTTGCTTGACAAAAGTATTAATTTCTATGTAAACAATGTGAGTACATCTGTATTTTAAAAATTCACAGAAATCTGACTGAAATAACAAACACAAGCCACAAGTTACAAACCGTTCAAATACAACCGTTTAAATATTACATCCAACTATGCTATGTGTTTTGCGAATCACTTTTACTAGTTCCAAAGAATAACTCAACTATTTATTTAAAAATTTAAATATTGACATAAATATAAATTTTTTTTAAATCTTACTTAAACTAAATCTACTTTTGTTGGTGTTAATTAATTCTAATTACAATATTTATTTATTTTATTTACAGATGGTATTTCCGTAAAATAAAACGAATAGAGGCAGAAAAAAAATTACTACTCCCAGAAAATGAACATGGTGCATTTTTAATTCGTGATTCCGAAAGTCGACATAATGATTATTCATTGTCTGTTAGAGATGGTGATACGGTTAAACATTATAGAATTCGTCAATTGGATGAAGGTGGATTTTTTATAGCTAGACGAACAACATTTAGAACATTACAAGAATTGGTTGAACATTATTCAAAGGATTCAGATGGTCTATGTGTGAATTTGTGTAAGCCGTGTGTTCAGGTTAGTTGAATTTTCTTTATATTAAACCCACATTATATTATCAATTACTTTGAATATTATTTAACATATATTCGCTGAAAAACTATGTTTAATTGGAATTTCAACTGAATGAATGTTGTTTTTGTTGCACAATTTGATAAATGATAATGAAAACTTTATTAGTCATCATTAATATTTTATAACGCAACGAGATTTGGGTAATTTTTAATATCGTGTTAATTCGGAAAATGTTCTTAAAAGATGGGGGCTGGCACAATTAAATGCTGTGGCAAACGATGAAATTCAAAAATTTTTAAACGATTTTGAGAAATACAAAAACTGATCTATACCTATAATTTCAAAGTTGGTTCAAACATTCAAAGTTTTTTGCATATAATGTTTTTTAAATTATAGGACTAATCGATTGTGTGGATAATCGATAATTTTTTTCTGTATATGTTCTATATAGGCTGTCAATAGTGTCCCTCACCTGTATTAATTTTCAATTCACTCAATTTTATGGTCGAGTTTTACTTCAAGATATAGTTTAATTGATTAGTTTTATATGGGTGATCAGTCCATTAGATTAGATTATATTAAATTCGGTAGTAATATGTTGTACTGCGACCAATTTGATCTATTGTACCGCACCCTTCTACTCCCTGGTGAATACCCAGTTAGAGCACCTCTTCCAATCGAGCATCCTTTAGGAATTTCAGGATATGGAGAGGTTTAAGTTTATGCAGGTCACCAGATTCACGCCAGTATCACAGAGCGATTCTTCGAACTTACATTTGGCGATAATGACCATGTCATCCGCATGCTCAAGACATTTAATTCCCTGGTTACTTAATATAACCAGAATTTCATCCACCACCAGACTCCACATGAGGGGTGAAAAGACCTCAGTTAGTGGTCCCTAGGCTGATTTTACAATCTCAAGCCTTGGTTTCTGCTACTCTAGTTCTCAGCATCTCACACATCCCATCAGTGGTGTTGCTGTTAGCCTTTTTCTCCTTTCGAGCCTTCTTGACCGCTCGCTCCATGTGATGTATTATCGAATGCTTCTTCAATGTCTAGAAAGGCACAGACAGCAACTTCTTTACTGTCCGCTGCCTCTTCTAATTCTTTCGTAAACCTGAACGGCGTAGTTTCCGTACAGGGGCTAATCCGTCCACTCTTGGTGATTTGTATGACTGGAAGGTGCATATATGGCCTACTTAATACGGTGCTCCGTAAACACCCCCCTGTCCTCTGGGCTTGGTTTTTTTCTTTTACTTTTTTTCTTACTTGCGTTTTCTGCACACTAGTTTATGGTTATGCTTATGCCGGAAAGTGTGTTTCTAGAAGAAGAGCTGCTATCTGCTACAGGCGTCACAGAGATATCACAAAAGATTCTGAAGCTACTCCTCTTTGCCCTCCTGATCTCTTTATTGTAGGTGGTAAGCATCCTGGTATACTCTTCCAAGTTTCCGGATTGTTTTGCTCTATTGAAGAACATCCGTACTTCGGTGCTTAATTTTGACAACTCATTGTTCTACAAAAACGCACCCCTCTGCTCCTTAACCTTAGCAAATAGGTAGCTGGCTTCGAACGCATTGGTGATTGCCAGGTTTAGCTCCGCTACAGCTTGTTCCAGTGCGGCATAGTGTTTTACTGTCCCTCTAACTGTTACCAGCTTAGTCTCAAGCTCTCCTCAAATTGATTCCATCTTGTGTTCCTGAAATTCGGGGCTGAATTGGGGCTGATTCCTCTTTCGTACTATCCAGTTCAAACATAATCATTCTATGATCTGACAAAGGGGTTCATATGAGACTCCATGTAATATGAACTGTTCTACATCGGTACTTCTTACGGTTAAATCTAACACTTGCTGTCTTTCGCTTGTAACTTAATGAGTATGTTCCCGACGTTAAACACACTAAGGTTTTCTGTAAGTAAAAATTCTCACAGAAACTCACCTCTCTGGTTAGTTTCTGTTCTTCGTTATGAGCATTTGCATCACTTCACACCCAATGATAAGAGGCCACTACTTTTTGTAGTACCAGTCCACCAGCCCATGGACCTCTATTGGCGGTATCATTGCCCCTTTCTCTGCCAGTATACTGGTGCTACCACTACCTGCCGGCGAATACCACCGAGTGGTTGACATGACAACCAAGTCTCCTGCAAGAAAATCTGAAATATAAATATAATTAATATTTTTCCTAATCATAATGCACGCTCTAGGTGAGAGTGCAGTAGCATCCTATACTACCTTCGCCTTGCTGTTTACAAGGCTCTTTACTATCGAGGGTTCCTCTATCAGTGTGAGCTTTAGCTGTTTTTGTCTAAATGCACTGGCCACCACAACTGACGCTGCTATGGCGTGGTGGACATTTACTTGGGCCACGTGCTAGCTTCTTGACGCCTCCATTAGATGTTGTTGGGAAGGGCGTATCTGCCCCCTCATTCATAAACAACCTCTCCTCCTCATCGGTTTCCTCGTCATTGATACTACTGCAATCCTCTGCAGCAGGATTCTTCGCCTCTTCCACAATCATGTCTGCCACCTCACTGGCGTGTCGTTAAGGTTGCGGCTTCAACCGGAAGTTAAGGGTATTCCCTACCTTCGATAAGGCAGTCTTTGCCCTGTCGTCGATCATTACTGTCAGGAGATTGCCTGTGTTCTCATCCCGACAGCTTCCAATCCTTGATGAATAAGCCGGCGTTTTGCCCTCTAGTAGCGCGAGAGACTTCTCCCTGGGCTCAACACTCCTTGGGAGAAAAACGGTAATATTGAGAGGAATCGAAATATTATCTCCCAATTTCATCACAAGTGAATGTTTGCCGACTTTTACGTTAGGTAAAATGGACATGAGCTATTTTACCGTCTGCACCTCGTCATGTTCTACCATCACATGATCAGGTTTGAAGTGAATCCCCTCCGAACCCGATCCTGTGATCAGCACATCCTATGGCTAGTTGGTTCACTAGCCCTGCGTCAATTAACCCTAGCTCATCTGCGCTAAGCGTCGTATGAGGATAATCCTCATCCAGGATAGCCACCTTAATTACACCAGCATTAGCTGGTACATACTTGGTTTGCGATGGTCTCTCTGTCCAGACCGGTGACTATCCTAAGCTTCATTGCTGCTTTTTCCTACGGTGTCGTAGGAAATCTGTCTTGCCGCACGTTCTCATTTGTGGCGGTTAAGGCCTTCTCTTTCCGTTCTAGAACCTTTCTTTTTGAGTCCACCGGAGACATTCTCTCCGCGATGATCCTTAGGTACCACCTGGTACTAGCACCACTGAGTCCCCGCATTAGTAGGTCGTCCAGCACCCCATGCTCTCCTAAAAATGGTAGAGGTGGACCTCTCTGCCTAATGCACCTGTTGCTTCTCTTTGGCATTGTGCTATTTTCTGCCGACATGGCAGCTTTACTGATCCCAGCCACCGCTGTGTCACTTGGCACCGGTACATTCACATGATCAGCATGAGACTCGCTCCTGCGCCTGCCCCTTGTACCTCCTTCCCTCGTCAACGTGGTGACTTCCCTTTTTTCTGTTTACGTTTTTGTAAAAATTTCCATGTTGTTCCCATGAATTTCACGGGTTGGTAGGTCGACCAAGTGGAGTCCTGATTAACTTGGCACGGTAAAATACACCTGGAGGTGACCCGGTATCCTGGTGGCTCCGTTCGTGACTGAGCTATTTGAATTGGCCTCCAGCCTGGGTGATCATTGGCACGACACGTGTTGCATGACACCTTTGCTACTCATTTAGAGTGAACCGCTCCTCACCTGGATCATTAACACACGTGCAAGCAAAGAGCACATAGATCCGGACGCGACAGCATTATGGAGCTCTTTAAACATAAATATATTTCTTTAAATCAGCTAACCCACTCTTTAATATTTGAGGCAGAAAACATTTCATCAATACGTAACATAAACAAATTCTAATTGTTCGTGCAGCAGCGTTAATATTTCCAACCCTATAGCATTAATTTTAGATGTTAAGTTAATTTATGTATAAGATCAGAAATAAAAGCTATTTGGTGAGGTTCAACACAAATAACCTAAAAAGTTCTTGAAACTTCAGTATTCCTTGTTTGGGACAATGCATATTAGGAGTGAATAAAGTGCTTTTCAAACCAATTTAAAATGTTCAAACAAAACACAAAAGAGAATAATTTGATTCTTAGATCATTACTTAGTCTTACTATATTTAGTCTTACTCCATACCGTAATTCTAAGATAGTTTATATTCACCTGGTTTTCAAAATCTGATTTCTTCAGACTTCAAGATAATTATCTGCAACGAATTATAATTGCATTATGTTTGTGGCGTTTGTCAGACCATGTTCCTCATTCTACGACTGAATTGCCGACGGTTCCTGAATGATGTATACAAATTTGGTTTTTGTTGTGTTAGAAATATTCAACACCAGAAATCAGAATAAAGTCTTTATTGGCACTAAACAATGCTCCGAGTTCCGACATATTCAAATTTTACTCCAAGTCTAGTGAATTGCGCTAATCCATTCAAGATCGCTGTTTGAACTGGAGTATATAAGCCAGTTAAAATCATCATCCACATCAAAAGAAAGACTGAAGATTTTTAATTGCTAAAATATCAAAACCCCTAAAAACACTTTTCAGTAGCTCGGATATTCCAAATACGTTTTCCTTGTTAATCGGAAGGTGCTAAATTTTACAAATGCTTAAATGTTTTTTATTCCATCCAACAACGTACACGCTTCACAACACATTAATTCCTTTCCATCCTCCTATGACGGATACAAGTTTGCATTGTGGTGTAGATACAATATCCAAACCCAGAATAAGTTTTGTATGTCCATTTGTCCACTGACCATAATAGGTGATCTGCCTCTTACGTACCACTTATAACCGATTAACTTAACCTCAGACATTTGCAATAAGTGGAGTAACAGTCACAAACAAACCAAAATAACGCTATCATGTCAATTTCACAAAGTTCTGGTCAATTCAACTGGTGTTCAAACATATTCTAATTTCATTGGTTCTGACGATTCCGGTTCAACGTAATTTGTTTTGTGGTTTTAATTCCAAAGGTTACGACCAACCCCGTGGGCGACCTAATTTTTCATGTAGAAAATAGCCAAACATCTAACAATTGCTCTTCAAATAGTTTCAGAGCTAATTATGTTTTGCATCAAACGTTTAGAGAAAAATTTAACACACGTCATCGATGTCTGCTTCGCTCTTTCTAGATTTGTGCTAATCAACAAATTCGAGCACGTTTCACAATCAAAAAAATCTTTGTTAGAAAACTACAACTTCTAACAGCTCAGCACCGTGCTGAAGCTTAATCGAGTTACGGGTCTAGGATGGCAGCATATTTTCGTTTTGTATATACTTATGGCCAGTTTTTGGTAGCAACTGTCCTATTTTGACTAATTCTGATTACTTGGCTATCTAGAGCTTCCTGTCAGCAGATTTTTTTCACTTTGTTTTTTTTTACCAAAAAATTCACAAAATTAGTAATCGCAAATCTTGGCGAATTACATATAAGCTGAATGGTGGGACCATAACATGCAGACGAATATTTTTTTAGAGGATTTGAATTTTAAATAAAATTACAAAAAGATTAATTTTATTCATGAAACTATTTTTATTTAGAGTTCAGTTTATGCCATTAATTAAAGTTTAAATATAATTTCGGACATATGTCCATCTCGGCTATTCCTGGCGATCTTCAATCTGTCAGTGAAATTTTTAACGATTTTTTCGGATAAATCTGTGCTTATTTCCCCTTTAACTTGTTCGATGTTGGCTTCCAGGGCGTTGATTGTTGCTGGTTTGTTAGTATATACCAATCACTTTACATATTCCTTTACATATACACAAAAAAATAATCGGATAGGGTTAAATCACATCATCTAGGAGGCCTTTTAACAGGCCTAAATCGGGAAATAATGTTCTTCGTTAAATTTTGTTTTTAGCAAATCATTTGATTCTCTTGCTGTAACTCTCTTGTCGAACCTCATTTCGTCTGGATCTATGTTTTCCATGTTTTCAAACAAAACATCGTTGATCATGGTTAAATAATGTGCTCCATTGATCGTTACGTTAACTCCAGCATCATTTTTTATAAAATAAGATGATACCGTTAGCATGCAATCCACACCAAACAGTGACTTTTCTGGGTGAAATGGTGTTTCCATTATCTGCTTGTTAACCAAACCATTCAGTCAAAATTGAACTTCATCACTTATCAAATTTTTTCGATAACAAAAAGGATCTTCGTCCAACTTTCCCAGAGTAAAGTTAACAAACATTCGATGCTTTAAATGATCTTTAATTTCTGTACCATCTGGGTTTTATACGGATGAAGGCCAAGATATTTGCTCAAAATGTTTCATGTTGTGGTTGGAGAAAGTCCAAGTTGTTGCGAACGATGTCTGATCAATAACTCTGGATCTTAACTTACACTTTCACTTACAGCGACTGTTTAACATTTCTTGATGCTAGGCCAACGTGGCCAACGGCTAGGCCAGTGGCTAGGCTAACGTGTTGGCCTAGCATTAATAAGAGTAAATCATGGTAGGAAATTTACCATCAGTACGACGAACTGTTTGTCCTGAGGGACGATTATGTCGACCATAAATTTCACATAATTTTGTATGAGTTTCAGGAATTGAAGATTGATTTTCAAAGTAATTTCAAAGCGTTATTGTGGCATAAGTCTTTCCATGATGAAATGGCAAACTATAATAAATAAAATTTACATATCCTATTCTCGAATGCTTCCCGAAGTCTATAGAGAAATATTGTTTCTTCTAAGTTCAATTTCTCTGATGCTTTTATCAATAATTTCGCCGAATGAACTGATGCAAATTTTTAAAGACATAATACCAATACCACTATTACTTAATTTCTGTGATTGACTCCTTTGGCTATGCTGGTAACTTGAGCATGAGTTACCAAACGATCCATAATATATAGCACTTTAGGCAGGATCTTACCATAGCCGGAATCGTTCATTCTGCTGGCTATTAATACTTCTGTTCCAGGAGTGCATAGTGTACCGGGTACTCTTCCCTCACTCACTGATTACAGAGCGTTGTAGGAAATAATTCATGATGTTGTTTCGGCTATTCGTATTATTGCTTAATCTTCTGGAATTTCCTTGAAACCTAAATTTCCAAGTCGATTTAGCAATTATGTGTTATGCACTTTGATATTTCTTAACCGAAGCTTGAAATACTGAAAACCCAATGCAGGTTTTGTTTCGCAGATACTGTCTCAACAACACATTGCTGAGATATAGTGTAATTGTTGAAGTTATTTCCAACTTGATTCTGTATTCAGAATTAAACGACAGTTTTGGTTCTTCGCCTATAAAGGTATTGCTTCCACTTCAGTAGCATATCTTGCTGGTGTTCCATAAGTCAGACTTAGCTCCTCTAACCGAACTGAACCTGTTAGTTTTGTTGAATGGAGTGATCATTCTAAAGGGAATTTAGTCAACTTTTCGTACGTTAATTGAAACTGTCCGTTTCTTTTAGTAGGCTCCCAAACGTGTAACTTCGAATTCCACATAGTTTATAAATTAATTGATTTTAATGTACACAAAAGATTCTCCACAGGCAAATCAGTGTTTCCGTTGATAAACTGCATCATAGCAAGTTTCTCTTTTATAATATCAGGTTCAGGTGACTTCTAGCTAGAGGACTGGCAAATCATGACGTGGTGATTTTTCTCTAGTTGCATGTGTGGTTCCAGACTACAAATCAATATTTTTGAGCTAATAATTAAAACTAAACAAATTTGTTATGGTTATCTTTGGACTAAAACTTGTTGAACGTATTTTAGCAAACTCATACATATACTTATAGCAGTAAAATTAAACATAATTTTCTTTTTAATAATTTCAGATCGAGAAACCTGTTACAGAAGGACTATCACATCGTACAAGAGATCAATGGGAAATCGATAGAAGCTCATTGAAATTTGTTAGGAAATTAGGATCAGGACAATTCGGTGATGTGTGGGAGGGATTATGGAATAATACAACACCTGTTGCTATCAAAACATTGAAATCTGGTACGAAAGTTTTTGCTACTCTACATATTGTAGATAATAATTATAATAAGAAAAAATTAAATAACTGTGCAAGTGTTATGTATGTTTTTGTTTAACTTTTTTTTGTATGTATATCAAATCCTTTATCTCAAATTTAGTAAGAAAACGAAACTAAAATCTGGAAAATTGATTATAAGTTAAATGATTTTCATGGCTCAATAAATTTAAAATAAATAAACGGACATTGGACAGAAAGCTATATAATCAAAAAAAATTATATTTAAGTTTATAATTTAAAGATATCCGCTGGAACGATTTAATAGTCGTTATGGATGCATCGTCATTGCATGATTTTAAGTTAAATTTGACATTAAATACATAATTTTTTTTTTATGTTGGTAGCTAATAATCTCATCCGTTATCACCATCTAAATTGACAAACAAGGTTTTTAACTAGAAAGCGCGTTCGTTATTCAATGAAACAGTGTTGGTTTATGTCGTCGATTACAATTGTGGTTGACAATAAAGTTCAGCAGAAAATGTAAGGCATGAAAGATTTATTTTGTCATGAAGATCTCTCTTGAAAAAAAACGCAATCTTTCGTGTCATAGTCAATTTTTTAAACTTTTCAGTTAGTAAAGTCCCTGATTACGTTTTTCACCAAAGGCACCTTAAGTCAAAATGTTCAGTAGTTTGAACTGTGTTTAACTGTAATTAAGCGTTCACTTCATGTTGCCGGATACATCAAGACTTTTGGAGCCCATGTTTGTTATAGATGGATGGTCTTAATTTGAAGCTGTAACAACGTTGAGTTCTGACTACATATTAGATTTTTTAGTTGATGGTGTCCATAAAATTAAATTAGGTTTATCAATTTGGAATATATCCCTCATGGTGTGATTGAATGTTACCAAACGCTAGTAATTATTTGTATGCCGGAGCAATATCATTAATTTATTTGGTTGCTTGTTGATTTACATTAGATATTTGAATATTTGCATTAAGCATGTAACGACAAGAAATGAAACGAACACCGTAGCCGTTGGGTATAAAAAGTGCGTATAACGGTTTTGTTATCACTTTATCTGAATAAATTTTTTCACGTTTATGTAACTGAATTTGCTTTATTAGATTCATTTTTAATTAAATATATTCATATTAAATATTAAATATTTTCATCAAATAAATTTTAATATTAATTAATCAATTTGTCAATATTAATATGAAATTAAGCAACGAGTAATGTAATTTTAAATAATAACAAATTGTAAAATTGATAAATCCTAGTTGGTAATTAAAGTGATACTAATAATGATCTAATAATCGACTCGATCAAACACAATGCCCCATATCTTCTTAACGAGAATTTTCTATCTTTGTCCCTTTTTTTATATACATTGGTCAATTTTACGTTCAATAATTATGCAGCATTTCCCTTACATGATTTCAAAGTACATTTGAATCAGGGAAAAAAGGATAAAATCATAAACATTATTTTTCTCTATCAAAACACAACACACAAAACACGCGCCATTTCTAGTCATATCACAAAATAAAACATTTAATAAATTCTGAACTACCTCAACCTCATTTGCATAGAATACTTTCATCAAAGTTTCATATTCTCTCGTGATTTATGTATCGCCCAATTTTTATTATTGTGGCAGGTCAATTTATAAAATAATAAATTGATTAACGGAGTTTCTTTGGATATTTTTATCTTGGATTATTTATTTTGTTATAGTGGAGGAACTGAAAATAGGATCATAAGTTGTTTAATACTGAACTGTTTTTCGGATGGTTTTGTTCTTACTTTAGAGTACGAAACAAAATGGACGGATCGTTACAAGATTTTATGGTACAAAAATCTAACGAAATTTATTTTGAGGATCAGTTGTGGTTTACACAATTATTAACCTTATGTTATTTAAGTTATCGTTGAAAAACGAGGATTGTGAAAGTTTAATAGTTATTATAACATAAGCTTATATATATGCGTTATCTGTCAACTTCTGAATAAAAATTCTGGGTTTGCCATGCTCTTTTAGTTGATACCGACGAGTTTTATTTTCTAGTTGATGCACAATAATGTGCTCTCCAGAAACAGCTGGAATATGACGCGGTCTCTCAAACTCGGTCATCATCCATATTCTCGTTTGGCTTTAAAAGACTTTCTGTGACCATAAAACTCAACGTTGTTTCTGTTTTTACATTTTGCGAAAAGACTGTTCCATGCATTGATCATGTCAGACTAAAGTGTAGAAGTAGCGACCAAAACTACTGCTTGCCACGAATGTTCACACGGTAGTTTTCGACTCCATTTTCATATGCATCCACTCCGCCCATACCTTTATTAACCATCGCAAGCTATTGAAATAGTTTATGCGATTGCAAACGCGTCTGTCTGTGGACAAGATTTCTTAGAAACCACTTGACATATTGACCCCAAATTTAGTACACAAGTATCTTAACAGGTCGTTCAATAAGTCCGTAGGATAAGTAAGAAAAAAACAACATTTTGACAAAACTCGATTTTTTTATTCAACATAGTTGCCTTCGAGGGCGATACAACGAGTTTAGCGATTTTCCAACTTTTCTATACCACTTATATAGTACGATTTCTCTTTCTCGTCAAAATAGGCCTCAGTTTCAGCGATTACTTCATCATTGGACTTAAATTTCTTTCCAGCAAGCATTCTCTTGAGATCTGAAAACAGGAAAAAGTCGCTGGGGGCTAAATCTGGAGAATATGGTGGGTGGGTAAGCAATTCAAAGCCCAATTCATTCAATTTTGCCATCGTTTTCATCGATCTGTGACACGGTGCATTATCTTGGTGAAACAACACTTTTTTCTTTTGCAAATGTGGCCGTTTCTTTGCGATTTCAGCCTTCAATCGATCCAAAAGTTCACAGTAATACTCGCTGTTGATGGTGGTTCCTTTTTGGAGATAGTCGATGAATATTATTCCGTTCGTATCCCAAAATACAGACGCCATCACCTTACCGGCCGACTGTTGCGTCTTTGCTCGCTTTGGATTCGGTTCGTCGACTGCTGTCCACTCAGCTGACTGTCTTTTGGATTCTGGTGTGTAATTGTGAAGCCATGTCTCATCCATTGTCACATATCTACGATAGAATTCCCTTTTATTGCGGTTTAACAGTGCCAAAGACTCCTCCGAAGCATCGATTCGTTGTTGTTTTTGGTCGACTGTGAGCTCACGCGGCACCCAATTTGCACAGAGCTTTCGCATACCCAAATGTTCATGTAAAATGGTAAAAACACTACCATCTGCTACCTTTACAATGTCAGCTATTTCGTGCACCTTCAATTTGCGATCGTTCATAACCAATTTGTGAATTTTTTTTATGTTTTCTGGAATAACAGCCTCATTTGGGCGTCCACTGCGCTCTGCATCTTTTGTGCTGGTACGACCACATTTAAATTCAGCCATCCACTTCTCTACCATTTGTCTCGATGGAGCAGAGTTTGGATAATGTTTATCAAGCCATTGTTTGGTTTCCACTGTATTTTTTTTTCATCAAAAAGCAATGCTTTATTAAAATTCGAAATTCACTTTTTTCCATTTTTTTTCAAAAACAAAAGTTGCTTCACACAAAATGCTATAACTCACGAATAAATAGTCAGATTGCTGTCAAATTTATACACGTATCGTTTGAAGGTTAGTACTAAATAAAAATCATATGGAAAAAGTTCTAGTAACGCCATCTATGTGTCATCCTACGGACTTATTGAATGACCTAGTAGAACAATACATCCTTTGGCGTTGATTTTCAGATCCAGAGGTCAATTGTGATCCGAAATATGGGGTCCGAAGTGCGTATGTGTATCTGTCTGTGGACACAATATCTCAGAAACTGATTGGCCTTTTGCCTGCAAGGTACACAGGTATGTTATGCCAACATCTCTCAAGACATGGATTTGATTGATTGACCCAAGATATTGGAGTCAACCTAGATATGGAGGTCTAAAGGTATGTGTCTGTCTGTATCAGGACACGATATCTCAGAAACTACTTGATCTGGTACACTTTATTTGGTACACAGGCCAATATCTCCCTTGTTTTTGTCCTTACCCTTTTATATTGTATAAATATTTAATTTAAACTAAAAATATCACACGAAATGATATCTTCTTCTTTTCAAAATAGCGCCAACAAATGGCAGCAAATGTCAGAAAAATTATGAAATTCGGTTTCAGTACTAGATATTGTATAGTACAATATCTGATTCGTTGAAACGAACACTTGGGAGCACTTTAATGTTTCCAGTAAGTACGAAAAATATTCATGTGATGTATTCATCCATTGGCACGAACTCGTCATCATTAGTTTTTCGATTTTTTTTGGTTTAGTATTTTATATAATTATTCAAAAATATGTCTTAAAACAAAGGTGTTTTGGAAGAAGAGGTATGGTGGGAATGAGAGAATTAGACTACTATAGAATTTTTGTTGAATACACATCAAATCAAGGTAGCTTACAGTACTAAGTGCATCATACATAACTATCACCATCATAGCTTAACAATTTTTAGAAAAAAAAGTTTTAATTTTTTTTTATCCAATTGTTCCAATCATACTCAAATAAAATGCTTTCAATTTTTCAACTGCTTGAAACAAATTTCTGTATTACATCTCTCTGAAGTTGTTTCAGTAGTACTTCCAAGTTCACTGTACATGTAATAATCACTTAGAGAAAAATATATTTTTGCCATTAATCCGTTTTTTGTCTATTGACTAAAAATATCGGGATTAAATTCTCTATTGCAATATAATAATTGACATAGGATTGTGAACGATTTCAGATGTAAATTTCTTATGTCTATTAAGAATTTAACTTTCTATACCAAATAAGTTAGTATTTATTGGGAGCTGTATTGAATAGTAAATATTTTATAGTCGGCCAAATACTCCCATCATAATAGTATCAATATGTTTTACATTTTATGGGTAGTAAATTAAATGAAAATTTTAAAATAAATCGATTTACGAAATAAAATAAGTTTATATCAAAATCAATTTCATTTTATATTTTTATTTATTTCATAGGTACAATGGATCCAAAAGACTTTTTAGCTGAAGCACAAATCATGAAAAAATTACGTCATAATAAATTAATTCAATTATATGCCGTATGCACAATTGAAGAGCCAATTTATATCATAACTGAATTAATGAAACATGGTTCATTATTGGAGTATCTACAAGGAAAAGGTAGATGTTTAAAATTACCACAGTTAATTGATATGGCTGCACAAATTGCTGCTGGTATGGCGTATTTGGAATCACAAAATTATATTCATCGTGATTTAGCTGCTAGAAATGTATTAGTTGGAGATAATAATATTTGTAAAATTGCTGATTTCGGTTTAGCTAGGTAATTTTTTTATCTCATTAGTATTTTAAACATTGTGTTGACTTGATAAAAAATTATTTTTTTTGTTTTGAATAGATTAATCAAAGAGGACGAGTATGAGGCACGAGTTGGAGCTAGATTCCCAATTAAATGGACAGCACCAGAGGCTGCAAATTATAGTAAATTTTCAATCAAATCTGATGTTTGGAGTTTTGGAATATTATTAACAGAATTAGTTACATATGGAAGAATTCCATATCCTGGTAAGATTTTATTTCTTTGTTTTATTACAGTGCCTAAAAGATTATCTAAAAGTCAGAACCAATTAGTGGTCTACGTAAACATAATTTTGCTGGTGTGATTCGATGGATTTGATAAACTATATTTGAAAACTAGATTACCACCCCGATTACTGAAGTCGTGTCAGATCAGGTGACATGACTATAGTCATGTCACTTCGCTTAAAAATTGGTATTATTAAAGTCGATAAAAACGGTCACGACTAAAACTAAAATTCTGACACGAAAAAACTCCGCCAATTTTAGCCACTTTATCGCTACGTCCTAACTTTGGTCTGTATGGTAAGCCACATAAAGTGTTGTTCTCAGGTTGAAAAGAAACTCGGCTCAAAACCGCAGGGTACGAAATGTGGAAGATCAAATTGTTGCATGCTTCTAACATTCCTATTCTCGTTTTACTCATCACTCGATTAGTTCTTATAACTAACCTAGCAAGACCACGTCTATTTTTTCCCAAAAACTTTCAAAACTATAAGAAACCAAATTCAAGCTAATATACCAAGTTACATCAAAATCGAGTGACAATGCTTAGTTATAGAACTTTCAAATAAATATTTGCATGTAAGGTTCTCCTCCCCTTTGTCCAGAAGCTTTCAAAATTATGGACAATTATACCAAAAACTTCTTCATCGAGTGTCATCAGAATCAAATAACATAGCTTAAAGTTCTAAATAATCGGTTGTTCAGGAGAGAGCCCATCCAACCCCTTTGTCCAATTTTGTCCAAACCCCTTTTCAGATCACAAAAATTTAGACAAAAAAATTGAAATCGGTGCCGTCTGTTCAATCAGCTTCTATTCATCTCGTTCCATTGCCAGGTGGCCCCAGTTTCGACATCCTATATCACGAAGGTCCTGTACCTCGTTTTTCGATTGTAGTTTGTGCTTGTGAGGGAAGAAAGTGCTGGAAATGTGTTTTAAGTTCTGCACTTCTACCAATTTGAGCATTGAAGTTACCTACCACGATTTTATACCGTGCCGTGGGATGTTATTGATGACTTCTTTGAGTTCAAGGAAGCACATGTTTTTAATGTCATCTGCTTTGTCTTCAGTAGGTGCATGGACATTGGCAAACGTTAATTTTTTTGCGTGTCGAGTCCAGTGTACAGAATTCATAACAAATAATTTTTTTACGGAAACGGATGTGGGTTTAGCCTTTCGCCCAGCCCCAAATTTTTATGAATGTCCTGATGTTCAAGGTCTCAAAAAACCTCTCTCTCTCTGGCGTTTACATCCCATGGAGGGATTTTGCCGTCTGTGCAATCAGCTTCCAATTATCTCGTTCCATGATCAGTTGACCCCAGTTTCGACATCCTATATCACGAATGTCTAGGTCTTCCTCTTCGACGAACACCAGCTGGTTGTTGTTGGGACGCTTTTTTTATTATTCTATCCAATGGAGCCCTTTCTACATGACCAAACCATCTAATCCGGTTGGATTTAATGAATCCGATTACATCGCAGCCTCCAAGAAGCTGTCTGATTTCATGATTCATTCGGATTCTATACTGATTTTCAGCAACTTTACATGGACCATAAATTGTTCGTATGACCTTCCTCTCGAAAGTTGATAAAATTCTACAATCGGAGGAAGTCAGTGTCCAGCTTTCACTTCCAAATGTAAGCACAGGTCGAATTAATGCTTTGTAAAGTGTGAGTTTACACGACCGCGAAGGATGTTTTGATCGCAGAAGTTTTGAGTATGCGTAGAAAACTCTGTATGCGGCAGAGACACGGGCTTTGATATCTGCCTGCATGTCATTTGACCATGTTATTACAGACCCGAGGTATTTGAAGTTTTCCACGCGTTCCACTTCATAGTCGCCAGCATCCAGATTTACGGGAGGTATGTTCTTGGATGTTGTTAACACTTTGGTTTTGTCGGTGTTGATGCATAATCCAAGTCGTTTAGCATTTCTTTCAAGCTGAGAGAGACTATCCTTAATATCGCTTGTTCTACGTCCGAGAAGCACAATATCATCTGCGTAGCCAAGAAATTGACTAGATTTGTTATATATGCAGTTTTGTGTCTCAATTCGGCTTTTTCTTATCGCGTACTCGAGCGCCAAATTAAATAGTACGGGCGCGAGTCGAACACCTGATGTTATATCGAAAGGATCAGAAACTGACCCTTCGATTACTATTCTACAATTTGATCCCGATGTTGTGAGTTTGCACAGAGAAACAAGTTTCTCTGGGATACCAAGGCATATGAGTGCGGACCAAAGGTTGTCGCGGATGATACTATCATATGTTTGCTTGAAATCAACGTAGAGCTGGTGAATGCTGATGTTGTACTCCCAACATTTTTCTAGAATCATCCTTAAGGTAAAACATTGATCTGTGGTTGAACGGTTGGGACGAAAACCACACTGATAGTCACCGATGATAGATTCGGCGAACGGGATGAGTCGAGCAAGTACGACATTAGCTAGTATTTTATATGCAGTGTTCAACAGTGCGATGCCACGACAATTCGCACACTTTAGACGGTCACCTTTCTTATGTAGCGGAACAATGAGAGCTGTTTTCCATTCAGCAGGTAGTTCTTCTTGGTCCCAGATTGCAAGAATCAGATCATATATACGTGAGACCAGAGCTGCTCCTCCATTTTTCAAAAGTTCTGCGGGAATACCATCGAAACCTGGTGATTTGCCATTTTTCAGTTTTTTAATGGCAGCTTCCACTTCTTCTATTGCTGGGTAAGGGACAAAAATCTCCTCATTTGATGGAGAAATTGCTCGAATAGGATGAACTTCATTCGTTCTATTCAGTAGGTCTTGAAAGTGGCATCGCCACACTGCCAGCACATCGCGTTCACTTGTTGTAAGTTCATTATTTTCATTTTTGATGGCTGTAGATCTTAGGTGGAAATCTTTGGTCAGATTCCGTGCATTGACAAAGCACTCTTTTGAATTTCCGTTGGCCGCATGTTGGTCGATGTTTTCGATGCAGCTCTTCATGTGTTCGCGTTTCTTTTTACGTAGAACTTTTGCTGAGGCTTTTCTGGCTCATAGATAATCAGTTTGGGAGCTTCGGGTGTTCCTTGTTAACCATTTTTCTCGCAGTTTTTGTTTGTTTTCAACGGATTGGCGGCATTCGTCGTCAAACCATTCGTTGTGTGATTTCGGTGGTCGTTTTCCGATTGTAGTTTGTGCTGCGGCTATAATGGTTGATTGAAGCGTTTGCCATTCTTCTTGTATGTTTAATGGCATCTCAGAAGAGATGTCATGCTCTTCTATGTTTTGTGTTATTATTTCCTGATATCTATTCAGCGTTTCCGGATGTTTAAATGCTTCGACATTCCAGCGAACGGTCTTTTTTGCTTGCCTATTAAATGTAGATGATAATTTGCACTTGTACTTAAAGATGACAAGCATATGATCGGTGTCCATATCAGCACCTCTGTATGATCGAACGCTACCCCTTTTCGCTACCCTCTCAAAAAACCGTTTGACATTTATATAGCGCGCCACTTGATCCAAGATAAACGCCCGCTCTAAGCCGCCCCTAACATGGAGAACAGACGCTTGAGTTGCATTGGCTTTAAGACGTCAATGACGCGTCGTGGTTAAGAATCTTTGAGTATAAGCAGTATTTACCTCTCAACTACACCAACCTAATTTTGTCAGCGTTGCTTCGATAGAACGGCGTGGACGTAAAATTTCGCTACCCTCGGATAGTAAAATGAGAAATGTAAAAAACATGGTAATTAGAGGCCGATTTGATTGTTTCAACAGAGGGTAAGCAAAAGATATAATTATTTGCCAACCAATACGTTTATTCCATAGTTTGTATAAAATCCATGGATGGGATTAGATGGGACATTCCGTGCTTAAATTTCAGTAACCTAAAAAACAAAATTGATTAAAATAACATGTTCAGATATTATTCCAAGGATGATTAAGTCTACGAGACTCTCTCGCCACGATATTTCGATGTTCTTCGTTAGACCTAATTGTAAAGATGTCAGGGTTTGTATTGGTCTTTTATTTTATAATTTAATGTCATCCTTACTTAGTGAAAAAAAATTAATTATCTTTGCATTGACGTTGCGCAATCTTATTTTTCTTTTTGTTTACAATTTTTTGTAGTTCTACCATTAAATATATATTTCCGATCTATATCTACAAATTGTAAGCTTTGATAGTCCATTACTGTTCCTAGTTCTAATTTAAAAAAAGGAACCTCAGAGATATGGCATAGATCATGGGTGTCGTATTCATCATGGGTGTCCTAACAACGCAGTGTTTTGTTGTAGCGACGGCTTCGGTGGAAATCTTTCAGCTCCATATTCAGGAACTCTGCTAGTGCCTACTGCTCATAAGCGGTACCACTGATCTTTCTTCGTCAGGTGGATTGATGGCTTAATTTTTTCCTATGACATTTTCAACTTATTGTTTGGAAAATATAATATCCTCTAAACTAAATTATCAGCATTATGTTTGTGGAAATTTCGTAACATCGATCTTGTTTCCTTCTTCTGTTTACGTAGCTTTTCTGTAAACTGTGTTAAAGATTGTTGTGCATTTTTTATGATTTTCATTTGATACATCATTAAATGATATCATGCATTTATTTCCAGGTTGTCAGTATTGATGTCAGTCCTTAATGACCTTCCGAAGTTGTTTATTTGTTCCAATGCTTGATTTACTTTCTAGTTTTCTCTATTTATTTCTTTTTTACTCCGTTACTAATCTGTTAATTTGAATTAATCATTTTGGATGGGAAGTGCACCCGCTCTTATGTAAGGTTTAATTTTACATTTTGAATTCTACCGCCTGAATGTAGCGAGCTCTATGTTTATTGAAAGTTTTCTCTGAATTTCTTTCCTCTTGGGTTCCCCCCCAAGTTGGGACAATCACAAATTTACAAAACGAAAATATGCTGCCACCCCTAGACCCATTGATCGATTAAGCTCAAACTTCAGCACGGCGCATGTTTTGATCCCATTTTTCAGTTTATATGTCACTCGCCAAGATTTGCGACTACTCATTTTTCTGGATTTAAAAAGGGGTGGGCGGATTGGGTGGATTCTGGAAAAGGTTTGTCCAAAAAAAACATGAATAAATATGCTGGCAGGAAGTTGTAGATATCAATGCTAGTTCGGTTTTCAATTCTGCAGTTGGTCATCTGGAGATGACGAGTTTTTTTGTTACCCTTGTGGTTGTGGTTCGTTGAGAACTCCAAAATTAATTGGAGCCATGAATTTGATCAGCACTGTTTTTGCCTCCGAGTATCGAACAGTCTTTTTTATACAATAATTATTCGATAGACTAACGCAGTATGAAATAGCTTGGCATAAATTTTGATAAGCGGTTCGTTTTGTCCACTGAGTGTGAGCAACAAATACAACAAACTTTCTGAAGCAATGTAGAAAGACGTATGGCGGACCAATGGGGTCCAATACCGAAAATGGTCTACTGTCTTAACAAAGTAGTGGTCAAGTATGGGAGTATACATTGTTATTTTTTACGAAAGATTGCTTTGATGCTAATTAGTTATGTGGATACAAACACGTTGAACATCTATACAGATAATTGTTCAGGAGCTTCGATCTTTTAAAAAAATGTTTTCGACTACAGTTTCCACTTTGCGAATATTATATAGTCTTACCGGTTGTTTTATATACCATGAATGCAATAATGCTTTATATTCTTGAGTTATCTTATGAGGAGAACCAATTGTATGAATACCACACTCTAGTTGGAACTACTCACTAAAACGTTGGTTTAGTTCTTCTGGGCGGTAGACAGCTTCTGAACCAATTATCGAAGTCAAGAATTAGATCATCAGTTGAATGGTATCTTCTTTGATATATTAACGTTATCTCAGTGGTTCTATACAGATAGGTGCAAGAAAATATTTGGAATATACAACTTGAAGATTTTGTATATGCCAAAAGTGAATCCATAAACCACTGAATGTCTGAATCGTTTAAATTGTAGTCTAATGGAACACTATGACATTTTGTAAACAAATACATGGTAAGGCATATAGTAGGAAATTGCCGAACAAGCAAATTTTGGATTAAAAAATACGAGACAGTTTTCGCCGTAGCGAGTGTTTGACCTTCTCGAGACTTTGTAGTGGTTTACCATTAACACATAGTGTTAACTATTCGCATTTACAAAATCGTCGTTAGCTCTTGATTAAACAGATGTATTCTAGCGCTATCCCCAGAAAGTGCGAACCGCAAAAATCGGTTGCCATGGAAATAATCCCACTGTAGCGAGTTGTTGATGTTGATTGCAAGGTGGTTAATTCGGCGAGGCAAAAATAACTACAACTAAATTGGTTTTTATATCAACTTTTTTCTGCTCGTCTTCTGAGAATGTCATGCCTACGAAATTTTATCTCAGCATCATCCATTGCACCTGACTTGT
The DNA here is from genome assembly GCA_963693315.1 of Diogma glabrata. Taxonomy (NCBI): domain Eukaryota; kingdom Metazoa; phylum Arthropoda; class Insecta; order Diptera; family Cylindrotomidae; genus Diogma; species Diogma glabrata. Next base: position 254,281,675 of record OY856186.1, read on the forward strand.
TTTGCTTTACTACTGCAGGCGTTCCAAACTTGTTATCACAAAAACCTATTTATTAGAATTCTTAACTTTTTATTGTAGTTGGAAAGCACTCATCCCAGTTTTCGCATTGCTTATCCTGTTCAAGAGTCTTCATCCTGTTGATCTTCTTAATTGTGATAAATGTAACAAATACACTGAAAACCGCTAAAATGCATTGGTAATTGCAATATTTACTGCCGCTTTAACTTGTTCGAGTACGATGTAGGATTTAACTGTCCTTAATTAAATGCCATCGTTTGTTCCTGAACCCAAAAGCGGCTACAGACTTAATCCGACTTCGTCTCCTAAGTACCGAAAACACCTACATCTCTGCTGTAAGCACCTAACGTTGTTTTTGCATGGTGGCCATACCAAATCGGTAGATGAATTCTCGCCATCGGGATGGCTTTTTTAGATTTTTACTACAGTGTCAAAAATTGGGTTTGTCTTTATCTGTCAAGAGTCGAACATCTAAACTATGTGGGAAATCGGAATGTTTTCTTTTTCCGCTACATATACATATAATTGCCTACTTTGACTTTCCGTAGTCATACAGTTGAATGTATTTTCGTCATCCTAATCTACCTTGGTTTGTATTGAAATGGAGTTAATCACACTGAATTTTCTAATCCCATCACTTCGATATTTGTTCTACAAGAGCAGTCTCTATCTTATTGCGATAGTTTTTGCTTAAACTGATCTGGCGGTTGTCATACGCCTGGATAGCGCAAATGAAGCACTACGTAGTTGGTGCGTCCGCCCTTCTGAACCGTGTTTTCCTGTGTAGTCGAGTGCTATCTAGCGCTATTTTGATTTGTAATTTTAGGATTTATACGTTTCCTTTTTCTCTAAAGCCATCTTTCTCATATACTTCACAGTAAACCCAAACCAGACATGATTTACCGCAACATGTTGTTTGCGTTCTGTAGAGTGTAGCGGAGGCATGTTCTTATGACTACTACGTATCCCACTGCTACCAACGAAAACTGTACATTTTTTTTTGTGTGTTTTAGTCATTCAGCCATAAGGAGCACGCGAGTGGTATAACAACATATTAGAGCCGCGTGTGACATGGCAATATAAAATTACATTGTGAGAAACCGGTTTCCTCGTTAGAAACTGAATTATTTAAATCGGAGTGATCTTTAGACTCGGAAACTACTTCTTTATATAGTCTAGAAATACTTATATCTTCCTTAACTAATATACAAAAATGACAAAACTCACTTTTATTTTTTGTTTGTTTTAGGTATGACAAATGCTGAAGTTCTCACTCAAGTTGAACATGGCTATCGCATGCCAAGTCCACCAAATGGTACACCCGCTTTATATGAAATAATGTTAGAGTGTTGGCACAAAGATCCAATGCGACGACCTACATTCGAAACATTACAATGGAAACTAGAAGACTTCTTTACATTAGATCAAAGTGATTATAAGGAAGCTCAAGCTTACTGATAAAAAATTTTTACTTTAAATATTTTAATTTTTTTCTATAAACAAAAATCAAAAATTATTATTTTTCAATTTTTTTTTTATAAAGTAATTTTATTTAAATTTTTTAAATAATATTTTCTTTTAAATATTTAAAACGATTTTAGATCAATTATATTATTATTATTTTTAAGAACTATTATTACTATTATTACTTTTATAATTATTATTATTATTATTAATAAGAAAAAAATCACATTCAAGTTTTTAATTTTAATTTTAAAATAATAGAAAAAAAATAATTTTAATAAAAACACAAAACCCGTCGTTAGATAACAAAAAATGGTAATCTATATTATACATACATACAGCATTAATTAAATTAAATTAAATTAAAAAAACAACAAACGATTAATACTTATTATATTTAATTATTTTTATTTTAATTCAAAATTTTATCAAAACAAAATAATAATAATATTTTGATTAGTTATTATTAATAAAAGAAAAAAATTTGCATTAATAAAAGTGAACAAGAACAAAACAAAATTTGTAATTACGAATACAATTAATTATTAAGAGTAAAAATATTTGAGAAATTAATTAAAATATAATAACAATAATAATATATTAATTGAATGTATTTTGAATAAATGTTTTTAATTATAAACTTGGTTTATTCTAAAAATATAAACACAAGTAAAACCGAGCGAGATAGAGAAGAAGAAAATCATAAATCGTAACAAATTATCATTATATAAATAATTACATATAGATAAACGTAAAAAAATGTAATTAAAATTCATTCGGAGAAATATATACCGGTCTGCAAAATTAAAGTAGAATTTTCCGATAGCTCGAATATTTTGTGAATCGATTACCCATATCGATTTGAAATTTTGGGTTAGCATTTGATTCCCTTTAAAATTAAGTCTAAATTTACTTCTTCTTATAACCAATCGATTATTTCATGAAGAGAAGCAACGCGACTCGTGTTATTTCTTTGTCTTTTCAATAATTAATTGATGAAAACTGAAAAAAAAGATATTATGTAATTATTTTTACTGTAATTATTTTAACATAATTTTATAAACATTTTCTTTCTGTTATAATTAAAATATTTTCAAATATATATACGATCAAAATAACTGTATAACTAACGTGTTTCTATTCTATCTTATGATTTCAGAAAAATTTGGTTAGAAAAAATAAAATGGTAAGATCAATGGAATATGTATAAAAATTTGTTTGTACATTTGCATAGACGGCAACAAATTCAGGGAATATTTTCGTTTTGTATGGTAATCGTAATAGTCTAAGATCCGTGTATAGAACGACCTTCACCGAACTGGTTAATGGATAAAAAGTATTTTATATTAAATTAAATATGTTAGTAAATATATTGCAAGTGGGTTGACTAAAAAATTTTGGTCCAGAATATGATTAATTAAAAATTTGAAAATTAATTTTTTTAAACATTTCACCGTTTCGGTTAATAAACAAAAGACTGTTATGCCGCAATCTGGGCTATTATCTAACCAGTAGTATTTATAAGAGAGTCTACACCCTACTCCAGAACGAGTTCAGGTTCTGTATTGGTAGACTGAAGGAAATGTATGCCTTGGTAGTGAGATTTAACGGTCAACGAACAGTCAAGGATACATTTTCTTCAGTCGCCACACTGTTCTATTTCTTCTCTCCCTTATAAACCCACTACTTGGTAATCTTCAGTTTAACATCCGTAACTACATGAAACAGCAACTTAGTTCAACAAAAATACATTACATAATGAACCAGTATCAAAACCATTAATTAATCGCGTTGCTAAAACAACACGTCGTGTTGATTCAGTAACAATTTCTATTAACAAAACTATCAGTCTCACAATTAACATTGCTTAAATTCGTAAACATTCTTCTACTTTGTTTTCATCAAACGAAAAATAAAACTCATGTTGTTGTGGTTGCATTTTTTTTCATTTTTCGTTGATGCTATCAGACACAATCTCATCATCATCTGTTTGAATAAACTGTTAATAAATTGTTGCACTTCGTGGTTATTGTTATTTCGTTTTCTCTATAATCATTAATAACTGAAAACAAAACAAACACGAATTATATGTTGTCGATCCTTCTTTCTTTTTATAATTGGTTGACGATCTCGTTCTAAAAAACCGATTAAATTCCTTTGTTTAGGAAAATAAAACAACAGAGAGAAGTATACAATTTTTTGAATGGTCATCTCCTTCGCTCCCCTTCGTTTAGATTATTTAAACAAAGCATTTTTGATTATTATGGGCAGTATGATTTTGATGAAAAATCAATTAAAAGTTCGTCTTGATTTGAAATTGACAAAGAAAAAGATTTATGTAAACTTAAAATAATCAGTTTCTTTCCTTTTCATGTGTTATATTATATTCTGTATTGTGATTGTTGAAAAGGAAAAATTTTAAATTAATTTAAAAAAATTTTGAGTTGATTTTTGAGATAGATCAAAAAAATGTATAATTACAAATTAAAATACAAATTCATGTTGATCAATTTGTCGAAAAGACGAAATTAATAAAATTTAAAGATATGGTGTCTCATAAAACCTTGTAATTTATTTAAAATACATCTAAAATCGAAAAATGAAAAAAAAATTAACAAGTGTTGTGATTTTTTTTACGCAGTTTAATCCAAATAGAAACGGTTTCAAAGTGAAATAAATAACTTGTAATAATTTACGTCATCGTGGTTGTGATTTTGGATTGAACGTTTGAATACGTTGGTGATACTGGTGTTAATAGTAAAATTACTAACAAGTCCAATAGTGCGTATATGCAAGGCGTGGTCGGCTTACCGGGTGATAAAATTATAGTTGAACATCATTTAATTTTGATCCAACCTCAAGAAGTCATAAGCGTAATTCAAAAGTTGGATTATGAATCTGAGGAAAACAATCCAACGATCTGCACATTTTTTGGGAAACGACAAAATAAAAATTGGAATAAAACCAACCAACATTGAAGTTCATCATCAGCTATATTAACATAAGGTTAGATTTTGCTTTTGTATTATATAAATTTTACTAAATACTTGAAATTTTTTCTTGGTTAATTATTCTAAGACGAAATGGTCTTATAAAAGAGTTCATTATTTAGGGATTTTTTCTTGGCTAAAGCCACATTGCGGTTTTTCACATTTTTTTTATACACCCTTGGCATAACGTTGTGTCAAAACAACGTTATAAGACATACCAATCAAAAGTAGGAAGCCTTTATAATATGCAAACGATAGGGTGACTATTTTTTCCCGTCATAACTTTTGGGTAGGCAGGTATAAACAGGTATATATATTATATATTTTGCACAAAAATATATATATATTATATATTTTTGCGATATATTAATAATTTGCACCGGTCTGGTTAATACTAGTGTTCAGTACACACATTCTGATACAAAAAATCATGATTTTTCTGTACTAAAAATATTATAAACGCGGCCATTTCTCACGAAAAAAATCAATTTTTTTCTTGCGTTTAAATGTCAAAATATTTTGAATTTAGGTGTCAATAAAACTATTTTAATTGGTTCTTAACGCTTTTGGTTTTGTTATATTTATGCTTACATTTTTGTGATAACTATTCTTGATAAATTTGGTTTTGTGTTTTCGGGGTAAATTTATCGTTTTTGACCAAATTAATTGTAATAAAAGTAACGTCTAAAGTTTGACTTATAAATACATTTTGTTTTTTTGGCTGTTCGGTCCGGTTTGACGTAATATTCAACGAAGTGAAATTAGTAGCAAGCAACATTGACGTTTAATAACGTGATTTTTTTTTTATCATATACCTGTACCGAACACACTCAATGAATAAACTTTATGTCAAAATAAAGATTATTTTATTAAAAACACGGTGATATAGGGTTGTCTGCAAAAAATCAGTCCTGGATTCCGGTTGTCAAGTTTTAAAAAGTGCAATATTCCTATGAGTGAATACGTGCGACAGAGAGGTCCCAGCGATCTTTTTGTCTGTGAAAATGAAAAGCATAGCGATAGACTCGTAAATGCTGCGCTTTATTTTGGAACAGCTTGCCACAACATTCAGAATTGAATTGAAAACTCTTAACCAGTTTAATGCACAGAAACATTGTATTTCGTTTCGTTCTTTATACATTCAAATAACATCTAGAATTATTATTTACAGTTAACGTATATTGTATAAGTTAGTATGTATAACTTATTACTTCGGTCTGTAAGACCCAAGTATTACATTCATGAGCTAAAAGTAAAATTCTTACCCCAACTTTTTTTGGCATTTCCCGACGTTTTAGAACCTACTGATTCTAAAAAAGCAAAAAAAAAAGTATATGTCTGTCTGCCGTCCGTCCGGCCCTCACATCCGACGAAATCTAGAAAACGGCTGAAGGGATTTTAAAAATTTTGGTTTCTCAAAATAGGTATACTCAATGGTAAGAACCGAAAGGACGATGTGTTCGATAACTGTACCGGTAGTGTGTCAAAAAAATCAGTGTATCAAAACAATGAAATATGCATATTTTTTGCTTAAAAAACGTTCATTTTAAGTGATAATGAGTAGGAACAAAGAATGTGGAGAAATCTGGATGGTCGGGTTGGTATGTGAGATCAAAAACTAGATTATTGCATTATAAGTTTGTCAAAAAAATGTTGTCAAGTGTGTCAAAAGAAAGATTTTTATTTATTTTTTTACCCAATTTTTTGGAAAAGTAAAATTAATTATTTGTACGACATGAAGTTTTATTATTATTATTGAGAATTATAAGTTAGTCAAAAAAATCAGTGGCGAAGCGTCGGTATAGACACACTAGACAGTGTCTACCCAAATATAATATAAATATGAAATTTTGTTTTTATATTGTTCGCATATTGTCGACTTAATACTATTTTGTCGAACGTTCAAAAAAATCATTAAGTTTTAATACAATAATTAGAACAACAACAATTCATCTATATGTTCCCGAAACTTTGATACAAAAGTTTCCCAGTTTCATACAAACGAAAATCTTTATCTCACAGTAGACGTTTTAAATTATGACTACTGTAATAAGCAATAGCAACAACAACAAATTTTCAATGTTTGTTCCTTCTTGGGTAGACAGTTTTGTTTATGTCTATTTCTGTTTATATTTTTGTTTCGTCATATTATTTGGGGTTTTTTAAGGAAAAACAATTAAATGATATCAAAACATAGAAGATTGTTGTTGAATTTTGAATTGACATAAATACTGAAATACTGTTGATGAAATCAAATGGGAGTAATATACAATTTATGATCCACAAAATCGATTAATTTTTTAATATTTGAAAAGTTCAAATGATTTCTTTATTTGTTGCTCAGCAACTAAATTTAGTCTTAGTATAAAACTTTTTACTTGCAACTTATCAGCGTATCATATGTTCTTTTATCGATCTCCTAAAGGAATGGAAGTTCTTAGGGAGAGACGATTTACACTCCCTCGCTCAAGTGAGACTATATGTATGTAATTACTTCATCGAAAAAATACAAACAGTATAATATTAGGTGCAAGTATAAATTAATAAATGTCTTAAAATTTTTAGTTAAATATGATAATTGTGTTAATTATTTAAATAAGATGGGAAAAAAAATTAATAATCGAATTTCCCTCGATTATGAAGAACGAAGAAAAAAGGAAAAAATGTCGATCTGTCTGCCGGTCGATCTGTCTGCCGGTCGACTGTCACAGCCGACAAAACCTAGAAAACCGCTGGAGCGATTTAAAAAAAATCGGAAGTGTGTTAAAAAGATCATGTAGTGTGACAAAACACGAAAATTTGCATATTTTTTGCTAAAGAAACAATAATTTTAAGCGACAATGAGTAGTAACGAATTGAATGTCGAGAAATATTGATGGCTGGCATCTGTATTTGAGACCAACTTGATTATTGTATTATAAGTGTGTCAAAAAATACCGTTAAGTATGTCAAAAGAATGATTTTCCTAAATTTTGTTTCCCAATTTTTTTGAGACACATATTATGGGAAACATTTTTGACTAGAAAGATCTAAGGCATAAAAGTGATTATTCGGATGACATGAAGTGTAACTGAACATTAAATTTGACATGAAGTGGGTCTAAAAAATCCTTAAGTGTGTCAAAAAAATGATTTTCGTTTACTTTCTTAACCAAATTTTTGTAAAATAAATTTAATTTTTTGTATGACATGAAATGTAATAGAACATGAAATTGGTCATGGAATATGATTATTTCCAGTTTCAACTCTTCCCAACTTATAGGAACGGCAAATACCAAGTTGTTGCAGATTAAATGTCGTTTTTTAACAAAAATTGTAATTATTAGGGAGATGTTTTGTGAGTAATTTTTTGTTTGATTTCACGTCTTCTGAATAACAGGAACAGTTGGAAAATAAATTTCAATTTTTGATTATGTTATAATTTTTGCAATATTTTTGGAATTTTGAAATTTCAATCTTTGATTTGGATTAACTTTTGGAATATTTTTAGAATTTTGAAAAAAGATTCAATCTTTGATTTTGTTAAAATTTTTGCAATATTTTTAGCATTTTGGAAAAAGTTTAAATATATAGTTTTGTTATAATTATTGCAATATTTTTGGAATTTAGAAAAAAGTTTGAATTTTTGATTTTGTTATAATTTTTGCAATGTTTTTTGATTTAATTTTTATTCCACAAAAACTGAACTGTTTTTTTAAAGAAAAAGTTATTGATAATTTTGCAGCTATAAAAATCATAGAGAGGAATTGATCTACAAAAAATATAATATTTCAGTTTATTTTTCTAGTTTTTTTCAATATAATAGTTGTTAGTTTTTGCTTATGGTGAGGTAAAAAAAATATTTGAAAATATAAAAATATATATAATAAATAATAAAAGCAATTTTTCAATTCAAAAATTTTATAATCCAATCAAAGTAATTGTTATTTTTTGTTGTCATATAGTTATACAATTTGTTTGAAAAAAGTAACAAATATTTTGGTCAAAGGTTATCTCGTTCAAAACATTTTCATTTCAAAATGTATAAAACTTTTTACTTTGATTTAGATTAAACAATCATTAGATTAAACAATCATTTCAATCAAAATAGTATATGATGCACGGACGTAAGCTATTTGGGAATTAATGTGGGTGCAAACCCCACATACGTCCAAAAACCTTTTTGTTACGGTCTTTCATCATATTGTACTATAATTGGTTTTTACTGGCATATTAATAAAACTTTTGAATATGTCTACCCTAGCTTCAGAAGCACGCTTCGCCACTGAAAAAAATAATGTCAAGTGTGTCAAAAGAATGATTTTCATTTATTTTTTTAGAAAAAAATAAAATTAGTTATTTGTATGAAATGAAATGTATAATGAACATGAAATTATTATTATTGAGAATTTTATTGCATCAGTTTATCAAAAAAATATTGTCAAGTGTGTCAAAAAATTGATTTCATTAATTTTTTTGGATAATTTTTTGGAAAAAAAAATTTAGCTGTATGTTTGCGTAAATTTTTGAATTTGTTATAGTTTTTGAAATATTTTTGGAATTTTGAAAAAGTTTCAATTTTTGATTTTGTAAGAATTTTTGGAATATTTTTAGAATTTTGATAATTTTTTGATAATTTTTATAATTTTGGAAAAAGTTACAATTTTTGATTTTGTTATAAATTGTGCAATATTTTTAGAGTTTTTGAAAAAAGCTTTAATATTTGATTTTGTAATAATTTTTGAAATATTTTTAGGTGTTAGTTTTGTAATACATATGTAAACAGAGATAAAAAATACATGTACTTTAACAAAACGCTATGTTTGATATGCATCGCTGAACAAAACTAAAAACCATGTCCTCATAAAAGTTTTTTGCCGAAAACTATATCAAAATCCTTAACCCAGACCGAAGTTTCCTAAAAATTAAATAAATCTCGGAGCTGTGAGATTTCAGCCCCTCCATATTTTACATTGCAAGTATGAATTAAATAAATTTAGAATACAAGATAAAAATATGGAGGGGCTGAAATCTCACAGCTCTAAGATATCAAGACTTCGGTCTGGGTTAAGGATTTTGATATAGTTTTCGGCAAAAAACTTTTATGAGGATATGGTTTTTAGTTTTGGACAGCGATGTATATCAAACATAACTCTTTGTTAAAGTACAAGTATTTTTATTTCTGTTTAGAAATTTATTACAAAACTAACACGAAAAATCAATACGATGCCGGAAAATTATAACAGATCATAAATTAACATAATCTAGTGAAAAGATGATGCAGTCAGCAAACTACTCAAAAACCTCTCCATTTAGCGTTTCGAGAAAATATTACAAAATCACAAATTCATATTTCTTTCAAAATTCCAAAAATATTGTTAAATTAAATAAAATCAAACTTTTTTCAAAATTCCAAAAATATTCCAAAAATTAGAATAAAATCAAATATTCAAACTTTTTCTAAATTCCAATAATATTCCAAAAAATCTTAAAAATTCAAACTTTTCCAAAATTCTAAAAATATTGCAAAAATCATTACAAAATCAAAAATTGAAACTTTTTTCAAAATTCCAAAAATTATAATAAAATCAAAAATTTAAAATTTTTCATAATTCTAAAAATATTCCAAAAATTCTTACAAAATCAAAAATTAAAACTTTTTCCAAAATTCCAAAAATATTGCAAAAACTATAGCAAACTCAAAAATTTCCATGTCCAATTTCATTTTCAATTACATTTTCGTCATAAAAACAGCTACATTATTTTTTTTCCAAAAAATTGGCTAAAAAAATAAATGAAATCATTTTTTGACACACTTGACATTATTTTTTTGACAAACTTATAATGCCATAATTCTCAATAATAATAATAAAAATTCATTTCAAACAAATAATTAATTTTATTTTTTTTCAAAAAATTGGGTAAAAAAACCAATAAAAATCATTCTTTTGACACACTTGACAACATTTTTTTGACAAACTTATAATGCAATAATCTAGTTTTTGATCTCACATACCAATCCCTACCATCAAAATTTCTCTAAATTCAATGTTCCTACTCGTAATCACTTAAAATGAACGTTTTTTAAGCCAAAAAGACGAAAATTTGAGGTTTTTGACACACCTTATGATTTTTTGACACACTTCCGGTACAGTTATCGAACACGGTGTCCTTTCTGACCTGTCCCTTGAGTATACCTATTTTTAGAAACATTTTTGAAATCCCTCTAGCGGTTCTCCCTGCAGCGTAGGTAATGACGGACGGAATGCCGGCAGACAGACAGGCATTTTTTTTTGGTTTTTTAGAATCAGTAGGTCCTAAAACGTCGAGAAATGCCAAAAAAGTGAGGGTAAGAATTTCACTTTTGGCTCATGAATGTTATACTTAGGTAAGGTCATTCAGACCGAAGTAATTTTAGTTTCATTTTTATCGCTATATGGATAACTAATTGCAGCAAAAAATTTGTTATTTTTTTTTATTTGTTATTTGTATATTTTTCTGTTAATAAACATTATTCTGCTTCTGATTCATCGGAAGTAAAATTTTCATGTTTAACTCTGGAACATTCTTCGTCATCGCTTTCTTGTTGTGTTATTTCTATTATGTCTTCTACCGCTAAAGGTGTTTGATCTCCAATAAACCCGGTTGGTTTTAAATAATCAGCTAAAACCCAACCGCAGTTATCAGGCTTGAGTTTAACGCATACAGGGTTCGTGGCATGGAATTGACAAAAATAGTTCGTAAAATTTTTTGTTTCAGTGATATCCAGCATGGTGGTATAGTGTTGGAGTCAAAACTTTATATTTTTTTTTTTTAAATATTCGCTGTCTTCTTTAGAAGAGTAATTTTTATGAAAAATGTGATACCTCGCATCATTCACTTTAGTGCAGTTCTTGATGCCATACATACTAGCAGTAAATTCTTGAACGGTGTCCATTTTTTCATTAAGGTAAATATCGGCTTCATCTGTTAATGACGCAAAAAGAGTTTGATACGTTTCATTTTTTGAAAATAGCTTAAAAGGTTTTACTTTTCCTTTATTGTAAAATGCAGCCGTGTAATCGCAACCTGTAAATGCATGGAATGCGGGTAGACTTTTGCATAATTTGGGTCCCAACTTCAACGCTAAATCGGTGCAATTAATGCAATCAAGATGCTGGTTATTTGTCTTTTTAGTTGCTGAATTACCAAGGCAAATTTCTGATTCCGAAATTTTGTGCATATTTCCCAACAAAATAATCAAAACATCGGCATCAGAGACTTTTATTAAAATTCTTGAGCCTGGGTGCCGCTTTATAAGTATGGAAAATAATCCTCGTATTTGCCTCTTCGTGATGACATTCATAATTAACCTCTTCAGGTTTTTTTATGGAATTTCGCTCAACTTGATAAGAGTACTGATGGTCGACTGTTAAAAAATTTGTTTTGTTTTGGATTATTGTATATTATTATATATGATTATTATATAGGTTCTACGGAAGCCTCTATTATAAAACATTGCAAAGCTTGCTTTAAAGTTAAATTTAATGCTCTTTGCATTAATATTTAACACAGTACTTGGAATAAAATTTATTGTAGTTTTCATTAAAACATAAACACCCCGATTACCGAAGGCAAGTCATGTCACTTTAAATGACTGAAGTCACATCGCATCAATTTTCGTATTGTTGAAGTCGTTTTTTACGCCTCAAGTCATTTTATACGACAGTTGTTACTTTAAATGACATTTTAGTTGCCTCAATTTTTCATGTGACAATAATTTTTTAAAACGTCCTTAATTGTTTTTGTGAAATTAAAGAACGTAAAATGTAAGTTTTTTTAGTTTTGGAGTTTTTTTGTTTCAGAATTTTTAGTTTAGTCGTGACCGTTTTTATCGATTCAACAATACCAATTTTTAAGCGACGTGACGACTATAGTCATGTCACCTGATGTGACACGACTTCAGTAATCGGGGTGAAAGCTTGTTGTATTAAAAATTTCTATTACATATTATATTTGCACTAAATAATATCGCAAGATGCAACATTTGTTGTCGTATGACATTATAATGCAAATTACCTTAAAATTTTGAGTTACTCTGATTATTACGCACGTCTGTATTAAACACAAATTATTTGCTGCAATTAGTTATCCATACCGATAAAAATGAAACTAAAATTTTATCTTGTATTCTAAATTTATTTAATTCCTATTTGATATGTAAATAAGTTATACATACTAACCTATATAATATACGTTGACTGTAAATAATAATTCTAGATGTTATTTGAATGTATAAAGAACGAAACGAAAGACAATGTTTCTGTGGATTAAACTGGTTAAGAGTTTTCAATTCAATTCTGAATGTTGTGGCAAGCTGTTCTAAAATAATGCGCAGCATTTACGAGTCTATCGCTATTCTTTTCATTTTCACAGACAAAAAGTTCACTGGGACCTCTCTGTCGCACGTATTCACTCATAGGAATATTGCACTTTTTAAAACTCGACAACCGGAATCCAGCAGCCAAATTCTGTAATTGTGAAGCGGTGAAGTGATAAGTTTTTTAATGAAAAGAAACGAAGAAATTTTTATCACTTCACCGCTTCACAGTTACAGAATTTGGCTGCAGGACTGATTTTTTGCAGACAACCCTATATCACGGTGTTTTTAATAAGATAATCTTTATTTTGACATAAAGTTTATTCATTAACCAGACCGGTACAAATTACTAATATCGATTTACCTGTTTATACCTGCCTACCCAAAAGTTATGACGGGAAAAAAATAGTCAACTTATCGTTTGCATATTCTTAAGGCTTCATACTTTTGATTGGTATGTCATTTGTCTATTAACCGAAACGGTGAAATGTTTAAATTAATTTTTAAATTTTTAATTAATCATATATTCTGGACCGAAAGTTTTTAGTCAACCCACTTGCAATATATTTATTAACATATTTAATTTAATATACAATACTTTTCATCCATTAACCAGTTCGGTGAGAAGGTCGTTGTATACTCGGATCCTATACTATAATAAAATAAGTTTCATGTAGTAATTGTCTTATTTTGGCTAATTTTGATCACCGACCGCTGGCAAAATAAGCAATGGGATTATTTTTGCCTTTTGAAATCTAGAAAAATGACTATCTGTTGTCAAACTTGCATAAATAAATGAATTAAGGGCGCAATAAATTTAATGTTATTATTAGCCTTGCAAACGATATAGTTCACATTCTCAATAGGCGCGTTCCGTCGTTTGAGAGTGGTTCTAGACAAATTGATTTACAAATGAATAACGGAAAAATCAAACATATGTATGTTTCAAGAGAAGCGCCGTATGTGTCAACTAACACTAAACTCAAGTTATACAATACATTGATTAGATAATGGTGGTGTATGGGTCACAAAAGTGGATCCTTAGACATTCACATGATTGTTTTTCTCAGTGTTGCAAAACGTTACTCGAAACGTAACGCAAAAACGAAATAACGAAATGAAATATCGTTATTAGTAATAATTACTTTCATAACGTTTTAAAAATTAAATTGCGTTACAATAACGTAAAACGTAACGATAACGTTAATATTTCATTTCGTTTTTTTTATGACTTTTGCATAATTATATGAAAATCAAAGTGCAAAAGCGTATTTAATTATTTAATTTTATTATACTACAATTGTACAAAATTAATATTTTTCTAATTTTGAATGCAAAAAGTAACTGTTCATTAGAGATTTTCGATTTTTGTACATTTAAATAGGTTAGTTTTGAACATTACATTACATTTTAAAATAACGTAACTTACGTTATAACATAGCGAATAATAATATTTTTCTGTTTTATAACGTAATAACGTACCGAAAAAATAAACATTATGTTATAAAAACGAAACGTTACGATTTTTTTTTCGTTTTGCAACACTGGTTTTTCTCGTTGTTTTTTTCATTGTTGGTTGTTGTTTTCTCCATGAAATATGCATAGAAAGTAGCGCCAGATTACGTCAATCTCAAAAACTAATGCTGACAAAAAAAACGATATAAACAACCAAAATACCTTAGCCATAGTAATTTTGATTGTGTTTTATGGTTATTTTTAGTCGAAAGGTTTATATCGACATTCATACCTTTTTAAAGGTTTATATACCATTCATACCATTCATACCTAGCAAAAAGGAAGGTTATGTGGTTGACCGCGATGCATGTATGTTCATCTGTAACATAACTTCTAAACTACTTATCACAATTTGTTAAATGAGGTATTTTTCGAAGGGTTTTATGCTTGGTGATGATACATTTAATTGAATATGGCGCCCTCTGCACTCTAGAGGACATAAAGGCAAGCTTAAAAAAATCAAGTTTATTGCTGTTGTGTTGGGTATCAAATGAAAAGACTTTACTACCACAATATAATAATTGTTAGCTTTTACGCCCGGCTTTGCTTGTATGCACCAGGTAATTGGGAATAATTTCGGAAAATAAAACCTTTATATCTACGTGTGTAATAATAATAACATATTAATCTGGGATTACCTCTAGGAAGTACTGGCTAACATTCACATTTAATGACCATGTCTTTGTTTATTGCGATAGTTAATACTGGTTATGTCGTTGTGTAACCGATAACGCCGGGGAGCAACCGTAGCGTAGCAATCAAGTGTTCTTATAATTACATTGTAACCAATTGGTCTAACATTCGGTAAATCATCAAAAATAGAGCTAAAACAACACAAACGGTAAATTTTTACCCAACAAAGGCGAAGCAAAATGAAGGGTTATGATTTTGACGGGTATGTATGTATGTACATATGTTTAATATATGTATATATATTTTATTAAAAAATATATATACATATTGCTAACTGTTTCTCGCGACTTTGCATGCATGCACCCAATATTTGGGAATAATTTCTGAAATCACGCCTCGGATATGAGCTAAACGTATTTTATCTCCAAATCTTTCCAAAATAAATAAATAATAATAACCCCAATAATTATTTAAGTATTAAGGGCTGTAAGAGTGTTTTACCGATTGAGAATATATGATTGGAGATCGAAATATAGTTGAGATTTCTATTATCCGAAATTATATCCGAAATTGATCCGGCTAGTGACATCACGAACAAGAAGCAAGAAGAACTGCGTGCCAGGCGAGGTTTTATTCCGAATAGCTTCAATCCTGTGGATTCGATAGGTTATTTCCCTAATTCACTACAAAGATGCAGTCATGCACACAAGGGAAACTGTTAACAGGTTTCAAACGAAGACAAAAAATATGCAGAAGGGACTCTGACGATCCCAAAGGCCGCAAAAATCGAAATTATCACACACACATTACACATGCAACTACAATAATTACATTTAGAAAATTAAAATAAATGTTTCACTTACCCGAAAAATTTAAAAGTCATCCTGACCACTTACACTAAGCAATGAACGATGATGTAATAATAACAACTGACAATTATTCCAAATGCTGTGCCCATAGATGTTGTGCCCATAAACTAGGCGATGGTGTTATAAGCAACATATTATAAGCTCATAAGCCTGCAAAAATTATTTAAAATATAACGCTTTCAAAATCTCTGATTCTTATAAAAATGCAACAAATTCGCAAAAATTAAGCTGCTGAAAATTATTCCGAGGATCGGAGGTTAGTAACCGCTGCTCCAAAATATTTACGAACATAGAAAAGTAGAAAAAGAAAACTATGATATGAGGAATCAAAATAAACCAAACGCCGAGCCGAGGTGTTTTCGGCTTATAAACTGGATACAAATTTTGATGTAATAAGAATTAAAATTGGATGAATAGAACGTGAGATTTAATTTAAGAAGCTTTAATATAAGATAACGGTTTCTTGAATTTCTCAAAATTGGCTACAAATTTTTTAATGGCGTAACAAATTGGCTACAAATTCCTGACTAGGTCCTGGATGTAGCCTACATTTTTAGTCCGTTATCTTAATAGCGCTCGGTTTTTCGATGTGTACAAAAAATGGTTTTACAAAAAATAATCTAGCAATACGCCCATGGAGCATTTTCCTGTGAATTGAGAAAGAAGTGCAATAAATGAAATAAAGAAATGTTTCCTAATACGAATTTGTTATTTAGGAAAAATTGCTATAATTTTTTTCTCAGTTCCTATTTCACGTGCTCCGGAATAAAGGCTACAGGCGTGATTTGTAATAAAAGAAAAAAATTCCTCTAATAAAGTCTATTTAAAACCCGTCATTTATCTTGTTTCACATTAAACCATTTTGAAATCAATTTTGTTGTGGTTATTGCCTAATGTCGATATCCAGAGCTTCGTTTCAGAATATTTTTCAATTTTTTTTAGACAAAAACATAGACTAAAACCTGCAAAACCTATGCTTTCTGAAATCTAACAAAATGCGCTTTGAAATCTTTTAAAAAAGAAGGGCGAATGATCTGTTTTCATACTATCACCTGTAAAATCTTGGATCAATCTGAAAGTGATCAAAATCTGTGTTTTGGAGAATTTAAAAATAACCAAATTTGTTTCACACCAATTGGAGAATTCTTATTTTCTTTTTTACACTTATGATAGTGTCTCTCCGAGCGCGTAGAATAGCGCAAATAGCTTATATATTAAAAGAAATTGTTTGTTAATTAGAAACCTTACGGCAACTACCCAAAAATATTAATTTTTGAACAACGTTCTTAGCTAGGCTTAAAGTATGAGAATTCCACTTCATATTATTTTCAATTATTTTCACCTGTAAAACAGCAAACTCGAGTTTTACTCGGGTTGAATTCAACATTGTTAGCAATACCCGAATCCATAACTGTTTTTAAATCAATGTTTAATGACCCTATGAAATTAGACCTAGTATCATTAAGCGCTACCGGTGAGTATATAGATTACGTGTTTCATGAGAAGCATGAGTCGTGCTTTCATCAGCAAAACTATCTTTAATTGAGTATTTTTGACCATTTAAAAAGCTCAAAATATAAAAATTAATGAAAATTAATGTTTTTTCTCAAATATTTTAGCAACAACTGACAAAATTTATATGGTTTTGTAATATGTGGGATCCGTTTTAGCACCCTTTTTGGGACTGGCTGTACACTATAACTAATTTTTTCCAAAAAACTCCCTACTTATATGTCAAATACACAATATGATCCGCCCCATTTTGTTAGAAACTGCAGGAATTGGTTTAGGTTGGATATTAGGTTCCAGTTTCCACTAATGACTTTTTTAAAATTGAGTGAACAACCTGGGTTGGGTGCTCAGCAAATTTTGTAGCTTTTTTCGTAATAAAAAGATTTTTCTCTGCATCTATTGGTTTTCTACATATGTATATTTCCATCTATTTGGTATAATCTAATGTTTTCATCAGTTTTGTTTAGGTTATACTTTCAAAAACATTTTTTTTAAATTTTATTGCTTCTTTATATTTACACAAAACAAATAGATCAGCCTTCGAAACAATCAATTAAAATAAACTTGCGCATACCTAGGTGTATTATGTCTGAAAAAATAGAAGCAGAAACGTTTGAATTAAAAATATCTCTAAGCCCTTGCCAATCTGCCCAAACAAGACTAGGATTAGCTTTAAACTGTTTAGGAACTTGTAAATTTAAATATATAGAAATCAAATTATGATCTGACCCACCTAAAGGTTCTGAAATTTTTTATTGTACCAACGAAAGATCATTTGTCAAAAACAATTCACTATACTTTCGCCATTAATGTTTATTATTTATTTTCACTCAGATAATATACCAACCTTCAGCAGTTCCTGGGTAGGTTGGTGTATTATCTGAGTGAAAATAAATATAAAAATAAAATGATTAAAATGTTTTAGTAGTAATAAATTCGTTTCATTCTCAATAATGAAACCCCAACAAAAATATTTGTTTGCCAAGACAGCCAAATCGGCCCAAAGAAACGAAATTTTTGCAGCGCCATTAATTCTTTAAAATGACGATGAGGGTTAAATACCAACATTCCTCCTATTATTATAAAAACATTTTCAAACGAACTTGCACCTACTCTTACCAAGACTTTTTACAAATCCTATAAATCTGGTATGTACGAATAAATCCCTATTGGGGGGGGGGGGGGTAAACTGCCATTAATGTAAACGAGGACCGATAAAAAGTCGCTGATTATAGGGTGACAAAAATTTAATCAGTTTTAATTCCACCAAAACATAGCTGTTGATTGTTTCCAGATCCAAGACCGAATTCGCAAATGATTTTTCAATTAGTATGTGTGATGATCAAATAGATGAATATGAAAGCGTTCATTTATTGGTAGTTACAATTTCTAATGGCCTACTCTAGAACGATCATCATATAATGGCAATTGCAAAAAGCGCGTAAAAAAAATTCGGTCTCCTCTAAAAAATATATTTCACTCCGTATCAATTACTATACTATATTCGTCAGTATACAATACAATACTCCATTGTATTCAAGTTTGGGGTACAGCATCTGTTTCCATCCTGGCTCTTTTGGACTCTGTTCAAAAGCGTTCTATGCGAATTGTAGGTGATCGAAATTTAACATAAAATCTTGATACCATACAACATCGTCATACTGTTGCTGGTCTCGTTGTTTTTTATAAATATCGTCATCAGCAGTGCTCGGGCAAAATCAGATCCATTAAATTCCTCATACATATTCTTTTCCCCGTTTTGTTCGTCAATCGGTTTGTGCAAACAGTCAAATTGTTGCGATCACTCACTGTCTGTTGTGACTATTTGAATTACAAGGAATATTAAAATCTATACAATTCAATGATTTTTTATGAATCAAATCAACATATTAAATCACATATTGAATCACAGCATTTATAAATCATTAGCTTTGAATATCCCAGATACCATGTTGACCTTTTACTATACATTCAGAGATTAATTCAATTACTATACATTCAGAGACCAGGCCTAAAAACACACATTCTGTATAATGTGAAGAAAAAGTGGTATGCGTCGGAAATCGGACCCGGCATACTTGAGTTACGTGGTTAGCGCTTTATCAACTGAGTTAAAACTGCGAAAGTGTAAATCAAATCAACAAAATGAAAAACTGTTAAAAATAAAAAAATTTAGAGGATAAAGATCAATTGATATTTAAAACACAATTATTTTTTTTCATTTCTAAAAAAATGTATTTATTTTTATTGTTGACCCTTATCGGTCGCAATAAACGAACTATCTGTACAAATTTTACAGCAAAATTAGTCGCAGAAATGTCGTAATAAACGAAATCGTTTTAAGCGAATATTTTTAAATAGGAATAAAAACTTTTAAACCTTTACTTTGATATTATGACGTTATATAGGTGAAATGTCGTTATAACCGAGGGCGTTATACGTGAATTTCACTATTTTATTTGCATTAAGTAAAATTTCGACATGTATTTAATTCAGTCAGGTTTGTTAAAATTCCATCTAGGTTAAGGAGTAAAGTTACGAGTGGGATTTGTATACCTGCCTCAAGAAATACTGGACGATGTTGAGAGCGTGGGAAACCTTTTAAGGGCTATCTTATTGGAATAGGGTGACGTTGTTCGTTTTTTTGTAAAAAAATAGAGGTCGGGATTGTAATCACCTCGCCATCTAGCAGATCTGAAGGTTTTAATATCTTTCGCATCATAAACCAGGAACATGTTATTGCCATCGGCCCAGTCAGTCAGTTGTACCCCATTGGGATTGTTATTTGAGTAGGACCATGGTAGGACCGTTGTTATTGTGATTTTGGTTGTTCATTTGTTCGTATCACAGCCAAGAGAGATCGAAATGAAATGATTGGCTACCAAAATTGAATAGATTTTTTGCGTTATCCAGGGTCTTGCGCGGGGAGCTTATCTATTCTTCACATCCCAAGTAAATAGATGCAACAGATGAAAAGTGGAAACAGATGAAAAAATGTAAAAGATGAAATGTCCTCCTTTTCATGAAAATTGAACAGCTTACGGGTTATCTCCTGCATTTTTATAACTTCCTTATAGAACATGCATAGCTGTAGATTGTAGAGTAGATTGTGAGTTAAAAAATCAATACATTTTTAATTAATTAAAAAAGCGTTCCGTTATATTTATTGCATTCTATAAATGATTGTAGCTGTTCCCTATATACCAATCGAAATAGATACCTACCTAGGTCCTCCTTGTTGTGCTTACAATATTTGTTTCGACGGTTTCCAGATTGAAATTAAAAGATACTCACCAATAATTGAAATTTTATATTTAATAGACACAAAAATAAAAAAATGTTTGACATCATTTTCGATATAGCACTTTTTCAGTTCATGTTTTTCAAGTTCTTTAATTTGATCTAAATCACTTTTATTTATGTTATAAATTACTTGTAAGTTGACTTCTGTGAGTTTGTCATGTTTAAGTAAGAAGGACGTAATCCCATTATAAATTTTTGGTATAGTTACTTTTTTTAATTGCTCAATTCATCTTGTTGCAAAGGATCGCTCTGTTCGATCAATATAAAACTTCTGACAACTAACGAAATGAACGAAAAGTAAAAAATAAATTTTGGACTTATACAACGTTGCAGGAAACAAACGTTATGTTATTTACTGTAATAGGGATAAAAGAACTTAAATATGGTTTGATACAACTTCACACAGAAGCGAACATTAAATTTATATACTAGATTGGTATTTTTAATAGATAAAAATAGTAGTGGCTTGACATTGACTGCGCCATATATAAAGTAACAAATATTTTTAGTATCTTGTTTAGACTAATTTTTAGTAATAATCACACATTTTACATTTGCTCCTTTTCAATATTGATTATTGAGTGTACCACCCACTTTATTTTTTGGAAAAAATGGGAATAGAAAACTATTTATTTGTTTAAAATACTAAACTAGGTAGACTACTACTACTCTAATGTTGGCATTGATGTTAATTTGTATCAAATAGTATATAAATATTTTTTCCTCGATTACATGTAATTTAGTTCTGAGGAAATCCTGAAAAATTGTTGACTAGATCGACTCACAACACAGCAGCTGAAATGAGTGTTAAAACAAAAAATTTCTTTCGATTAGGAAATATTAAATTAAATTTCAATTTATTCTATTTATTTATAATTTATTATTTTAAAACATTTGCTTGTGATCAATCTTAACATTATCTTTAATTGTCCATTATAAATTCATCGAAGTGAAAATTGTTCTATTTATTATTATTATTTATTTCGATTTTAATTTTATCTATATTATATATATTAATTATATATAAAAATATTTAGTTTATTGCAAAAGTAAAAAAAACAAACACAATTTTTACAAATAAATAAAAAGATTATTATAATTATAAAAATAACACAAATACAAAGTAAGGTAAAAATCATTCGACATTTTTAATACTTACAATAATTACACTATTTATAAAAAAAATAAAAAACAGTTTTTCAGTTACTTATAAACAATTATATAAAATTTTTTCGTTATTTTTATTTAAAATTTATTATATTGTTTTAAAGAGATATATGGTGAAAAAAATAATATTAATTTTTAAATTAAACTTTTAATGTATAATCCGTTATTTTTGGAGAACAAACAGTTATTTTTTAAAATAAATTTAAAAATTTTAACAAAGTGAATAAATTTTGTATCGTAATTCAAGGAATTGAAAATTCATCAATAATTGATATAAATAAATCGATCTATCAATCGAGATCTTATCCATTAAACGTTCATCCGTTATCGACTTTAACGAATATTTGAAGTATTACGCTCAACGCTCAATGGTAAAAGTTATCAAACAACGGTCAATGATGATTTGAAAATGTACTTAGATTGCCCAAAGTATATTAACGTGGTTGAAGGTTTGGTAGTGTGTCGAACATTATTACTATGTTTTATAGATATATTAATGGCAACGCCTAGGAATATAATAATGATAATAGGTGCGTTCCATTGAAAATCAAACTTAGACTGTGTTCCAATCCATGCTATTCAGTACCAAAATTCTAAATTGTACTAAAACTGTCAAATTGGCAATTTGGTTGTTCCAATTCAAATATATTCTAAATTGACAATTAAACATTGTTTTGTTTCGGATTGGTTTTTGTGAACAATTAAGCTTAAGTACATATTGGAAATCACTTGAATTTTGCAATTCGAAATAACTTTTCATTTTTTCTAAAATTCCTTTAGAAAAAATTTTGTTGTGTTTCGTGTCAGAATTCGAACTACATTCATCAGAGACACATTGTTCAAATTCCGTGTGTCTTACACAACTTAGCCAAAGCGGCGATGACGAAACATATTTTAGTTTTGATGTTCAGATAATTTCTAAATTGAAACTTCATCATTTTTCATATTTACCTAAGTTGAATTTTTCATCTATGATTACATATTGAAAATTGTATTTCTTTGGTATTTTTTGTATTAAATTTCTAGATATTACGATGTGTGAATTCATAATTCATAGGATGAGAGAATATTTCGTCAACATCTAAGTCAACATTCTAATCAACATCCTAAGTCACGAGTGTAAAGTCATTATTGATTGTTGCCAATCAATGCGAAACTTAATATCTGACGTAAAGTCAATATGTTGGTATGTTTTTGGTTATTCACAAAATTTAATTGTTCACAAAAACCAATCCGAAATTAAAAACTCCCCTAATGTCGTCTATATTTCCTAACCAAAAATATAACAACATATTGACTTTACGTCAGATATTAAGTTTCGCATTGATTGGCAACAATCAATAATGACTTTACACTCGTGACTTAGGATGTTGATTAGAATGTTGACTTAGATGTTGACGAAATATTCTCTCATCCTATGAATTATGAATTCACACATCGTAATATCTAGAAATTTAATACAAAAAATACCAAAGAAATACAATTTTCAATATGTAATCATAGATGAAAAATTCAACTTAGGTAAATATGAAAAATGATGAAGTTTCAATTTAGAAATTATCTGAACATCAAAACTAAAATATGTTTCGTCATCGCCGCTTTGGCTAAGTTGTGTAAGACACACGGAATTTGAACAATGTGTCTCTGATGAATGTAGTTCGAATTCTGACACGAAACACAACAAAATTTTTTCTAAAGGAATTTTAGAGAAAATGAAAAGTTATTTCGAATTGCAAAATTCAAGTGATTTCCAATATGTACTTAAGCTTAATTGTTCACAAAAACCAATCCGAAATTAAAAACTCCCCTAATGTTGTCTATATTTCCTAACCAAAAATATAACAACATATTGACTTTACGTCAGATATTAAGTTTCGCATTGATTGGCAACAATCAATAATGACTTTACACTCGTGACTTAGGATGTTGATTAGAATGTTGACTTAGATGTTGACGAAATATTCTCTCATCCTATGAATTATGAATTCACAAATCGTAATATCTAGAAATTTAATACAAAAAATACCAAAGAAATATACAATTTTCAATATGTAATCATAGATGAAAAATTCAACTTAGGTAAATATGAAAAATGATGAAGTTTCAATTTAGAAATTATCTGAACATCAAAATTAAAATATGTTTCGTCATCGCCGCTTTGGCTAAGTTGTGTAAGACACACGGAATTTGAACAATGTGTCTCTGATGAATGTAGTTCGAATTCTGACACGAAACACAACAAAATTTTTTCTAAAGGAATTTTAGAGAAAATGAAAAGTTATTTCGAATTGCAAAATTCAAGTGATTTCCAATATGTACTTAAGCTTAATTGTTCACAAAAACCAATCCGAAATTAAAAACTCCCCTAATGTTGTCTATATTTCCTAACCAAAAATATAACAACATATTGACTTTACGTCAGATATTAAGTTTCGCATTGATTGGCAACAATCAATAATGACTTTACACTCGTGACTTAGGATGTTGATTAGAATGTTGACTTAGATGTTGACGAAATATTCTCTCATCCTATGAATTATGAATTCACACATCGTAATATCTAGAAATTTAATACAAAAAATACCAAAGAAATTGTTTTGTTTGTTTTTTCATTTAATGTTAAAACCTTGAATTATATACGGTCTGTCCGACGAGGAGATTTCAATATAAAATATTGAGTTGCTATTTTATATGATTATATAAGGCATAAAAGTTTAGAATTAAATGGCGGAAATAGTCAACTAAATTTTTGACTATTTCAATTTAGAACATTAGTACTAAATAGCATGGATTGGAACACAGTCTTACTCAAATTTGCTTTGATCTACACTACCTCGAATAGATTGTGTAGTTGAAAAGTACAAACGAGCTGAAAAAAAAATATGGAGAAATGATTTTTCAAAATACATTATAGATGGCACTTGGTAATGCAATTTTAAGCAGTTGGTAAGTAGATTTAGGGTAAAATAGATTTCAAAACGTCCAATTTAAAAACAAAAATGTCTGTTGAAAAATCAATTTTTCTGTTACTATAAATAAATTTTTTTGAATTTGTTTCCAAACTTTTAAAAATACCAATGGAATCAAGAATAGTAAGTAAACAAGTTGTTTAGTGTATTTTGAAATATTTTTAAAGTTTAACATCTTTTATGTTAAATGTATTGTATATATTTTCTAGCGCAAAAATAAAGCGCTTCCATTCTGTTAAAAGTTTGTAGGGTCGGTGAAAGTCTCAAATTCAATGCTAAAACCAATTTCGATCTTTTTCTCCGTTTATTTAAAATATATTTCAATCATCCTAAATACTTTTCCTCAATCAGTAAAAATTTTAAAGATTTTAAAACATAACGAACTAACCTTAATTTCAAAGAATAACGAAATAATAGATTACCGAACTCAATCATTTAAAAATGAAAATATATTGTTGCAATGTTGTTACATCTTGAGTTTTTTTCACAAAAAAGTCAATGAATGTCAAAAACCACATTTTGATATTCATTCCGTTTTTCAATTTTTAAAGTAAAACATCTCGATCAGTTTTGGATATCAAACTAGTAATCAAACAAAAAGATTAAAATTTAAAAAGAAAAGAATTTGATTGTGTTCTGTGGAAAAAACGAATGTTGTAACATTCATTTTTCAATATTGTTTATCAAATAAAATAATAGTAATACGAAATTATAGATAAAAATAATGTTACGAAATGTACACAAAATGTAAAACAAAATGGTGATGTGTTTTGTCAAATAAATGCAAGAACAAAAGACAATAGAAAAAAATAAATACGTGTGTATTTTAATACTTTACTCGGCAGATGTTGAATGTGGAGTTTACAACCTAGAAAAACCTATAAAATCATTGTGTGTATGTGTCAACTCGCATCTTTAAGAAGCGCAGTAAAATTATATCTGGTTGTAAAAAACATAAGGTTTAATACAAAAACAAACTTTTTGGGTGTGGTCCGCCATACATGGAGAAATAGCAGACGGAAATAAATAAAACTATGTTATGTGAATGAATTGTTGAATTGTGAGTAACGTGGCAGATATTTCTTTATCAAAATTGATGAGTAAAGAATCGTTGGAGCTAAATAAAGAAGGAAATTATACCGAAGCGTTTTCTTTTTTTGGGAAAGCTGAAGTCAGAAGAAGTCATATTTATACATGTGTATGGATTGCAAAGAGTAGATATGGCTGTGGGGGATATCTCTCAAAGGAAAAAGAGAGAAAAGGAAGACCGTCTGGATTGAAGAGACCGTGAGTTTGTTTTAATTTTTTTTATATACTGTATAATTTTATTAATTTTATTTTTTTTGTAATGGATTAAAATGTTAGAGTAAATTTTTGGTGTAAGAGATTCCAAATCCCAGATTCGTGTGGGGGGAACAAATCGTTCAGTTCATTATTTTTTTTTTCCTTTTAAATATTTTTGTGGTAATATTTTAATAATATGAATAGTTGCTTAAAAGTCCAAAGATAGATTCACAAGGTGAAATTTCGCAACAAGTTGTTCGCATATCTTTCGTTCTCTTTTGATAGCGCTTTTAATTTTTTTTTAATTTTGAATTGCCAAATAAAAGCGGCCGAGAAAAATATAAAATTTTCTTAGACCAAGAACTACCAGTCCTCCTTGACTAATTGAGAGTTCATGAAAAGATGAATATGTGGTTTCAGCATGATGGATGTCCTGCTCATTATGCATTGAATGCTCGTTCAATTTTGCAACGGGATTACCATGGTCGCTGGATTGGAAGAGGAGGTGCAGTAAATTGGCCTGCGCGATCACCAGACTTAACTTCACCAGATTTTTTCTTATGGTGGTATCTTAAAGAAAAGGTTTACGAAAAATTGCCAACAACGCGAGAGGATATAAAAGAGAAAATCATCAATGCTTGCAGAGATATCAATGAAGAAATGTTGTATGAGACAGTGGAATCCTTCAAGAGACGGATTGAAAAATGCATTGAAGTAGAAGGACATCACTTTGAACATTTAATAAAATAAAGTTGTTAATAGTTCATAAATGTATGTTTGTATTTTATTCTACTAAGGTAAGGCCAGGGGTCCACTTAATCGGGCCGATAATAATCATCTTTTTATGCATAGAAATATGACCGATCGGCCAATTAATCATGTGCACGATCAATGTCTCCCGATGGGTAAATTCTAGTATACGGTGTAAAGCGCCAATGTCAAATAATGGCCCTTTACAAATAATGGCCCTTCAAAATTTTATTATTAACTTGGTAAAATGAATAAGCGAAACAAATATAAACAAATTCAAACCATGAAAAAACTGCATAATTTGAGTTTCCACGTATTATTATTTTTCCGCATTGTTTTTAAAATTAAATGTTTTGTTTTGTTTATATTTGTATAATTAAAAAGCAAAATTTTAAATTGTTTTTAAAATTTTTTTCTATTTATGTAAAAGTAAATCTCAATAGAAGTGAAGTCAAATTTTTAGAGTTGAGGTATGCTTAAAATTTAAAACAGTAGAGTTCTGAATATAAATTTGACTAAAATAGTCGAAAATCGAAATAAAATAGAGTTGATCTAATAAATTAAAATTAAAGAGACGATTTCGGAGCTTAAAAATATTTGTGTTGGTAAAAAATTAAAAGTATAAGTAATCTAAAAGAATTGATCTGTGAATCAATACAAGTGTTAAATTGGAAAATAAGTATTTGAAGGTTCTAGAAAATAATAAAATAAAAAGTAAAGTGATTATAATGAAAATAAATTAAATATATAAGTTTTCCTATAATTTTGTTTGTTCAAACTTAACACGGATTATAATAACTGTCACGGTTATATTAAGAGTTCAGAGTCAAGTGATTAGAGTTGTGAAAAAACTAAAATAAAATATTAAAATAAAAATTACTTGAATTTTGAGAACAAGTTATACGTTCAAATAGAGAGGTAGAAATCAGGTCGAACCATAAATTAAATTTTCTGCATTAAACCAAAAAATTAAGAAAAAGAAATGTAAATAAAACATTCTGAAAATCGAAATAGTACAAAAATTATACGTAAGTGACTTTTTGTTCCACCCGTTCCACTTGTGATTATGTTATAGTACACCCGCTACGGCACAACAACGGTAACAAGGCCGATTTTGAAAATTTTGTACATTTTGTACATTTTTTCCAAGAACACGTTGTTTCAAACACATGATTTGTTCGTAATGATTTTGCGATATCAATTTTGAACTTGAATGCTTTTTGTATAGAAAATTCAAATGTTTTAGTAATATTTGGAAGTGAAAGAATACAACTACAAGTTTAGCTTACAAATGATCACAGAAATTCATACTTATGAGAGAAACTCCTAGACTCCTGCACTTATCTATTTTCCAAAAACTGGGAACCGATCAGAAAAAGCCATATTTGAATTTTTCAACTGCCAAATAAATATGATCTGACAACTTACATTTTGTTATCTTTCATACGACATTTGAAAATTATCAGAAAAATTCTTATACAAACGAAGTAGGAATTTTTTTTATCAGTTCCAAGTACATATGTGAAGCTTACATTTGAATTTTTTTTTCATAATTTTCCAACTTCTCAAAAATGATAGAAAGTGAAAAACTGAAGATTTTTTGCTGTCGTGTAAGAACGGCCTTTCTCGAGCTATAAATACCAGCCGTTAGAGGGCCTCTTTCTCTGAGTCTGATATTTCTATTCGTATCTGATTGGATTTTTTTGACGGCTGCTGAAAATGTGTTGTCACTGGATAGCCTGAATAAAAGAAATATAACCTATTTGTTCGGGCATTTAAAAAACAAAAAACTTTGTTTGGTGTTAAGTGATGGATTTAAAAAGATTGGAGACGATGTCCAAGGTATGACAACGTAGTTTACACATTAATGAAAATCGATGAATATGCCGGTAATTAAAGTAACGTAAAATTCAAAATGTCATCTAATGTACACGAAAATTTGAGGTATTTGATTAGATTCCTTATTAAAAATAGTGCAATTAGATCAGTGTAACAAATACGGTGCTTTATCCCAATGGATCTTTTAGTTTGTTAAACCTAAAAAAATGAATATTACATGTTTGTGTCTCGTAGATTAATCATCTGTTAAGTTATAAAATCAAAGAAAGGAGAATAATACACGATGCCCAAAGTATGGCATCTTAGATTAGGTTTATGCCTCGATGAAAATTGACGAATAAAGCCACCTAAAAATTAAAACTGTATCTAACGTGCACGTAAAATGGAAGTGTTAGGCTATAGTCGTTAATAATAGGAATGCAATTGGAGTAATGTGACAAATACTATACTTTAACCCAATGTTACTTTTATTTTGTTAAGAATAGAAAAAAAAATTATTTACATGTTTGTGTCCCGTGTATTAAATTTCTATTAATTTATTGAATTAATTTATTAAAAAAAAAGATACTATACGATGTCCAAAGTATGGCATCTTAGTTTATACATTCATTAAAATTGACGGGTATGGCGTTAATTAAAGTAACCTAAAATTTAAAATAGTATGTACTGTGCCATAAAATTATTGTGTTTATTTTGTTAATAATATTAATGCTCTGAGACTAGTGAAACAAATAATGTAATATACTACCATGGTGTTTTTGTTTTGTTAAATAAAAAGGAAACTATATATATGCAAACCCGTTACATTAATCAGTATTTAAGTTTGATTAATCATTGATTTGTTACCACATATGACATGAATGGAGATAATTTACAAAAAGTTTTAGCTGTGTTGGTATAAAGTAACTGCTGGTATCACAGCCCGAATTTACTGTGAGTAACAAAGGAAGTGTTTAAAGATAGCATTCGGAGGAGTGTGAAATTATTAAGCAATATTATAAAAGGCAAATACCAAAGTTGATAAACCATTTTTAACATAATAATTTATTTTTTAAATTTGCAATTTTGGAGTTCATATATTCATTGTTATCATTTTTTATATTAACGTTTGAAACAATCTGAGAATACTTTCAACATAAATATAGACCATCTAATAGACTATCTACCACGAAGTTGAGTGATAATTAATAATACTAGGTAGCTTCACCAAATATTAGTCTTATTTAACGGATACTAATCAACTGGGAATACCAAAGGAGTGTAAGAAGAAATAATTATTTGAAAGTGGATTATATTAAGAAGTAATTGATTTACGAACCTGTGCGGAAGAGGATTAACTCAAATTAATATCTTGAAGATTTATAATAGCAAGAATGACTAGATATTAGGAGTTAGAACACAAGCAAATATAATAGTGCAGACATTTATACAGCTATATATGAAAATATGGAGGGCTAGGCGAGACCATTTGCTATGGGAGTTCACGTACCTGGGTGTGTGTGTGTGTGTGTGTGTGTGTGTGTGTGTGTGTGTGTGTGTGTGTGTGTGTGTGTGTGTGTGTGTGTGTGTGTGTGTGTGTGTGTGTGTGTGTGTGTGTGTGTGTGTGTGAGTGTGTGAGTGTGTATGTGTGTGTGTGTGTGAGTGTATGAGGTGTGAGAGCGTGTAAATGTGTGCTAAAAATTGTGGGGTTGGACGTGGTGATCGCGGTTTGTTCATATAAGGGGGTCACCAGAGTCTATTAATTTCACTTAGCTTTCCCTTGATCCGTTTGTATATCGACGTACGCGTACTATTGATTATTTGTGCTGGAGCAGCAGGATTTCTTTCTCGTCCCCACAGACTGAAGCTATTCTGGGGCTAAAAAAATATCGCTAGATGGGTATAAGAAAATGGACATCAGAAATTTCCTAATTGCTAACCGAAACCGAGTTAGAAATCAACAGTTAGAGGATTTGGAAATTGCAGAAGATGTAGTAGCAGAGAATGACGATAGTGAAAATGGTCAAGATGGATAATGTAAATGGTGAAGGTGGTACTGTTGGTGTATCCGAATCTTATGTTGATGAAGAAAGTGCCGCTATCTTCAACAGCTAAGAAGCAAAAACTATCAAAGCGGCTTGTAAAATTTAATAAAAATTGGAGCAAGAACTTTGATTGGCTCATAACTGACCTGTCTGAAAATGATGCTAAATGTATTATTTGTGGAGTAAATTTCAAAATTGGTCATGGTGGAGAAAATGATATACGCAAACATAATAAGTCTCAACAGCATATTAAAAATTTGAAAGAAAGTTTGTAGAAAAAAAATAACATCATTTATACCAACAAAAAGTACCATTGAAAGTACCATTGAGCAAATAAATGTCATTGCAGCTGAGACGGGCTTTGCATACCATACTGTAATGCATTCCCCAGTCTTATGTGGCTACCAATTGTGCGGGACAATTATTTTCTTCATTAAAGATCCAACCATTGCGAGCCAATACAGCTGCGGTGAGGAAAAATTAAGAAAAATTATTTCTAAAGTTTTAGGTCCAGACTCTAAAAAATTTCTGTTGGATAATGTTAACAAATCGTTATATTTTTCTATAAGCACTGACGCATCTAATAAAGGGAACGTCAAAACATTTCCCATAATTATTACGTAGTTCGATAAAAATGTTGGTACAACAAGCGGTTTGTTGGCATTTTAGAGTCTGGACAACGAAAAATCAGTTAATATAGCTGAATCGCTTATTTCAAAAATAAATTTTGATAATCTTTTTATGGATAACGTAACATCATTCTACGCAGACAATGCAAATGTTAATTTTGGTAAAAACCAAAGTGTAATAACAGAATTAAAAAAATCGAATACAAATATTATTCCAATTGGTTGTTATTGCCACATATTTGTTAATACCGTAAAAAAGGGTATTTCAGCTTTAAAAAAATTTCAAATTGATGTAATTGTTCTCAAAATTTTTAATGAATTCAGTTCTTCCACTAAATGAACCACAGAACTTAAAGAAATGTTTCAATGGATCGGTGCCGAATGGTCAGAAATGCTTCTCATGTGTCAACAAGATGGCTTAGTCTATGTCCTGCTATAGAAAGACTAATTAAAAATTTTGAGCCTTTAAGAAGCTATTTTCTAACCAAAAAAAAATGTTTCAAATATAATTAAAATGTTATTTGAATACGAAATGTCAATGGCGCCCCTCGGATTTGCTTTGCATTTTTGTTCACTTATTCAGCCAGCTATAAAAGTATTAGAAAGAACTGATGGAATTGCAGTAGAAGCTTATGAGTTGATCGTTAAAGTTATTCTTTACAAGATAGATTTGACAAAGAATATTTTGGAGCAATAGTAAAGACTGCGATACTACGAGAACGAAATATGTCGTTTTAAAATTGAAGCAAAAAATGATTAAACTACAGCTATTATACATATTTAGAAAAGTGGTTGGACAGTGAGGACAATTTTGAGGACAGTGTTTTTAAATTTTTGAAACCAATGAATTTAAAATTAGCAATTCCAAGCTTCAATGATTTGGATATCATACAAAAATTTAACATAACTAATATTGATGAAGACAAGTTGTTTGAAGAAAGTATTAAACTTCAAAAATTTGCCGAAGAAAATATAATTATACGAGAAAATAGTTCGAATAGTGATAATATTTGGGTCAAATTTTTTCAAGAATTTCCGAATTGCAACAATTGGCTTAAAATTGTTTGTTAAATTTTTTCTATTCCACATGGAAATTCAACATCTGAAAGAATTTTTAGTTTAAAAGCTTGTTAATTTAATAGCTCGTTAATCAAAAACCTCGAAGCCGAATTAATGATCAAAGAAAGTTTTAAAATAACGTGTCTCGAATTTCGTAAATTCCTTTAAACAGAAGCAGGAAACCTTATTTTAGAAAAGGCTAACTCAAATTAGCATATAATTTTTTTTTATTTATTTATTTTAGCATATAAACCGTTATTTAAATTGTATATTAATTTATTTAAATTGAAGGATAACTTAAAAAGTTAATGAATTTAACCTTCACGAACTTTTTTTTTGTATTTTTAATTATTTTTAATAATGAGGCCTGGCCTATTCAGCTAAATTTCAGCAAAATTTCTGCTATTCTTCTATTTTTTGTATGAAATTTTATTTTCCGTTACAAAATTTCAAACAAAAAATAAAAGAATAGCAGAAACTTCCGATAGAAGGTTTTACTGAATAGGCCCCAGTAATGGGTAATGTTAACTACGTTGTTTTAGTAGTTCTGCAATATTTTTTTGTTTTGGTAGTTTAGCAACAAATAAATTGAATAGCAAAATATGTAATTGAATATTGAAATAAATCTGAATTTATGTAATAAATAAGTTGATTATATATAATATTTTACTTCTCATTAGGTATTACGTATGTTTTTATATTATTTTTAATTGTTTTTCTATGCCAAAAAACACATTAAATTTAATCTACATTTTGTTTTACCCTGCTTTTAAGAGATAATTACAATTATAATTATTAAAAAAAGAAAATTTAAATAAAATGGTGCGTAATATTTTTCTACATATTGTCCCGCCAATTAACTTTTGAAAACTGGAAGCCCTAGTTGTGACCGACCTTGTCGTAACCGACTACAAATTTTGATCATGTATATTCACAATTTACTTATCCAGTATCTATCACTTCGTATATTGCATGCGTATCACATTCATTAAAAATTGATTGCAAAAATAATATCAAATTGCTTAACATAATTTTTGCTTATATATAAATAATATGAACTGTTCTGAAATTTGCTTGATCGAAATGCTATTAAGCCTTTTTAATCACGTAGACCAATGAGACTTAATTTCATTGGAGGTAATAATGAAAAAAAATGGAATGTGGTTTGGGAATACACCGGCAGTTGGTGTGTGGTGTCCGGACTAGCAAGTCCAATCTATTGTGCAGTGGTTTAATTGTTTAATTGAAACATTTAATCATAAAGGGTCATTCCATATGAAATCATCAAATTGGCAAAGCCAGCATATTTTAGATTTTGCTCAAACTTTGTGGAAATGTTCTTTATGGTTCGACAAACCAAAATCCATATTGATTGAATTTTCGCACACGCCACTTCCGGTAACACACAATATAAAGCAAAGGAAAAGTCTTATTTTCATGTTTTGCGGTTTTAGCCGTAAAAACTTTTCTAATAAAGATATCTACTTTACCAAGGTGGCATTGGAAAGCGGAAGAATGATTGTTTTTAAAACAAAAATAAAAATTCACATAATTCATATACCTGAAAAATAACAGGGTTTTGAAAATACGTGTATTTTATTGATTTCTTGTGATTTTCAATTGACACCAGGATCTGCACTGTTGAATTTAAGTCTAATCGTTCTCAGATATCAAAGTGCATATATTGTGAAATAATTAAAAATTAAAATCGACTCGTTTGGTCAACTTTTAATAAAAAAAATCTTTGCTTGAAATTTTGAAATTTTAGCATATTTAGCATATTTGCATATTTCAGGCTACAATTTGGACGTGTTTGATAAGAGACAAAAATTTGAAATTTGCAGGATACTTAGTTCTTACCTTTAACTTTAAAAAA
The DNA here is from genome assembly GCA_963693315.1 of Diogma glabrata. Taxonomy (NCBI): domain Eukaryota; kingdom Metazoa; phylum Arthropoda; class Insecta; order Diptera; family Cylindrotomidae; genus Diogma; species Diogma glabrata. Next base: position 254,315,913 of record OY856186.1, read on the forward strand.
CTTCAAGGTTAGTTTTGTTTTTCCCTCTTATCGCACATTTACAGGCGTTTAAAGAGAAGCGAACATTATACTCTAAAAATAAGAATATTCATATTATTTTAAGGAAAGCCTCTAATAATTTGCTAATTTGTTTCGATTCCGGCCTTAACAATAAAAGGATTTATGTATATTTAAACATGTTCTTCTAGTTAATTGCTTTGTTGCGTCATTCAATGTCAGTCAATAATAGATGTTTATGTGTAGTCAAGAAGTTTTTGTTATGAGAAGCGTTAGTATTTTATGGTGATATAATTCGAATTTAAAAAAAAATAAAGTGGGTGTCTTTAGAGAATATTGTAGAATTATTCAGTGAAAAAAATAATAAAAATAATGTAGTGCTCAATTGGCGTATTGTTACGAGAAAATTGTCATAAACTGGCGCATTCACGATCATCGAAATTAATCAGTGAAGATAAAATAAGTGAAAGTGATAAATTTCTATCGAATAAGCGATTGAATGTCGTATCTATTGTTAATATTTGTACATACCATTATCAAAATATATTACGTATTTTTTCCATGTATTCGGAAATAAGTGTTGTGATCCATTAAACGTTCACAAGAATAGTAGATTATCATCCGAGTGAAGAATTGCCATTATTCTAAGCGAATTCAAGATACTATTTTATCCACAACTGTAAAATATTTCGTTTAATTTCCAATTTTCATGCAAAAATTTGTATCGCCATATTGAAATAAATACATCAACGATAGCGAAAAACAAAACAAGTTTGTTGTTTAATTTTTTAGGGGAATATTTAATAAACTATAGAACGGTTAAAGAATTTTAATCAAATTCACTAGTTGTAAAATTCACTGTAAGGAAAAGTAGTATACTAACACCTAGAGCGATGTTTGATTTTTGTGTTAATCAAATGCCAGGTATAGAATTTTTTTATATCCAATTCTGATGTTGATGCTACCGAAACATTTTTGTCAAGGAGATTTATGGATAGGAGATTTATGGTTCAAATCAAAATGGCGAGCGAGTAGATTCTTTGTTCACAACCGGTGAAATTTTATTACAATTATTTTAAATATATTGATTGTTTTCGTGCCGCTATTAGTTTATATTATCTCGGTTTCTCGGTAGTTTCAGTTTTATTATTAGTTTAATTAATTCGACCGTCTAATAAGATCTTGTTTGAATTTTATTATTTTGTGTCATGTGCTACGGTAACTTTGAGTGGTTTTCCGATATAACATTGGTGTTTGATTTCTATATGTAAATGAAATTTTGTGCTTATTTATGTGTTCATAATAATAAAACAATGTTCTTTTAAATAAACTATTTTTGGACAATTCTTATTGGAACTTTTCTAATATGTATCTATTATTCACTGATTTCTGAGTGAAATTTATATATAAAATTTATTTATTTCGTCATCAATCTATTATTCAGTGATTTCTGAGTGAAATTTATATATAAAATTTATTTATTTCGTCATCAATCATGTTTTTTTTGTTTGATTGTACATAATTAATATACAGTTTTTTTTCTAACCAAGTTTTCAATAAATTGTTATATTTTTGTTCAGCTGTTTAATACTGGTTATTACAGTAAACTGCAAGTGACATTCATCTTAAGTAAATAATCTGAGTTTATGAAATTTTCAATATGTCATGCAAATTTTGTGAGTTGAAAATAATACGAGACAATGTTTCAGAGTTTTTAAAAATTAATTGTGATCACTGTTCTGAATTATTTCATTCTGTGTGTGTTAAATTAACAGCAGCTGACGTTGAATCAATTAAGAAAAATAAAATTGAATGGTTTTGTGCAACTTGTGTGTCAAAAAAAAATATTAGTAAACAAAATATCTCTTCTAAGATAGCTGGTGAATCACTTGAAATAAGTAATTCTCCAAACATGAGTTCAGCAATTAAACATCATAATATTACCTCTTTTGCGTTTGATATCGACTCCAAGCTCGACTCCAGTTTGGAAAAACTTAATATCGCGTTGTCTGAAAATATTAACAATATTATGAATAAGTTCAAACTAGAAATCAAAAATGATATCAACAAGCATTTGAATCTGCATTTGAATCAAAAATTTCTGAGATAGAGAGTAATATGGATCGGCTACACATAAAAATTAACAATAATGTTGATTCCTTTCGGAAAGATTTCGAGCTATTAGTAAATGGAGTTCCACATGCGCCAAATGAAAATCTTCACCAAATATCTAGTTCACTATCTAGCAACTTTGGCTACTGTAAGGATTCTGTTAATGTTGATGGTATCAGTGTGTTTTTATTGCCAGATGCCCATATTTTTCGTCTTAAATCAGCATCAAAAAGAAATAAACAATTTCACCCTCCTATATTGATTCGCTTCGCGAGCTTGTTGCACAAGGATCAATACTTTCAACGCTATATTAGAAATTCAAAAAATCTGCTCCTGGGTAACATTGATGGGTTTAATGGTAAAAGCCGAGTTTATGTACAGCTTAATTTAACTCAGGAGTGCTATAAAACCAATAAACTAGCGCTTACACTAAAACGACAAGATAAAATTCATCAATCTAAATTAATAAATGGGAGAGTTTTAGTCAAGTTTTCGGTGGATGGAGATTTTGAGTTGTTTTATAATGAAGAGGATCTTCAACTAGCGGCAGATAAACATCATAATTCAACATAATATTTCCTCCGGTTGGAAGCTTATGAAATAATTTTGGGAATATTTAAAAATTTTTTTTTTTTGGTAAAGGATAGGAGTTAGTATAAGAAATTTTGATTTTGAATTAATTTTTAAATCTTATTTTGGCAATTTATTTGCAATTTTTGAATTTGAAAATTTTTTACATTCTTTTCTTTGTTTTAATTATTTAAATTCTGTGTCTGAAGTATATTTTTATTTTTTTTTTTTTTTTATTTTTAATAGATTTTTCTTTAAATATTTTTCTTCTATTACATTTTGTTTTGGTAATTCTTTTCTTTATTTTTAGTTGCTGTTTGTTTATAATTCTTCTAATCACAATGAGTGTTTCCTCTGTGGATATGCAAAACATTGTTTTAAAATCTAGTTACTGCTCGAATAATAACGGGTTTAATTTTGCACATATCAACCCGGGAAGTCTCATTTCAAATTTTGATGAATTTAAGAGTATTTTGCGTGATGTTCCACTTGATTTGATAGCAGTTTCCGAAACATGGCTCAAGGAAAAGATTGACGATCGCTTGGTGACAATTAATAATTACAATTTAATAAGAAAAGACAGAGGAGAGGGTAGACGTGCAGGTGGTGTGGCACTCTATATAAATAATAAAGTTCGATATAAAATTATTAAAAAGAATGCCGTTTCCTCTGACTTTGATGTGATTTTCTTAGAGATAATTAATAACTGTGACGATAAGCTTATGGTGGGTGTATTTTATTGTCCTCCTAAGGTTAAGTTTATTAATCGTGTTAAACAATTCTTAACGCAGTCGGCTAGTAAATACAGTGATATTATCATTCTTGGTGACTTCAACCTAAACATATTATCTAACGATTTGCATGTTAGAAGGTTCAATGATCTTCTGGATTCGATTGGATTAGTATGCGCATCTAGAGAACCCACTAACTTCGTCAAAGAAAGTTGCACATGTATTGACCTGTTGCTTACGACTAATGTTTCTAAATTGAACTTTTTCACCCATATTTCTGTACCAGGTTTATTTACCTCTCATGATTTAATTTATGGTTCATATGATTATAAATTGAACTACACTAATACTGAAGAGTTTGTTTTTCGTAGATTTTTCAATAATATAGATGTAGATATTCTTCAGAAGGAAGCAATTATGTTAAATTGGAACGAAATTCTTTGTCTTGATGACATTGATCAACAATTGGCTCACTTCAACCACCTCGTTCTTCATCTACTAAATCAGTTTGCCCCTATAGTAAAATGTAAATCGCAGAATTATGATGGCTCGTCTTGGTTTAATTCTGCCATTCTTAACCATAGGAATATTAGGGATCATCTCTATTCTCGATGGAAAAATGATAAAACTGTCACCAATTGGAATGCTTTTACTAAGTACAGAAATAAAGTCAATACTATGATTAAGTTAGCAAAGTTCATTAACTTTAAAAAAATATTTAATGTTGATCTTCCTTCAAAGATTCTCTGGAACAACTTTAGAAAATATGGTATATGTAAAACTAAATCTCTTCTCCACACTGACATTACTTCATCTGAATTCAATAGTTACTTCTCATCGTTTAACAGACCTCCGGATAATGAATTTGATGCAGACTGTGATAGCAATGGGCCAAACTTATTTTATTTCCATAATACTTCTATTGAGGATATTATTATTATTGTGAGTGAAATTAATTCTTCGGCTGTTGGGACTGACGAAATTCCTATTCGTTTTATTAAGTTAATTCTACCAATTATTTTGAAATACTTAACTCATATTATCAATACTGCACTCACTAAATCCATTTTTCCTCAATCCTGGAAAAGTGCTCATGTTTTTCCGGTTAATAAAGTTCCCAATGCCAATGTGGTAAGTGATTTTCGTCCTATTAGTTTACTACCTTGTCTCTCCAAAATCTTAGAGAAAGTCATGAAATCCCAAATTTTGGATTATGTGGAAAAGCATCATATGTTAAACCCTCTACAGTCTGGCTTTAGGAAAAGGCATAATACAACATCAGCAATTATAAATATAGTTGAAGATTTGAGTGGCTCGATGTCGGATGGGAAGGTTTCCGTTTTAGTGCTACTTGATTTTTCTAAAGCTTTTGACTCTGTTGACCATTCAATACTGTTGGAAAAATTAAGAAGAAATTTCAAGTTTTCTAGATCTGCATTACTTTTTTTGAAATCTTACCTGAGTGATAGAAAACAATTCGATCTTCATAATAATACCTTATCTGATCCATCATATATAACATCTGGAGTTCCTCAAGGATCAATACTAGGTCCTTTATTGTTTTCCCTCTTTATTAATGACATTATTCTAACTCTGAATGTTAAGTTTCATCTTTTTGCTGATGACTTACAAATATACGATTCTGTTTCGCTTTTAGACTTTTCCCTCTGTATTTCCCTCTTTTCCCTCTGTATTTCCCTCGTCAACATATCGGATTGGGCAAAAATTAACAATATTAACATTAATCCTGATAAATCTAAAGCAATGGTCATTACTTAAAATAGGAATGTGTTATCCAGACTGCAAAAAGAAACTATGCTCAGTATTCATGGAAATAAGTAGTGGACAATTTACGTAACCTTGGTATAATGTTTAATAACTTTCTAAATTGGGAAAATCATGTTAACCATATTTGTAGAAAAATCTACATGACCTTAAGCAGTCTATGGCAAACGGCTAGTTTTACACCAAAAACTTCAAAAATGAAATTAATTAGATCCCTAGTGGTTCCTCATGTAATTTATTGTGCTCCAATTTTCTCTGGCTGCTCAAGGGCATCATATTACAAATTGAAACTTGCTTTCAATTCATGTGCGCGCTACGTATTCAACATCCGTAGGAGTACTTCCATCTCGTATTATACTAGAAAAATTCTAAACTGTGATCTTCGTCAATATCTAAAATTTCAAACTGCTTTGTTCATGTTTAAATTAATTAAATATCAGCAACCTAGCTACTTGTATGATCGACTTAGTTTCTCAAGATCAAATAGAACGCTTAACATTAATTTACCTAGAAATTGTAAAACTAAACCTCGTGAAGCATCTTTCTTTGTAAATGGTATCAAAATTTGGAACTCATTAGATCGTGAAACGAAAACTGATATGTCCTTACATAGATTCAAAAAGCTTTGTTTTGCATATTTTGAGAGGCAGCAATAATTAAGTTGCCTTTTACAGACCTGATAAATGTTATTATTTATTATTATATTTTTATTTTGATTATTGTATTTTGCTATTTTCCCCCTTTTATTTTAGTTTATCTTATTTTCTATCTATAGATGATTGTAATACTAGTTCTTTATATATTGTAGAATGTAGAGAGTATTTTACTTGCTTATTTGTTAACTTAATTCTTGCCTTAGTGCCCATTATTATAATTATTATTAATTTTTTCAATATTTCAGAGTTATTCCTTAAGTCTTTTGATTTGTAACCATTATTTAAGTACATGTTTATTATTAAACATGCATAAGAGAATTTCTTTGTTCGCAAAGAAATTACAAGAAGGCTACGGCCTTATTTGTATGTTATATGAAATGAATAAATAAATAACTAAATAAATAAATAATACAGTTAAAAATACGAGGACCTATCACAGTTTTGCTCCGCTTTCCCACAGTCAATTAAGAGCACGAAAGTTTTCAGCTTCTGATTACTTTGAAACTGTGAATATTGTAAGACCAAGTGTTAAATTTAAAAAATAAAATATAACACTTAATACCATGGTTCCTAATATCATTTATTTATCCACTTATCTCAACATGAAAAAATTTTATCGGCCAGAATTAAATAAACTCTTTAAATTTGAAACAATTTTTCTTTATTTTTATTCAAAATTATAGTGTTGTGGACAAAACAAAAGCCTGAAAGTTCTAGTGAAGACTAATTATAGCAGTAAAATTAATTTTTAAGTTATAAAGATCTTCGTGGTTACATTATTGATACTTATTTTTAAACAATAAATTTGTCGGTGGATAAGTACTCAGGTCAGTATAAAAATATACTAAAAAATAAAATTAAAAAACAAACAAATGGCTATGATGTTTGCTTCTCTTTAAACGTCTGTAAATGTGCGATAAGAGGAAAAAACAAAACTAACCTTGAAGTTTTTTAAAGTTAAAGGTAAGAACTAAGTATCCTGCAAATTTCAAATTTTTGTCTCTTATCAAACACGTCCAAATTGTAGCCTGAAATATGCAAATATGCTAAAATTTCAAAATTTCAAGCAAAGATTTTTTTCATTAAGAGTTGACCAAACAAGTCGATTTTAATTTTTAATTATCTTACAATATATGCACTTTGATATCTGAGAACGATTAGACTTTTAAATTCAACAGTGCAGATCCTGGTGTCAATTGAAAATCACAAGAAATCAATAAAATACACGTATTTTCAAAACCCTGTTATTTTTCAGGTATATGAATTATGTGAATTTTTATTTTTGTTTTAAAAACAATCATCTTTCCGCTTTCCAATGCCACCTTGATCAAGTAGATATCTTTATTAGAAAAGTTTTTACGGCTAAAACCGCAAAACACCAAAATAAGACTTTTCCTTTGCTTTATATTGTGTGTTACTAGTGATTGCAAATTACCCGATTTCAAATTACCCGGTTACTCGATTAGTATTTTCCAAATTACCCGGATTACCCGGATAACCCGGGTAGTTATAAAAAAATTAAAAGATGAAAAACAATAAAAAAAAACCTCACAGTAGTAAACTAAAAATTGATCATTTTTTAATTGTAAAATAATATTTCAAAAATATTAAAGCATTTAGGGTAGCTGTACTCATCCGATTTCGTATTTTTTTTGAAATTCCTGCAATAGAAAAAACCCGCTCCGATAAAGTTGGCTTCACGGTCAATAACGATTGATTTAAATTTTCTATCATTTTTTCGGTTTCCTTTATTTAAATACAACATTTTCAGCTCTTTATCAACTGTAGTACCACTGTTATCTATGGCAGATCTTGTGTAGACAGCAATACATTTTTGTAGTTGTAAAATTTTAATATTATAATTAGCCGCATCATTATCCGATTTTATTTTTCATTGCTGACGTATTTCCCCATTTAGTTGAAATTATTCGTGCGCATCCAACTACGTGGCACCGAGATTTATCTGATGACATTTTCTTGAACTGGTCCCAAACTTTCGATGACACTTATTTTAATTATTAGTTTAAATCTTAAATAAAAACTTATTATAATATATTTACCGTTTCTATTTTAAACTAATATATTTACCGTTTCTATTTTAACTAAATATAATCTATTTAAACTAAATCAATATTTAAACAAAGAACCAATGAAGATCCCTAATTTTTTACGACTTAATTTTAATAAGAACTAAAATTCCATAAATTTTGTTATGTGTTCTTCGTCGTTTTTCTGTTGTTTGCGTAATCCAAACAATAATAATTAACTAGAGGGCAGTTTAATGTTTACGAATGTGGTTGGTTTAATGTTTATGGACATATTGCAATTTGTATGGTTAGAATTGAATCATTTGTCAACAACTAGCATAAAGAATAATTCAAATTTGCAAAAAGAGAATGAGCTGAATTTTATTTTGTAAATTTTATTGAGAAAAAACTGGACCGTTTGTTGTTCGGGTACCCGACCAAAATATCCGGATATTAAATACCCGAAAAATCTTCCTAAATACCCGGGTATCCGGGTACCCGGATACCAAGATTGCAAACACTATGTGTTACCGGAAGTGGCGTGTGCGAAAATTCAATCAATATGGATTTTGGTTTTTCGAACCCTAAAGAACATTTCCACAAAGTTTGAGCAAAATCTAAAATAGTGCGGCAACGTTTTTTGTTTTTTTTTCGATGATTTCACATGGAATGACTCTAAATGTATTTTGGTTATAATTGTTTAATTGGAAAATAAATTAAAAAAAGTTGTTATTTGAAAGTTTTGTGTAATTACAGTGTACAAGAGAATTAATAAAAAAGAGGGAAGTATTAGAGGAACCAGCAGGGCACAACACTAGGGTGCTAAATATTCCGTGTACAATAAACAATATAATATTTAAATAGTGAGTGGAATTAGAGAGGGCGACAGCTAGGCCTGCTGGTCCTCTCCGGGTAAGTTTTTTTGATTTTTCATTTTAATAGGCATTTTATTGCAATGGAGTGATTTTTTCTTTCTTGAGTGAGATTCCCTGGGACGATACGCGGTAGTCGGATACACTACGGTCAGCGTTATGAACGGTGAATAGGGCGGTATTGGTGGTCTAACTGGTGATGGTTGCTTAATGAGCAGGGACGATAAAAAAATTATGATGTATTGAGTGAAGGCGATTACATGAGTCATATATAATGTTGTTTGGTCAATATTTCCATGTAATAATTTTCTATAATCATAGTATATGTTTAACTAAAAATAGGCCATTCTTATTGATCAATCAAACATGATAATTTTATTAAATATTTGGTTTCTATATATATAAATCGATCCTGTGTATTGAAAAATAGCTTCGTGTAGAAACAGTTGTTTTTGATTCTTGAACTTCTCGCTTGCTCATTGTCTTCGTTTTCCCTTTTTTTTCCTTTCATTTTTTCTTCATTCATCATTTAGGACTGCGTTTTTTTTTGTAACCGGTCCACAATTATTCGAAGTCCCCTTTCGACTGAGAAGTCTAGCATTCCAGGCAGTCCGGACCACTTAAAATAGTTCAATTTCGTTTAAACGAAATTCAAAACACGAACGCATAGCAGCGTTTACAAAATTAATGATGTTTAATCTGCATGGCATTTCTTTGAGAATTCAAGAGTGAACACGTGTTTTTTTAAATTATTTGTAATAGGAAAATAAAGTGAAAATTTAAACAATAATTGTTAGTTTTTAATATAATAAATATTATACTTTGGTGTTTCTATTACAAAGTTTTATGAAAGTTTAACGTAGGCATTAGCAAATTGCTTTTAATTTATATTAAATTGCTTTTGTTGAAATTAAGAGCTGATACTGGCCATATTTATTTTGATTTAAATTACTTATAAAAGAATTGAATACCTATTTATGCACCAACATGCAGCGTTTGGATGAACGTGCAGCTTATACAAGATGTTAGAGTACTTATGAATTGAGGTTGATGCTTGGCAGTCATATCTGACAGACAAAGATCAACCTCCAGTGCGAAGCACTTTTCCATCTGTTATGCCCCAACATTTGGCACAAACAAGTCTTGTAACTATTCTGGAAATTCAACATCCAATCAAACCATTTTCTTAAAAAAAAAAAGAAGGCAGTCTTGAGACTGCCGATAGAAGTGAAAACTTAAAACTGTGAAATAGCTGTGTTTTTGTGTATCTTCCAATTATTGTAGCATTGCAAATTAAAATTTCAGAATGTTTAAATTAAAATCATTAAAATTATTCTGGGTTTCACATCCATCAGCATTCCAAGCAACTACTATATACATTTTGTTACACTTAAGCCCGGGTTCTTTTTTTTATTCTCCTTTTCACCCGAAAATAAACCAAGAACATTAGACATAACTTAAGGTAGTTTGAATCATCTTTAATACACCAGTGCTAACGATCTATTTTATTGATTATAACAATATTCTATTTAAAGTTGTTGTTCTATAAACAAATCTATAAACAAATTACTCAAACACATAAGAGATCGTCATTAACTCGTCACATCGCCCTTAATAATATCTTCAAAACATGGCAAATTCATTTCTTCAAATATTTAAATCATTCATATGTTTTAAAGTAAATTAAATACAAGCAATAACAAAAGAGGGGAAATAATAAATAAAATGCAATAGACGTCCTTGATACAACAAGCAAGATTGGCCCACTTTCTGTATACCGTTTGTGTTTGAACAAATAGATTTAATTTTTTTGTGTCTCAGTTTTGTTGAATGTGTATCACACAGAATTATGTTTTAAAGGTTGAACAGAGAAGGACAACCTCTTTAATTTCATAATTTAAAAAAAAAACAGAAATTAATTTGTTTATTCAATTTTTCAATTTTTTTTTTGAAAAAAAAAATCAATGATTAGAGTTGTGGAAAAGTAAAGGATTGATTCTTATTAGGGATATTAAAGAGAAAGCCCAGAATTTCACTCCGCGCTTATTGTTTTAGAAAATTATTTAAATTACAAATAAATAATACAATAAGAAATGTTTTGCCTTTTTCTAAACTAAATGAAAAATAATTTATATATAGTTAAGTGATAATAAGTTAAATTAATTATCATATGTTATCTAGTTTAGTTAACCATTTTTTGTTGAATGATAAAAACAAGTTTAAGTAAATAAAAAAATTGTTAGTGAATTTATCATTGCATATGTTTTTATCACTGAAGAGTGCCAATATTTTACTTATTCCATTGGATTGATTAATCTTTTGATTAGCCCATAAATCAAGGATTAAAAGTTAGAGGAATAAACAAATAGTGATTCAACACATCAAAGAACCGCTAAATTATCTTTGATAGTATACAACGGGACTTGCTATTAAATCCACGACATCAACAAATTTTTATGAAACACAGTTACTCATCAATAGTAATTTGAACAAGGAATTATTCGGTTATTAAACGAAGTATTACTCAATTATTATACCAAAGATTATTAAGATTTACAGGATTAAGGAGATTTACAATATACATTTTACCATATATTTGTGGAGAAAAGAAATATCATCTTTTGTTTTATAAAACGAAATTACGAAGAACACATCACGCTACCATTTTGACTAGAATCTGGAAACATATGCTTGCTACACCGTTAGTTATCGTAAGTTTATTTTATTTAATATTAAGTGGTTTATTTTGTTTAAAAATACGTATTCTTGAAACGAAGCTTGGAGTAATGTCGTTTTCAAATCATAGGTGTCATGACGTGGGAAATGATTCGTACGTTCACTTTAGGAGTTCCCAGTGTATATAAGTTTTGTTATTAGTTCATTCACACAATTTTTTTGTTATCCAGGTACAGGCAATATTGTAAATGATTGACCCAAAGCCGGCTGAAGCTATTCTCGCTATAAAATGCAAGGTGTGAACAGCCCGACCGCGTGGTACAATTTTTATATTTAAAATAATCAAAACATATCGTATAAAACTACACATTTTATTTTAAAAAAATAGCGTGTCAACAAAGAATATTCCAAAACTAAGACTAAGGGATAGTATCGTTGTTTGAAAAAAAAACTTCATCCGCCAGCACCCCTAAGATATCAGTTTGGCTAATGAGATTTTACTCATTGATTTCAGATTTGGTCTTGTAAGAGATATAACTAAGTAGAGATTTTTCCTTGGCTTAAGCCACATTATGGTTTTTCTTTTTTTTATTTTTACACCCTTGGCATGACGTTGTGTCAGAGCACGTTACAAAACTTGAAAGAAATCAATAATTATCGGCACACGCTCTCTTAAACATCAAAAGTTGACTGTCCATTTTTTCATGCTACTATTTGATCTTCCTAAGTCACAAATGGTTCTATGATCGCATGTAAAGGCTGAAAACCACATACAACAGAAACAGAATTCCATACAAATTTTACAGCAACAGAATTTTTTGCTGTCAAATTTGTAACAAATTCTGTTTCTGTTGTATGTGAATGCCCATAGAACAACAGATTCATGAAAAATGTTAGATATTGTCTTTGTTTTAACTTGATATCTAAGACCTAAATATGAAAATGACAACTCCAATCGAGTTTTCATCAACGTCATTAAAAGCATCAAACTTGTTCATTTTTCGTCCTTGTAATTGGTAACATTCCTTTACCATGCTAAATATAATATCGAGTGGGGAGATATGTGTATTTTAAAAAGATTTTGGTTTAAAATCTTTTCTGGTTTAAGCTTTTGACCTTAAGTAAGGTTACCATTTTTATACTATAAAAAGAAGGACGGAAAAATAAAAGAAAAAGCACAACGTAAATACTAGTCACAAGACCCTCACCCCTTTCATTTGATGATTACCACATATTCGATACTGCATGAGACGATTGTCCTTGACGAGTCTGACCACTTTTCTATCTGCCATTTTCCTAGATTCGACCGCTTTTTCGCTTGGAACACTCCACTACAGAGTTTTACAAGGTTACCCCAGGGTAACCTTGTCCGAAAAAATTTTTTCTGTCATTGTCGAATTTGACAACATGCCAAAATGTCAATGGTCGTACTAGACAATAGCAGACACATTTTTGTCGAACAAGGTAAGCTTCGTTTTCTAAAACAAATTTCCACCACTATAATTAAAAAACAAAATTGCGGTAATAAGTTTACAAGACCCCAAGATATCGCCCATGTTTCGGAGTTTTTTCCAAGGGAAAAAGCGGTCAAACCGAGGAAAATGGCAGATAAAAAATTTGTCGGACTCGTCAGACAGTCGGTTTACGAAGTATGTATAAAATATGTGGTAATCATCAAATGAAATGGGTGAGCCGTGAGAGCCTGGTGACTATTAAATAATATAAACAGTGCCCATCGATTTTTGTTCAATGTTCGAATGCAAATTTATTTTAATCAAAAACGTATTTGCCATTACTATCTACAATCTTTTGCCATTTTATAGGTAGTTTCATGATTACATTATAGGAGCACTTCTGTGGTTTATCGCTAAAAAGTGATTTCCAAGTGATTTTCGGTGGCTCTTTTGTCGGGAAGCTTTTTTCATCAAGGAAGATTTCAGGGATAAATGATAGTCAGATGGAGCAAATTCTGGGCTATACAATGAGTGCACTAAAACTGCCCAACCCAGATGACAGTTAAATCATTTTTTGGTCGGCCATCAAATGTTTGTGTAGTCTGGCATTCGCATCGATCCAGAATGAAAATAAACAACTTTTTTGAGATATTCTATTTATTTTATATTTTGTATGATATTTTAAATCAAAATGGTGATATTTTTTCCTTTTGACTAACACATGAGACTGTCAAAATATTTGAAAAATTATTTTGGTGTCAACAGAAAATGTTTATTCTGTTCTCAAAAATTTCTCAAAAGGATTTTGACATAGTTATTTTCATTCTGATGTGTCGTGATGGAAAACAACACTCTTTCGATTGAGCAATTCCAATACTTAGTTAAAAAAAATTAAATTGAATGGATAGATGTCTGCGTACTAATAAAAAAGTCTCTGAATACAGAGATTAACAGATTAGTTTTAAAATATCGAAAAGGAGGATAAAGGATGACCCGGAAATAACAGAAGAATGCTCTAGCACTAAAGATCAATCAAAACATAAACAAACAAAAACCCGGAACAATACTGTGATGTCTGCAGAAAGTGGTATCACAGTCGAAAAAGTTTGCGATATGATTGTTATCAAGTTTGAGTGGAGCTTTGAGTGGACAAAAGAAGCTGCATTAGCTACAACGAAATTTGTCAATATTTTTGCTGGGCCCAGATTTTATGGCCTCAAGATGAGTAATTATAATGTGAACAAAAAATTTGTGGCCACGAGTGATACATATTCATTCATTTTCTACTGTTCTGAATGTAAATGTACATTGACAAGACCTGTACCAAAGGATTCTACAATAAATCAGACACTTACTTGTGATAAGTGTGGTAAAGAGAATTTAATTTCATTGAATTCTGATAACCGTTATGTTTATTTGGATGTTGAATACCAGTTATCAAAATTATTAAAAAATAATAACATCTATAGTGATTTACTAAGAAATATACAACGTATAAAACTCAAATCACAATGCAATTCCACAACGATATCAGATGTACATGATAGTCAACTATATAAAAGCAATAAATCAATTATTGAAATAAGTAGCAATAAAAATGGTATAAAATAGTATAAAGCTCCAAAAAAAGTTTCTGGCCCTTACAAATAGTAATTAATGATCTTTCGCCTAAAATTAGATTTACAAATTTGATATTAGTAGCTGTTTGTATAGTACATTCCGAACCTTCATAATATTATTTTATGAATAGTTTCTTGGAATTATTTGTACAAAAAGCAAAACGCCTGTGTGAAACTGGTTTTTGTTTTGAAAATAAATTAGGTGAAGAAATATTTGTTCGATTGGTTCCTCTGAATGGAGTACTTGATAGTGTTGCGAGAACGATTGTACAAAACCGTCTTCAATTTAACGGACATTGGGGATGCTCTTGGTGATACGAATTTGGCACATATTTCAAAGGTTCCATGCGATATTTAGTCCATTTGGAGGATGAAGATCCAGAACTTCGTACCCATGCAAGTCATGTTGAAGATGTTATGCAAGCAAGAAGACAAACCGAGGCAGGCAGTTCTAAAAAAACACTACCTTTCGGGGAGTTAAAAATTTAGCTGAAATCATATCATTACCATCTTTTGACTGTGTATGGGGTTTTCCTGTAGAATACATACATGGTATGGTGTTAGGAGTTGCCGAACAGCTGGTGGGAATTGTGGATAACAAGTGGTACTGAATTATCATTGAGAGCTGGAGCACAGAAAAAAATTAATGAACGTTTAGTAAATATAAAACCTCCTCGAGAAATTTATTGCTCTCCACGATCATTACAACAGAGAAGTAAATGGAAAACAGTGGTTATCATAGACTTTATGGTTGGTTATCATAGGCTTGTACTATAGTTTTCCGTGCTTGAAAGGAGTGTTAGATAAAGATCGTTTAAAACCATTTGTACTATTTATACGTAGTCTTTACGTACTATTACAAGATAACATTTCTCTAACTCAGAAACTCAATTAAAGAACGATGATACTGTAGCAACATTTAACTTGCATAGTGCTATTCATATATGTGAATCTGTACGCCGATCTGGTCCCTTATGGGCAACATCCGCATTTCCTTTTGAAAGCAACATTTTTAAGTTAAAGAAGTTAGTCAAAAATGTCCCCTTGTTGGCTGGTTTGTTCAAAGAGATTACGCCAGGACTTATATGTGCCGTTCACTGCACAGATCGACTAACTCCACTTTTTGGAAAATTTTAAATTTAAATGTCATAGTACTTGCTATAGTCATATCTTTCTATGTTAAAAACAACTTTCCTGAATAATTAAGATAAACACCATTAAAAGTCAAAATTTGTCTGACCATTAAAAAATGACTATTAAAAACCTGACATTTAAAACTAATAATATCTATTATACTAATTAAATTACTACTATAATAGCTAATTGATATACTTAGTAACCAAAATTAAATAAATTATGTTTATAATAACATTCCTGAATGATAAAGGCTAACACTACTAAATATCGAAATTTATTTGACCTTTGAAAAAACTCAATTTTCTCAACATTTTGTTTTATGGAGTTAATCGTGTTGTGCAGTGAACGGCTCATATGTGAGTATTTAATGATACACAAAAAATTTGATGGCACTATACAAACTTCAATATATCAGAAACCAACATCACAGAAACCAAAGAAAAATTTAAAAATATCCTACAGATGAATTTATACCCTATGAAGTTAATAAATCATCTGATCAATAAATTTGAAAACAAACAGGAAAGAACCAATATGCCTTTGGAGACCAAATATAAAAGTTTAACATATACACCACATATGGCAGAGAACATAAGAAAATTATTAACAGCTTTGATGATAGATTGCAGATTGGCTTCAAAACATACTCTACAGTATCTCAAATTCTACGTCCGTTACATCCTCCATTGGATGTTAAAAAAAAATCTGATGTTATATATGCGTTCAGATGCAACGATTATCCAGGAATTTATATTGGCCAAACAGGCCAAAAATTAAAAAACAGGATAAAACAACTTAAAAATGACAGCGCATCTAGATTAGACACACAGAATCAAACAGCAGCGGCACAACACTCGAAAGATTTGCACCATAAATTCAGCTATGATGATACAAAAATATTAGCTCTTGAAAACTTCTATCAAAAAGATTAACTATCGAATCCTTCTATATACATATATATAAAAACAAGGATAAAGCAATTATTTAAAGATCAGATATGGACAACATTAATCCTGTTTATGCACAAATTATAAAACACATTAAATAACATCATAAACAATATTGTTTTGACATTTATAAACAAACAATTTTCTTCCATTTTTGATCAATACGATATCTGGTTAGTAAATGATAACACTACTTATTTTTATTCTTCAATCGGGTAACTTCAGCTTACTATTAGTTAATTTTATTGTTATTTACTTTTTTTTATGTCATTGTCTGATGTGATCAGTTTATGCTAAGATCTGTTAAATTGTTTTAACGGTAAGATCAAAATTTTAGTTTAGTTCTAATTTTAATGTATTGTAGTGCTGAAAAGTTGGAAATAATAAATTAATTATTTAATCAAAAACGAATTTTAAGCCTGGTCCATTGATTGAACAATTCTTTATTAATTTTGTTACGAATGGCAACCCTATGTTGCCATGCGTATGATTATTATACAAAAATAATAAAGTATTTATTAGTATTAAGTTTAACTTTGTATTAGCAAGTAGCACGAGCAAGAATAAAGGTCGGGGTTTTTCTATATTTTTCCCGACGTTAAACAAAGTGTTTGTGTTTAATTAAATTATTTCAGAGAGTGAATAAATTATTTATTTTAACAAAAAATATAAGGTATAGTATTATTCATTATAGTTATATAGTATATAGAATATATTATAGAATATAGTTTAAAACACTACACAAGCAAGAGTATAGTATATAATAGTACTATAGTGGCGGAATTCGATCTTCGCTACACCACTGTAATACAGCGAAAGCAAGAACGATACGTATGTATTGGTAAACAAAGGAAAACGTGTATTAAAATATCATAAGTTTGATATATACGTTTTACCTTTCAAGAGTGATACTCAGTTGATTAGTTAAAAATAAAAATAAAATAAATTACTATATAAATTTTTTTTTAAGAATAAATAGCAAGTTTTAGTTTGATAACAACTTAAAAGATTACAAAATAAATCCTTTAAAAATTATAACTAGCAAGTTTAGTGTAGATAATAATCAAATAGCAAGTTTAGTGTTACAGCTAATACCAAATTACAGCAAGTTTTAATAAGCAAGTAAGTACATATAAATAAAAGAAAAAATTACAGTCCACTGAAGAAGTAGCAAGTGTAAAGTGTATGTAAAAGTTTATGGCTTTGGAAAAAAGTTTGTGTTAGCAGAACTGTACATGTCAGAAAGGAATTTAAACTGAGTTTAAGCCTTTAGTTGAAAGCAAGGAAAAATTAAAACAATATTTTTAGTGGTTTCATTGTAAGAGTAAGAGTAAGAAAGGCAAACTCATTTGAGCCGACATGACGGACATGCCTACAACATGTTTGCTATTGTCGGCAGAATGGTTTGTACATGTACAGTTATATTCGAAGTTTTGTTGTAGCATTGTATGTACTGAATTAGAGACGCGGCAATGCAGTGCGATGCAGTGCAATGCGAAAGGCAATGCAGCTTTATTGCGTCGCCAGAACTAGCAAGTATCGACCATATTAGAGCTGGGGTCCGATATGAGAGATTGGTAGACCAGTTGAAAGAGCTTAACGAACTGCACATGGCGACGATTGATGAAGTTGACGCTCAAACTGCAGAAACGCAAGAAAAATTGTTGGTTGAAATAGAGGACAGATACTTAGAAAGCCTTTCGCTATTGAGGATTAGGATAGATGCGGTTCGTTCTGAGCAAGCTCAATATCCAGAATCTTCACGAAGTGGTGGAGATCCAGAAAGGCCACCATTAACAGTGGAGGTTAAATTACCAGTGCAGCAAGACCTAAAGAATATTTGGGGGAAATTTGACGGGTCATACATTAAATGGAAAGGCTTTCGTAACCGCTTCGCAGCATCAGTCCATCAAAATAAAGACATCAGTTCTGCGATAAAGTTCTCGCATTTAAAGAACAAGAACTCACTACTTGGAAAAGCTGCAAGGGATTTTGGTGAATGGGAGCTAAACGAAAGCAGCTACGTTGATGGATGGAATCGGCTTAATAAGATGTATGACCGTCCTTATCTGATATGCCGTGAGCATATTCACCACTTGTTCAGCCTGCCGGTCCTTACAAAACCGGCGACAGCAGCCGAACTGCAAGCCATGTCGAATTGCACACATGAGCAAATTCGTTAGTTACGTACGAATGGTATACCTGTTGAACACTGGGATTTAATAATATGTGTTATTCTACATGATCGTTTACAGAATGAAACAGGAAGGCAATGGGACCTAAGTCGATCATCTGAGGCACCAACAGCCATTGAAATATTGGACTTTATAGACAAGCAAGCTGCTGCTCTTGCTAATGTAAGACAAGACACAGCACATGGAAAGGACGATTCACGCATGTCTAGAGCTGATAATCGCCAGCAAGATAGTCGTCAACGCAGTGAAACAGCAAGAACCAGACCAAGTCCAGGAGTGTACATGGGAAGAGATCAGAAAAAGCATTTTCCATGTGAAGCTTGTAATGGTGATGAGTGTGAGATGTGAGTGTGAAAATTTTTTGGCTTTAAGCTACAATGGTCGTTGGGATTTCGTGAGACGACGACAGCTTTGCCCGAATTGTTTTAAGAAAGGTCACGGCAAGGATAACTGCTACTCAAGAAACTGTATCGATCAGCGTTGTTCGCGTGATCCAGGACATAATAGCAAGTTGTGTCCCCACAGGCAAGGGCAAGTCCCAAAGCTTGCCATGACCATTGAGTGTGATCAAGATTTGTCTATGGAAGCAGGGCCATCGCAAAACGCAAAAGTCAATGTTAAAAGCAAGTTGAAGCAAGCTTGACTAGATGGAGGGGTCAAGATAAAGAAGACAAGCAAGGAAAAGGTTTCAGCAAACTCATTAAAAATAGCAAGTGATGAATTGAATTGAAAGCTCTGGCAGCAAGACCAAATAGAATGTTGTTCTAGGCTTACCGAAGAAGAGCGCCAAGCCGAGGAACATTACCTAAGCACACATTTTCGCGAAAGCACAGGTCGTTTTGTTGTAAAGCTACCGCTAAAAAAGGAGTTTTCTGATATTGGAAGTTCACGTGCAATCGCCTTCAAGCGATTCATGTATTTAGAATGAAAGTTAGCAAAGGAAGCAGAGCTTCGCAGCAAGTATACTGATATGATGAATGAGATGATACAACTTGGCTATATAAAGCTAGCTCTACAAAGGCCATTAATTGATGAGATGGTTTACTATATACCACATCATTTCGTAGCAAAGAAACCGCGTATAGTTTATGATGCAAGTTGCAGTACAGATAAAGGCATCTCGTTGAATCAAATTCAGTTGTTAGGTCCAAAGCTACAAAAAGACTTACATGAGATTATTATGCGCTTTCGTCGTCATAATATCGCGCTTTGCGCTGACATTCGAAAAATGTTTAATCAAGTGAAAGTCAGCAAGGATCAATGGAATTTATTGCGTTTGTTTTGGAGAGAATGCTCTAACGAACCACTGCGTGAGTACTATTTCACTGTTGTTCCATTTGGTTTTACATCATCCGCATTTCTTGCACTAAGATCTATGATTCAAGCTGCCAGAGAAGGCAAAGAAAGATATCCAATCGCTGCTAAGGTAATCGAAGATGATTTTTATATGGATGATAGTGTTACAGGAGCAGATGATGTATCGTCTGCTGTAAATTTAGCAAGTGAGGTTGATACGGTGTTGAAAGGCGCTGGATTCATATTGGACAAATGGAAATCGAATTCGGTTGCTGTTTTGGAACAGATTGGTGCGGAAAGGGAAAACACCGAAATAGTGTTTTCCGAGGAGGAGGGTACAACCATTTTAAGTCTGAAATGGTTGATAGTTGAAGACAGACATTTCAAGTGCAAACACCCAGGGTGATGGGGGATATCACGAAAAGAAAAGTTGTGAGCTGTGTTGCTCAGATATATGACCCAGTCGGATATGTATCACCAGTTGTCGTGATCGGAAAGGTTCTCATTCAAGAGCTATGGAAGAGGAATCTAGAATGGGACCAGAATTTGCCAGATGAGTTGGTAAATAAATGGCAAGAGTTTTGGCAAGACATCGTCAGTTTAGAACAGTTCAGAATTGACAGATGGATAGGTACAGGAAAGGATGCTGAAATACATGTGCATGGATTCGCTGACAGTTCTACATCAGCATATGGTGCCGTTCTATATGTACGGGTTGTTCACCCGAATGGAAAGATAACGTGTAACCTAGTGACATCTAAAACCAGAGTGGCACCACTCAAGATAGTGACAGTGCCACGGTTAGAGTTGTCAGCTGCAGAACTTTAAGCAAGGTTGTTTGTTGAAACGAGAAAGTCGATGGAATGGCATAATGTAAGTTATACATTATGGACGGATTCAAGTATTTCACTGCATTGGATTAGAAAGCAGCCATGTGATTTAAAGGCATATGTTGCAAATCGTGTTGCATCAATTCAAGAAAGGACAGATGTCATATGATGGCGTCACGTGGACACTAATTCAAATCCAGCTGATTTAGCAAGTAGAGGTTTGCTAGCTTCTGAGTTAGTAAACCAATTGTGGTTGCATGGACCAGAGTGGCTCGTGTTGCCTGAAAGTCTCTGGCCTGCAAGCAAGTTTTTGGTTTCAGAGTCAACCGAGACAACTAAAGAAATGAAAGTATATCCGATTTCTCAGTTCAAGGGTATAGTTACGATTAGAATGCAAGGGTCGGGAGTGCAAGTTTCACTATTGAATTATGTATCAAAATTAGAAAGAGCGCTTAATATCATCAGCTATGCAAATCGGTTTATAAAAAATAAGCTGACAATTAAGCACAAAGCTGTAGCTAGAAAGAGCAAGAGGCAAAAGGTGGAAGTTATCTTTGAACTACCAGCCGTAGCAGAGAAAACCACTGCGATGGCTTACCTTTTAAAGAAAGAGCAAGAAAGATATTTCAATAACTTATTCGTTAAAGAACAGACAGGCTTTACCAGAAAGTAGCAAGGTCCAACCACTTAAGCCAATTTTAGATCAAAATGGTATATTACGGGTTGGAGGCAGGTTAGAGAGATCAGAGTTGGATTATGGGATGAAGCATCCAGCTATCATTTCAAAAGAATCAAGGTTGGCTGCTCTTTTCATGGACTATGCTCATAGAATGACTAAGCATGGTGGGGTTCAGGTCTCTGCTCATTTTATACGACAGAGATACTGGATACCAAGGCTGCGTAGTGAAATACGCAATTGCATAAACAAATGCGTAGTTTGTGTACGCTTGAGCACTCGATTGGAAAGCCAGCTGATGGGTGATTTGCCAGCTGATAGGGTACAAATGGGCAAGGCTTTTTTGCACACAGGTGTAGATTACCCGGGTCTATTAGATACCAAGATAATAGATAAGCAAGGCAAGACTTTGGTAGTACAGAAGTCTTGGGTTGTTGTATTTGTGTGTATGAAGACACGTGCAGTGCACCTAGATTTAGTAACAGAGTTAAGCTCAATAGGCTTCGTTAGGTGCTACGAAAGATTTATAGCAAGAAAAGGTCGCTGTGAACGCTTATACAGTGACAATGGGACAAGTTTTGTTGGTTCTGAAAAGGCTATCAGACTAGCCATGGAAAGTTGGCTAGACCAAGGCACATTGGAACACATACATACGAAAGGGAAAGAGTGGTGCTTTATGTCACCAGCAGCACCACATCAGGGTGGTATCTATGAGGCTGCTGTCAAAAGCATGAAGCATCACTTGAAACGGGTAGTTGGACTTCAAGTTTTGACGCAGGAGCAATTACTTACACTTATTGCTCAGATTGAGGCAATCTTGAATTCACGTCCGCTACACCCATTGTCCGATGATTCAAATGATATGCAAGCACTCACGCCAGGTCATTTCCTGGCCGGTGAGCCGATGATTGTACCGACATCGTTTGGTATATCAGAGGATAGCACGGCAACAGGTGCTAAACTGTTTCGCGCAAGACAAAAAATGTTGTTACATTTCTGGGAAAGATGAAAAGCGGATTATTTGCATACTTTGCAAAAGCGAAAGAAGTGGAAAAAGCAGAAAAAGAATCTCAGAATAGGGCAACTCGTACTACTAGCAAGTGAAAATTTCCAGCCAGCTGCTTGGGCACTGGGGAGAGTTATTGAACTTAGGAAAGGCCATGATGGATTAGTGAGAAACGTAGCTGTGCGGATCAATACCAACACCTTTGTTCGACCTGTACATAAGATTTGCATTGTTCCAGTTGAATCGGACAGATTAGAGAACTAAGTTGAAAGGCTAAGCTTTAGTTTAAGATTATGAAAGGTAATACAGATATGATTTATAAATTTGATTGTTTAATTCTAGGTAGTTTTCAGCCAATCAAAACAGGGAAAGGAAAACTGTAGTTTTCGGAAGCAGTGTTACGAATGGCAACCCTATGTTGCCATGCGTATGATTATTATACAAAAATAATAAAGTATTTATTAGTATTAAGTTTAACTTTGTATTAGCAAGTAGCAAGAACAAGAATAAAGGTCGGGTTTTTTCTATATTTTTCCCGACGTCAAACAAAGTGTTTGTGCTTAATTAAATTATATCAGAGAGTGAATAAATTATTTATTTTAACAAAAATATAAGGTATAGTATTATACAAATTTAATGATTTGTTAAACATACAGAAATACATAAAAGGATCATAAGAAGCTAATAAACAAAAAATCGTATGTATTTTTTATTAGATTCTTTAAAAAATAACAAATATTGTTAAACGTTAAGTATTTATATTATATTGTTTAGCATAGTACGTTTATGAAAATTATGACGCAAACACATAGATGACTATGCAAGCGATTGTTGCCAGCACAACATATCGTTAAAATACGAATAAAAACAAAACAAAAAATTAACGAGGAATAACAATGCGCACAAGTTGATTAGTATTTTTAAACATTCTATTAATTCTAAATATTCATTAATTCTATAACAAATTCCAATAATTAAAAAAAATAAAAGTTTATTATCTTTAGTTTATAACCATCATAGTTAATTAGATATAATAGTTGCAAATTGTGCAATAAATATCAAATTGAGTCTTAGACAAAATTTTATATCATGTATGCTTACGTTAAGTTTACTGATGTAAAGTTTGTTGAAGAAAAAAAATTTCACATCATTGAAGCATACAGGATAAAGAATTTTGATACATCTGAAAAATTGCCGAGTAAAAAGCTTGTAGGACCCTAGGTTCTACTCTCCTGGAATTTAAAATGCAATATACCTTTATATTAACCTTTATATTAAATAACAATGTGTGTGGAGTTGATACAGTGATGAGAGACAAAAATATAGATTGACTCATAAAACCTTCTCTTAAAAAACTGTATACTAATTTATATAATCAAATATTATTCTTCTTATCAATATCATTTTGCAATCAGTTCAGTTCGCATTAACAATCTTACTGTCGAGATATTAAATTGTTAATATATTTAAATAAATATAATATGTTAAATTATAGATTAGTGATCTTTTAATAAAAGTGATTAATAAAATAAAGTTTATAATGTTTCACCAAAATAACTAATCTATAAATTGGTGACCCCGATAACGAACTATTAAATACTACAAAACTATCAACCGTAAAAACTGTCATCATCAAAATATAAAACCTATCTACTATCAACTGTTGTGCTGTGATAGATGTTGTGATCTGGAACCTGGTACATTTATTTTAAAGAAAGAACGTGCCAGGACAAACGGTACGTAAAACTAAAAAAATTAAAATCAATATAAAAAAAATACGTCAGATAACACCGATATTTTTTTTCTCCATATATTTTTTTTGGGTGAGAAAACAAAAATGCCCAAATTACTTTTCTGAGAGGAATATTATTTACCAACAAATGGGATTCAAATAATCAAAAAGTCAGCTGATATTAAATCAATTTATAACAACCAATATTATATCAACTTATAACAACCAATATAATATCAATGCAACAAAATAAAATTACAACATTAACAAAAAATTATAACATTACCTCAAAATTTACAACAAATAAAATCTTCTACAACAAATAAAATCTACTACTTTACGAGTCAATTCAAGAAATTATACAAACAAATGCTACAAAGAAAATTATCAATGAATCAACTCTAAACTTATGACGTATATTGGTATTACATTACAACGGAAAACTACGTGGGATTAACTGCATCAAAATTTATTAAAATTAATGAAATTTTGTATGATCGATGGAAGGGTGAGTCTATATTTTTTTTCTTTCTCTCGTTATCAATATCCACAATATGCACACACTCCTATATATATTAATTTCATACTGATGGTCTAAGACATGTTTACCATGTCAAAGATCTAAGGTTCATCGTCACACTCATTCCGAATTTGGACAAATTCCTGTTCCCACGGCCAGATTCGAACATATACACATGGACTTGGTAGGACCTTTACAACCTTCTCACGGATATCGTTATATCCTGACGACCATTGATCGTTTCACCCGATGGCCTGAAGCCATACCCTTAGAAGACTGAACAGCTGAAACAGTTGCACGAGCCTTCGTCACAAATCATATATCTAGATTTGGTGTGCCGTTAAATATAACTTCTGATCGCGGAGCGAATTTTGAATCGAAGTTATTTCAAGAATTGATGAACATCATTGGTTCTCAAAGACTACGGACGACGGCTTACAACCCTAAAGCCAATGGAATAGTCGAACGATTCCATAGACAGCTAAAATCATCTCTAAAAGCTCATGGAAACACATTAAATTAGAGTGATACACTCCCCATCGTCATGCTTGGCATTCGGAGTTCGGTCAAAGCTGACCTAGGTTGTACTCCTGCGGATCTTGTCTACGGACAAAGCCTGAAGATCCCTGGAGAACTATTTATACAACCACATAGAGTTTCTGATTTCTCGACCTCTTATGAATCTCGAGATTCGAGAATCTCGAGTTTATCAGCAATTGAGTTTCTCGAAAAATTGGGAATAATTATTTGAATTTCTCGAGAATTATTAAACATTAATTTTAACAAAAATAGTAGATTTTTGTACAAGTGGTGAAAACGTCTCTTTTTGCGTGACTGAACGGTTTGTCCACGAGACGCGATAGCGTCGAGTGGAATAAGTTCAGGAACGCAAAAACGTTTTTACCACGCGTAGAAAACGCTATTTTTTCTACGCTTGTAAATATAAATGATAATACATATTTACAAATTCATCTACTAAAAACTTACAAAACGACATATCTAAATTTGACTGTGTAAAAAATAAACATATAATAGCATTTTTACCAGTGTAAAATAATGTTATTATTGTGTTCGCCTACAGATGGAATAATAACAGGCGAACACAATTTAAACATTATTTTACACTGGTAAAAATGCTATTATATGTTTATTTTTTACACAGTCAAATTTAGATATGTCGTTTTGTAAGTTTTTAGTAGATGAATTTGACAATATGAATAATGAAAATTGTTCATATATTTTCTCTAAAAACTTTTACAGATATTGCATATATTTTTTTTACCAACTGGAAGTCATCGTTTAAAGTATAAATTTAAAAAATTGTAGGTAAAGTTTCAATTAAAAACAAATAAAAATAAATTTTTTAATAAAATTTATTTATTCATTTAGTAAATTTAAAAAAATTTTTTTTTTGGTGGAAAGAACTCAGAATATATTTTATATCTGACAGCTAATTATCGGAGGAAAAAATTATACGATGTATCTGAGACAAATTTTATTTTATCGCTCCGATTTCTCCGATTTAGAAAAAAACACACTCATTATTAGTTTAATTAATTAATTACACACAATTGATATAATGATTAGTTTCGATTCGATTTGATCAAAATATTTAATCCCTTCAAAATACTGCGATATTGACAGAAATAAACACAGCAACCGAAACAACAACAGAAACAGTAAATCAAATTCAATCTCAAATATTCAATTCTTTAAATAGCCACCACCTGTAGGCGACCACCGAAACTTATTTACTTTCAGTCCTAGTGACTGAAAACATTTTCAGTCACTACTTAGAAAAAGTTTCCCATTCACATAGGTTTTACTATATATTAAAATGACATTTTCGTAGCTTGAAGTAGAAAAAGTAATTTCCAGATACAGAAAAATTTCTCTCGTTTTTAGTGTATTTAGGTTTTATCAAAATTAGAGTGTTTTTTAGAAGTTCTGAATTGAAAGTGATCTTACCAGTAGCTTCAAATATATTCATTTCCTTGAATAGTGAGCGGTAGTTGTCATTTGTTGTTGACTGCGTTGTCAAACTCTCACAAATACATCTAAATTTAATTCAACACAACCCTTTTCCTCTAATTCTGAGTCCGATGGCTGTATAAGCTTTTCACTTTCGTTGATATCATTCGTCGATATATGTAATGCTTTCATTGTAATTAGAACAATCAATTTCTGGATCTTTTAATAATCTTCGAGATAATTTTTTTGCAGTTTTTATAATTTTGCTTTTAGAGCAAATAGAAAAAAATCTTTTTCTCGGGTTGACTAACTGACTTTGGATTGTGAAGAAATTTCAATAACGAATTTATTGAGTTATCTCTTCCTTTAAAAATTTGAGATTGTATTTCAAATAAAAACTTTAAGCTTATTTCTGAACTATTTTTCCGAAGAGATTTGAATAGAAATTTTAGGATTCCCTCTGCAGATAATAATGAGACAGCCTGGCGGTTGAAAGCTTTTATTGATTTTGTGGAACCAATGTCACTCAAAATATTTAAAGCAACTACATCATCTTATTTATTATTCCAAAAATGATTTAAATTTAGAAGATTTAAAGTTTTTTAAACAGCTGGTTTGACTGGCATAAACCATTACATCATGGTTTCAATAGAATTTTGTTTAGTTTTGTAATCCAGGAGTAATGGCAACTCGTTTTTCTCTCCATTTAATTTGTTTATATAATCTTGCAAAATAGCATAGCCCACTGGCGAGTTTTAAATAATTTTACAACTACCCTAATTTTTGAAATCGTTTCTCATATTTTCATATTTTGATTCAATACTAAATTGTCAACTAAAACTTCATTTTGTTGTAGAACTGAATCGGAATCACTATTGAAAACTTCACTTTCACTGATTTTTTAACTGGTTTCATTTTCTTTATAAAATATTGACATTATCGTTAGGTGTTTCCCATGACTGTAACATAACTGTTGGTAAGCTGGAGATATTTTGCCGTATTTCAACATTAGAATGGCTCATCGCTTGTAGTGAAAACACTATCTGGCACGTAATTTTCGTACGCTTTTTCAGCTGGATATGAACCTTCAATTCGCATCAATCCTAGGTTTTCTGATTTCCCATTAATATAGGACAAATGCACGTTCACATATCTACGCTTGCGGAAGTTTGTCCATTCATCAATGGCTATGATAAACATTAGATTAAAAGCCTCCATTTTGGTGATCTTAGGTTATTTTTCCATAGAAATAAAAATAGGTTTTTCCCAATACATTTATAAAAAATAACAATATTATCCTAAATTCGTATTAGGTATTACTGTTTGCATCGAAATCTAGATTGAACAATCAGAAAGTGATGGAGATTGACATTAACAATTTTTGTTAAGTAAAAAAATACTCAAAATAATAATATTGAATGATTTATACTGGTTTGTTAAATCTCGAGATTCTCGATAATTTTTCTCGAGAAATGGGAATCTCGAAAATGTGGAAATATCATTTCTCGAGAATTCGAGAGTTCAAAATTACAATTCTTTTTCGAGACCGGATTTCTCGAGCAGAAACTCTACAACCACAGGATTCGCATCCAGTTGAACCATCGGATCTGGTTGGACATCTACAACAATGGATGCAATCCTTAATCCCGAAAGATACCCGGAAGGATCCTCAAAAGAACATTTACATTCCGAAAGATCTCACGGAATGCGACTTCGTTTTCATCAGGGTGGATAAAGTTAGAACAGATTTATCTCCACCGTATGAGGGTCCATATAAAGTAATCACGCGTTTTTGGAAGAGTTTTATTATTGAAATAAAAGGAAAGAACATTTCCATTTCAATAGATAGACTAAAACCAGCTTACATGACCTACGAAATTTTACAAAAACCATCATCAAAAAAAGTTCAATTTCTCTTTTCCTAACCTGTATTAAATTACAAATTTTTACTGCAGCAGATTATTTTTTTCCTTTTTTTTTTTTTAAAAGAAGGGAGTCCTGTAGAACCCTAGGTTCTACTCTCCTGGAATTTAAAAAGCAATATACCTTTATATTAACCTTTATATTAAATAACAATGTGTGTGTGGAGTTGATACAGTGATGAGACAAAAATATAGATTGATTCATAAAACCTTCTCTTAAAAAACTGTATACTAATTTATATAATCAAATATTATTCTTCTTATCAGTATCATTTTGCAATCAGTTCAGTTCGCATTAACAATCTTACTGTCGAGATATTAAATTGTTAATATATTTAAATAAATATAATATGTTAAATTATAGATTAGTGATCTTTTAATAAAAGTGATTAATAAAATAAAGTTTATAATGTTTCACTAAAATAACTAATCTATAAGCTATATAATAAAAGTTTATTATCTTAAGTTTATAACCATTATAGTTAATTAAATATAATAGTTGCAAATTGTGCAATAAATATCAAATTGAGTCTTAGACAAAATTTTACATCATGTATGCTCACATTAAGTTTACTGATGTAAAGTTTGTTGAAGAAAAAAAATTTCACATCATTGAAGCATACAGGATAAAGAATTTTGATTCATCTGAAAAATTGCCGAGTAAAAAGCTCCATAAAATATTGTGGACGGATGAAAAATTTTACTATGCAACAATATTGAAAAAAAAAATGGTATGTATTTTCTTTGTTACTGAGTGATATTTTACCTTTGACGTAATTGATATTTTGTTTTTCCACATTTAGATAACCGAGATGAGCTAAATAAGGAAAGTGCTACAAATAGAACGATCGTTAAACCTTCCAAATATCTGGATTTTCAAGATGGAACAACTGATAGTAAAGCAGGATCAACCATAAAAAATCTAAGGTAATGCTATTTTTATTAATTAATATTGTTATATCTTTACATAGTGAGCCTTAAAATAATATAGAATTGCAAGGACATTGAATGTTTTAGTGTATTATTTGAACCGAACAAATTCCGGAATCTAAGTATCAAAATTTTTTATCGCACTTCAATCAAAAGAATACAATTTTCGATAACTCGGTGTCGGAACTTCTTCGGTACAGTCGAAAAGAATATACTTTCAGTATTTTTTAATAATAATATTATTACATTTAATTTAACTCATAAATAACTAAAACATTTTAATAAAATCAAAGCGTTCCATACGCATAAATATTCAATAAATTCTAATGAACTCAAGCAGTTCCATTCGCATAAATACTCAAAATAAATTGCTGAGCCCCAGCAGTTCCATAAACATAATTAAATCACAATATAAAAGTCGGTGTTTCATTAATAATAAATTATTAAGTGAGAAATAGAGATTAATACATCCAACAAACGTAAGTACACTGTTGGTATTATATCTTTATACCAGTGAGTGTAACCAGGGCAAATACCCATCATACACTCGGGGACCTCACATATCGCGCAGCCGGTTTCTTGGTAGCACAAAGTACACTTTGCTATTATACAAAGTGACCACCAAGCCTGATTTTATAAAACAGGGGAACAGTACGTGCGAATTTTAAAAAAGTGATAGAAAAGTGAACAGTGTAAAAACCAAATAATCCAAATAGGGCCACAACCGGAAAGGGTGCAAGAGCAATTTGGCAGTGTATTAAAAATAGACAGGACCGCTCCCGGACGGGTACAAGAGAATACACTGAATACTCTGACATTTCAACGCTTCTATAAAGAAACATCAATCAACACAGACAACGTGCAGAACCATCTCAAGATAATTTGTAGGCAGATTAAGGTTAGACAAAAAAAAAATATTTATTATACTTTAGTAAATTCAAAAAATAAAATTTATAAAAATAATATTAGTTCTCGATCAAGAATTTTAAAAAATAAATTAAGATTAAAATTGTAATTAAATTGAAATCAATTAAATTCAATTAAATAAATTATATTTACAATCTTAAGCCGCAATTAGACTATTGCAGAACTCTGCCATATTCGTGCAATATTTGTGCAATGATAGTGTAAACGGTTCGCAAAATCATTGTACATGAGGAACAATGAACATTGCAATTTTCATTGCAGTCATTGCACGTTTCATTGCATCCCTAATGTAAACTCGCTCTAATTAAATACTGGCAATGATTTTGGCAATGAAAAATATTGCAAACAAGTTCACAATTATTGCTATCATTGCAGACAATTTTGATGAGAATTTTCAAGTTTTGATGTTGTGTCAATTACAAAATAATTGTGTGTCGCAGCTGAAATAAAAATTAGTAAATATAAGTAAAATAATTGTAGTTTGTAGGTATATTTTAACTTTATTATAAATATATTAGGAATAGAGTTTATTTGTTATTAAAACAAGTTAAGTCATATAAAATAACAATTAAAATAAATAAATAAAATAATTAAAGCCATTTATTATAGATATATAGGCTTTATTATAGAAATAATATTAGATACCTAAGGTATCTATATATCCAAGGGATTATTTAATTTTAAAATGATTGTATGGATATGCGCGAACTTCACCAAGGAAGGATCTCTAATATAAAACTCTAATTTAGCAGACCATGTGGTCTAAATATAATTCAAAAAAAGATTCAAAGAATTTAGTAATAGTAAAATAAGCAAAAACTTAGCTTATTATAGTTGATTGTTGACTTCAATGTTGCAAGCGACCTTCGTCTTTGTGTGTCACTTGTTGAATTCCCTAATTTTTTTATTTTATGTTTCCCAAAATTGTCTAGATCATTGGATTCGTCGAAATTGTTTTCATCATTTTCATAATTGTATTCAACTTTTGAATCATGTTTATGACTATTTGAAAATGGATTAAAATTAAATGATGTTCGAACTATAATTTTATCACCCGGTAAACCAACAGGCGACAACTCTTTTGCATATATGCACTATTGGATTTGTTGGTAATTTTGCTATTATTATGTTGGTAATTTTGCTATTATTATTATCTATTATATCACCACGTTCTATACAATTAAATCGAACGGAAAATCGTTTGGTTAGTAGTATATTATCTGAATATAATGTTAGTTCCATTGATGGTCTTGAACAAATAACTACATCACCAACGTATTCAAACGTAAAATGTGCTATGCAAGCATATTTAATTGCATGTCCAAAAATTCGTCCAGCTTTTGATAAAATTTAAACATTTGAGTTAAAAATATAAGAACAAAAAACAAATAGTGGGGCGAAAGTGGGGCGCCTTGTGAGGCGGAATATTAAATCAACTTGTTAAATCCTCTGGTTTCATTCATCTTCATCAAGAAAATAACGAATACAGTCCACTGCCAAACTGGGGACGCGACAGTATGTAGCGACCCAAAATCAAATTCGACAGTTAGACTCGCTACATTGTAACAAACCACATTCATTAGACCACAACAGCAAACAAACATACGATCAAATTCGTTTCGTGTGAATAAAAAATCATGAACATTTTGCATCTCACACAACATCTGTTATAAACATTATAAGATGACGAATGTATTTCGAACAAGAAATTAGATTCGGATTAGATTCGAAGTAAGTTTATTTAATAATTTTTATTTTACTATTAGTTTTTTAATATTTTCCAGGTGAATTACAGACACGATAATTAAAAAACGAAAGAATGACAGGCTAAGGAAACAAAATATTAAGCGATCTTGATGCAGGTGCGAGTTAGTTTCATTCTTTAATGACTTTTTCGAAACTTTTGAATCTTCACACATATTATCTTGTTTTAACCGTGGGTACAAAATAAAGTTGACTCCTGGATGGCTGAAGCTATCTTCAGATTAAAATTCAGGTGTGAGAAGCCAAGTGATGTTACAACAATTTGTTGAAAAAAAATCCAAAAAGGGTATCTAAGTATGGAAATATAATTCAAAAATCTAACTTTGATAAAATTTCCAACAATAAAACGAGTCCATCAGTAGTATTGGAACACTACAGCGTGGGAACCAAAACATGTAAAAAACTGCAAAATACCCCCAAGGGCACCCAATTTCGGAGGTCTTTGGGAGGCTTCAGTAAAATCATTTAAAAATCATTTTAGAAAGGTAGCGTCCAATATTGTTATGTCCTATGAGGAATTAAATACTCTAACTATACAAATAGAAAGAATCTTAAATTCCCGTCCACTAACTACATTATCCACTGATCCTAATGATCCAGAACCTCTTACCCCTGCTTATTTTTTAACAGGAAAGGCAATAACTGCACCACCTGATCCCTTTTTATTAGATATACGATCCTTTCAACGGGGCCGGCATGTTAAGTAGTAACTTTGAAACAACCGATATTATTATAGTACTTTAAAATTTATAATAGATATCTCTTTTATTTTTAAATTTTATACTCTCTCTCTGAATAATATTCTCTCTCTGAATAAAGAGTCTTCTTTATAGCGTAGAACAAAAAACATCTTTCACTCTGTAACAATAAAATAATAAATAAAAACAAAAATACATGAATATTAAAATAGTGTTTTTACTCAATTACAATAAAAATAAAGAAACTACAGTCCACGCTTACAGAGACGGTTGGTTTGAAATTTTTGAGGAGGAAGATTAGATTAGTTTTCTTTATTTATAACACAAATTATATGTGACATACGAATTCATCGTCTACGTATATTGCTGATGATTTATTTCATCAATTATAATTTGATTAGTTATCATCGAGCATAATGGTATATTGTTGTCGAATATAACAAGTCGATTTTAAAAAGTTAAGTCGTTATAATTGTTAAGTGAATTGAGTAGTTACCATAGTTATAAGTAAAAATATAAGTGGAGTGTTTAGTAAAAGATATCAATAAGTGCCATTAATTATGAAATATAACACCAATATAATCTTGTAGAAATATCAATAGTGCATTCAATTACGGTTCAGTAGTGAATTTTTTTAAAACTACCTCAGTAACTATAATTACTAGTATTACGAAAAATCAAAAGTGATTCTCAAAGATGATATAAAACATTGCTTGTCAAAGAACCTGTTAATAAAGAATAGATATAACCACTAGTAGTGTAAAGATCAACATGGTTCCTAAAATTTATTTCTGACTATTTCTTCCAATGGTGCTACAAAATAGTTAAAGTTTGAAAATTCCACCAAACAGTGCCAGAAGAAGATAGAATTTGTATTTTCAGGTAAGTTGTTTTTATGATTACATTTTTTAAATTATTTAAGTGTTAGTTTAATTATTATTTAAAAGTTCAAATTTATTTTAAAAGTTCAAATTGTCTCGGACTTGAATAAACTTTTCAACTCACTGATGTAAGATTATTACATAATTATTTAAAAACATTCCAAAGCACATACGGAACACTTCCGGAAGTTCATATCAACTTCTTTTTTATTAGTTTTATATTTTTTTTATCTAAATATAAAAAAACTAATTTTTTCGGCAAACGGCTGTAAAGTTTAACTTTACTGCCGCTAGGGAGTAAGCTAAAGTCTTACTTTTTAGCCTGATAGCAAAAGTAACGTCTAGCGACAGCAAAAGTAACGTCATTTTTATTTTATATTACGGAGGCTGTAAAGTAGCATTTGTTATTTGTTAGTTTGTTATTTTTTCAAACATATTGTATAACCATGACAGCAAAAAATAAGTTCATTCTCATATTATGAAATTTTGAAAAATTTTATTCATACAAATTTAAATGTTTTTTTCTCTTTTTTGGAAGTAATTATGACGATACAAATTCATATTTATAAAAAGTTTGATGTATTAATTTCATATTTAAAAAAATTTAAACGTTTGCCGAAAAAATAGTGTATTTAATTCGGAGCTAAAGTGACTTTTTGTGTTTCGTCTATATCAAACTATAGACTCAACACAAAAAGTATCACTTTAGCTCCTAATTAAATAATGTACTATTTTCTTTTGTATTTCCTCAATTAAAACCCCGTTTTCAATTTATATTAATACTTGTTATTTAATTGATCAATATATTTCAGGCTAGGCCCTGAATAACTATTATAATTTGATTCGATTTTCTTAAAATTTTAAAGTAACGTTAATTTTCAAAAAATTCCACTTGACAAACATTTTTTAAGTTAATTTTAACATAGTTATCTTACACATAGTTTATATATCAAACTTTGTTTTATATAAATGTCGTTTAATTATTTTTTCAATTTTGATATAATTGTTATTTTTTTTATATAATGATCCTGAAGATGGGCCTAGCCTGAAATATATTGACCAATTAAATATCAAGTATTAATATAAATTGAAAACGGGGTTTTAATTGAGGAAATACAAAAGAAAAAATTAATAACTATACTCCCGGCGAAACAAACTTACAATATAAAAAAACTGTAGAGAATTAATAAATTAAAGAAAATACACAACTTTATTATAAAAAGAAATTTATGCTGACCGTGTGTTTTCATTATGGCTCGTGCTATGAGCAATAAATTTAATTGTTTTTTTCAATCAGTTGGTGGTTGGCAGTTGAAGTAATTAGTTTTCAAGCAGTTAGGCTTGGAATATTGAGTTAGTGAGGTTAGTCAGTTTTGAGATGATGAGTCGGTATTGATTTTTTTTGAGTTGGGAATTTGAATTCGGAGTTGAGTTTGTGACGAAGGAGATCCCTAACACAACCTTTTCGTGCTTATATCTATACTTTTACTTTCATTCGTCACAAGGTGAGTGATTCCAGATTCCACAAATTTATTTTTGTCTCATGACATTAGACCCATCTTTTAACACCAAGTTTCAGTTTGCTAATAATGCAAAATTCCATTAATTTAAATTACAATCATTCCCATGTTTTAGTTTTGCAATCGGGCAAAACATCTTTATTAAATTAAATAGAATTAAATCAAATTTAAACGGTTTTCTAAAAAGATAATTGTCCAATTTCTTTATTGTTAACATTAATACTGCATTTACAGCGACATGGCAAATTAGTAGATGTAATTTAAATCTATGCTGTAAACACTTTTTATTTTAAAAGCTCGCAACTAATTTGATATCTAGGCTTACTACAATTACAAACGATTCAAATACTTAAGATTCAAATTACAATCTACGTTGCAAACTCATATTAAATATGACAAAATGCAAATTATAATATACTATCTACTAATTTGCTATGTCGCTGTAAATGTGGTATAAAACTAAAAGTCCGTTGTGATGTTTTTCTGTTAACTTTTATTTGTTTTGAAACTAGATAAATTTTCTATTTAATTGTGGAAAACTATTCCCACAGTTTTAGTGGAATTCTCGAATCACTATTTTTTTTTGTTATCATCATTACGAGGACTCAGATAACGAGGTGTAAACTTTGGTGATATTGTTTTGGTTAGGACTGTGTTTTTGATTTTGAAGCGAGACGGTTATTACTTCAATAGTTAGTTTAAATAGTTAGTTTTTTTTAGTAAAATTTAGATTCTTATTTTTAATTTCGGTTGTGTTTTTTTGTTGATACTTTGTGATTTCTTTTGTTCAGAAAAATATAGTAACAAAATCAATGTAAAGTGATTTCTTTTTGGTTCAGAAAAATAAAGTAACAAAATCAATGTAAAGTGATTTCTTTTGATCAGAAAAATATAGTAACAAAATCAATTAACAAAATCTAGTGGGAGTTACAGCGAGTTAATATCAAAAATTATAATTTATAAAAATTATTATAAAAAAAAATACAAAAACATAATAAAATATTAATTACGATAAGTGCTGCGTGTTTTTCTTTATTGCTGGTTTCCCTGAGAAATATGTTACCGAAGAAATAGGTAAGTCACCAACAATAATTATATTCTTTAAATTTAAGTAGAATCTAATTCAGCACAATGTTGCTTTGTTGTAGGTTACTGTTACCTTCTGTAACATAAAAGGCACAATGTCTAACTAATTTTGTTTTGAGTGTAAAGAGAGAATGATCTCGTGGTAGAGCGATTGGGTATTCATTTCAGCCCTGTATAACGTCCTCCTTTGCCACAACGCTATTTATATTTTTAGAAGGTGTGGGACAGGCCTTTATCAAGTAAGTTCTTACCTGGCTACAATTCTCTTTATCACTTTAAATTTTTTTTTTCCTAAACACAAAAACAATAGAGCACAATTAAATTTCACTGGACATAACAACATAAACAAAACAAAATCATTTAAATAATATTTTTTCTATATTTTTTATAATATTATAACTGAATTTTTTTAATTTTTAACACAAAAACATAAATATTTTTTTTTCTTTGAATCTACCGTATATAACAACCACAATGTAAAAAAAATTGACAATAAATTAAATAAATTAATTAAGCAGACAAATCAGAAAATTTAAATAAATTAGCAATATAATAAATATAAAAATAAATACGTGTTTGTTTATATTCAAAATTTTCCCAATTCCAGTTTTCCTGTTCCTCGTCAATTTGTAATAGCTCCTTTCAACTG
This sequence comes from Diogma glabrata, assembly GCA_963693315.1. Lineage (NCBI taxonomy): Eukaryota > Metazoa > Arthropoda > Insecta > Diptera > Cylindrotomidae > Diogma > Diogma glabrata. The sequence goes on from OY856186.1 coordinate 254,353,099, forward strand.
CAAAAATGAAATCGCTCCTTTCAACTTCAAAACGAAAATCGAATAGAATAGAATAGAATAGACTTAATTTTGATTTTCGACGACTTTATATACTGATGAAGAGATTCTCCAACAGCCAAATATCTCCAACTTTTCAAACATTTTTTTATTTGTTGGCAGTCCTTATATTTTTGTATACTCAATCTCGAATTAAGGCCGATGTTTTGTTTAATGGTTTACATAAATCTCGAAAATTTGATGTGTTGTATACTGGCTTACATAAACTTCAAAAATAAGGCAGATGTTGTTTATAATTGTTTACGTCGAATGCAATTGAAAATTATTTCCTTTACTAATTATTGGAATCGGAATTTTCTTGTAATATATACGCAATCAAAAGTATGTTCAGCAGCTACAAGGTAGTAATTTCCGTTGAGTTTATCTTATTGATGATTTCCTTTGTTTTATTGTGGTTTGTTTATGTGGGATTGTTTTTGTGTTCAACTTAGCTTAATCTTAGCTTAAACATATTTTATTGAATTAATATATGAAATTGAATACATTATCAAAAATAATAGAAAAAGCGAAACAAAATTTAATTATACGAAGTTATTTTTACTGGAAAAACAAATTTCATTATTTGGAACAACGATTTTTTTTAAACATAATTGCTTATCAAGATCAGCTGTTTTATATAAACAAAAATAAAGATTTTTCTATGAACAAGTTACGTTATATAATTCAAGATTTAAGCAGAATTATTTTTAATTTGAATTTAACAGGAAAGGTAATTGAAATTTTTAAATCGAATTTATATTTTATTAACTTTAAACAATCACACCTAAATCTAAAAACATAAATGAATGGATTTCAGTTTCTCATTAGATTTTATCACGTTACACCTGCCATGTCTATAAGTTAAACTTCTGCTCTTTTAGGACCCTCTGGTTGCCGGACACACCCACGACCATTTTTTACCTGAAACTCTAGCCTCGCGATGAGCAGGTCCAGATTTCCAACCAGAAGGGACAAAAATAAAGACTCGTCATTCCCAGGACATCCAGTTTCCTCTTTCGAGGAACCAGGATGGCTTCAGGATTTCGTTTCACGTTGTGAATTCCGAATTAGTGTTATTAGTTTTTCTTTAGTCTAACAAATTTACGTTGTTATGTTTTATTCTAAAACTAAACAAAAAAAAAACCAACAACATTTAATTGGTAATGTGTAAAAGCAGAAAAGACCAGTGAACAGCTGAGTAGTTTTTTTATAAATTTAATTGACTATAATATTTCATTTAATATAAAAACAAATTGTATTTTGATTTAGATAAAATGAAATGTGTTAAAGGTTAAGATTTAAATTAAAACTTAATACTATGAGAACAAAAAAAAAATGTTTAGTAATGCTTCATCTAATAAAAGTTTTTGCATGAAGCATTATTGCCATTATTTGGACGTGGAAAAGGAAGAAAAGGAAAAAACGACGGTGTTTTACTTATCAGGGATCAAATAAGGATTGTCTGGGAGTGAAATTGGAATTGTCAGAAAGTGTAGTGGATCTACACCAAAGCCACTACATATCCTCTACCAACGCCAACCAGACAGAATACAATGTAACACCCTATCTAGAATCGAATTAAATTATTACCAAAACAAACAAATTAAACATTCCAGTTAATCTAAACAAACTTTAATTAAAACTTACTACTATGTAAGTAACGATATTCAATTAAAATCCTCAAACCTAATCAATATTTCAACCCAAGCAATTCGAGTTAATCTAAACAAATTTTAATTAAAACTTACTACAATGTAAGCAACAACATTAAATTAAAATCCTAAAATCTAGTCAATATCTTAAACCAAACATTCGAGTAAATCCAAACAAACTCAAATTAAACTTACTACAATGTAAGTAACAACATTCAATTCAAACCCTAAAAATCTAATCAATATCTTAAACCAAACATTCCAGTTAATCTAACTTAACTTTAATTAGGCTTACTACAATGTAAGCCATCAGCATTTTACATAATCCAAAATCTAATCAATATTCTATCTAAACAAACAAATTAAAAATCTCAATCCATATAAAAATCCAAAACCAAACATTTTTTAAATGAAAATAATTATTACATAAACATAAAACATAAAAATTTCCATACATTTCCAGCACGCGCTACATGAAAAATTCCAACAAAACAAGCGCTTTATAGTTGCGTTTTTTTCATACGAGTCTGGGTCAAGGTTTGAAAAAAACGATGTGGGTCACACAAAGAAAAAAAATATTTTATTTTGAGCTGTTGGCTACACTGAGTTTCAGACTTACGAAAATAAAATGTCAAAGCAACATTTTGATGATTTTGAAATGTCAGAAGAAAAGTTTATGAAAAGTGTATTTCCTTGTTGTTCTTTAAATAATTAATAAATAGAAAATAAATTAATAATTACTAAAAAGTTGTAGAGTTGTATGTAAAAATATGGATTTTATATCAGAGGTTTGTAATGTTTTAAAATTATATAAGTACATTGTTAAAATGAAAAATAAAATTGTTTACAGATTTTGTTTGACTCATGTTCTGAGTATAGCGATGATATTGAACATGATATATCCCAGATTTTGTCATCAGAATCAGCCACTTCAAGCTCAACATCCGAAGATGAAGGACATGCAGTGGTAACAAATTTTTTAGAAACTATAAATAATTACAACAGCAAAGATTTTAAGAGCCATTTTCGGCTAAATCGATCTACAGTTACTCACCTAATAGGTTTAGCTTTGCATTTTAATTATGATGTTGTAATATAACAGTTTTAATTTCAGATATGTATAAACAACAAAAACCACCTCAGCAAAATGGTGGCCGCTTAACTGTTGGTGTTGAGAAGGAAATATACATATTTTTGTGGTACATCGGCAATACAAATACATTTCGCGAATTAGGCAATTTGTTTGGAGTCAGCAAATCCTGTGCGTGGAATGTGGTGGTCAAGGTTTGCTGTTGGATTATTTCTATCGGTCATAATTATGTTAAGTGGCCAACGATGGATGAAATAACAAACGAAATCGCATCGTGGGAGGAGAAAAAAAAAATTCCGTACGTTATAGGGGCCATTGATTGTTCCCACATTAAAATAAAGGCTTCACAAGAAAACAAATCTAATTACTTTAACAGAAAGCACTACTACAGCGTCCATTTACAAGCAGTGGTGAACAGTAAAAAAAAGTTTATTAATATATTTGTTGGTGAACCAGGTTCTTTACATGACAGCCGTGTTTTAAGAAAATCAGGTTTATTTCAAGAAGCTGAAGCAAACGAAGAAAGTTTATTCCCAAATTCTGCTGTCATTCTTGGGGATTCAGCAAATCCACTTCGAAACTGGCTTATACCACCGTTCAAAGACAATGGCAATTTATCAAACGTGTCAAGACAATTTAATCTGCTGCATTCGTCTGCAAGAATCGTAGTGGAGAATGCTTTTGGGATGTTGAAAACCAGATTTAGACGGCTACTGCATTTTACAGAACAAACTAATATAAAATTAGTTGTAAACCTTACAGTCGCTGGTTGCATATTGCATAACATATGCATAAATGATGATGATTTTCTTGAAGATTTACAAGTACAACCAACTTTGACACACGAACCAATTTTGAATGATTTTTCCGAAGAAGAAAATCTCCATACAAATAAGCGACAGGAAATAATAAATCACGTAATAAGAAAAGGACATATTTCCCAATGATCAACCTTTGATTGGAAAACAATTTTATGGAAAATATAAAAAAAGTTTATATTTTTTGAAAATTTTTTTAGACTGTTCGATTATAATATTTATTTTATTTTTTACACTAATCAGTCTTTCACATTATTTTTTTATTATTATTAAATTAATAAAAAACAATATTTCGGCACATTGCCATTTTCAAGCTAAACAAAAATTAAATACAAATATTATAAAAATTGACACAAAAATTGAAAAAACTTAAATGAAAAATTTAAATGAATGAATCATTTAAGTTTTTTCAATTTTTGTGTCAATTTTTATAATACAGTAAACCCTCGATATAACGGACCCCGATATAACGGACTTCGGATATAGCGGACAGAATGTAATCGAATTTTTTTTTTTTGAAAAAGACATGCTTAGTGTAAATATTTGACTCTATATAAATTTTTTGTGTTGTTGATGTTCCATAGGATGTTGTCAAGCGTCACTAGACTGCTTAAATTTTAATAATTCATTCCATTTTCTGGTTTAGTTTCCCTTGAAGATTTAAGCTAATCGTTTATTATCTATATGGGTGATCAGCTCTTAGAGTAGCATTCCAATTTAACAGTCATATTGACTGAAATTCTCGTCAGGTTTGCCCCTTTAGTAGTTGAGAGGAGCAGAGTAAATACTGCTTATACTCAATGATTCTGCACCAGCGCGAGTCATTGGCACCATAAAACCAATGGAACCAAAGCGCCTGTTCTCCATGTTAGGGATGGATTGGAGCGTACGTCTATTTTAAATCAAGCGAATCGCTATATAAACGTGTAAAAAGGTTGTTTCTGGTACGAAAATTTAGGTTGGTCGAAGGCCTAACCCCCATTTCCGTAAAAAAAAATTTAATATGAATTCTGTACACTGGTCACAGATTATCTCGGACTCATTTCAAGAACGACCTTGGAAACTGTACCCGGACTACGATTTAAAAATGGGAACCTGAAACGTGCTAAGCCTTCGAAGAACAGGAGATTTACTAAAACTTACAAACCAAATCGATAGCTACAAAGAAGATATAGCGGCATTACAAGAATTTAGATGGCCAGGGAGTGGAATTCATGAAACAGCAAAAGGCTACACTCTCGGAGTTGACTTTCTCATACATCGTTGCGTGAATCAACATGTTATTGACTGCTGCTCAATTTTTATGCAGATATGCACAATCAGAATCCGCACACAAAAATTTAATGTAACGATCATTAATGTTCATGCACCTACTGGAGACAAAGCAGATGATATTAAATACCTGCTCTTCCTTCAACTCGAAGAAGTCATCAATGACATCACCTTCCAACACTTTCTTTACTCATAAGAAAATCCACAAAGGAGCGTGGAAATCAAACGATGAAAGAACTGAAAATTAGATCGATCATGTCTTGATTTCTAAGAGACACTCTACAAGTGTAACTGAGGTGCGATCATACAGAGGTTCTGATATTTACAAAGATCATATGCTTGTCATCAAGTACAAGTGCAAGTTGTCATCTACATTTAATAGACAAGCAAAAAAGACCACGCATTGGAATGTTGACGCATTTAAACACCCGGAAACGGTGAATAGATATCAGGAAATTGAAATGCAAAGTATAGAAGAGCATGACATTCCATTTAAGATGCCATATACAAGAAGAATGGAAAACGCTTTAATCAACCATTATTTCCGCAGCTCAAACTACAACCGAAAAACGACCACCGAAATCAAGTAACGAATAGATTGATGACGATTGCCGCGAAAGCGTTGAGCACAAACAAAAACTGCGAGAAAAATGGTTAACAAGGAACACCAGAAGCTCCCAAACTGATTATCTATGCGCCAGAAAAACCTCAGCAATACTTATACGGAAAAAGAAACGCTAACACCTGAAGAGTTGTATCGAAAACATCAACTAACCTGCGGCTAATGTAAATTCAAAAGAGTGCTTTGCCAATGCACGGAATCTGACAAAAGATTTCCACCCAAGATCTTCAACCCATGTTTTTTTGTTTTTAAAAAGCTAAATGTTTTTTAAAAGCTAACTTTCCACCAGTTCTATTTTCATTTTTTACATCAAATTATAAAATATTGGCATATGTCATATTTTAATATATGATAAAAGTTTTTGTTTGGTCATCCATTTTATGAAAAAAATTCTGATCACTATGACAAAAAAACATTACATATATATTTGATTCAAAGTTTAACCTTCAAATCAAAAATATTTGTGAATTGAACACCAACCGTGCCGCCGTGCAACATCATCTCGAGCATAACAAAACGCAAATTCTTTTTCTAGCAGAAAATATTCTGAAAGCTATCCCCAGACGTTGCACTAAATCAAATACCAAATACAGGCTTTTAAACTTCATCAAGGCCAACGTAGCTTGCAAAGTTTAAAAAATTATAATTTAAATGCAGGATTGTTGAAAATAGTGCTACACAAGAAGTAGTCGAAGAAGATGTGTTTAAATGGTTGGAAACAGATGAAAATGATCCTCGATATCAGATTATGACTGAAAATGAAAAAGCTGATGAAGTGTTGATGAATGACAATGAAAATGAAAGCAAAGATAACGGAGGAACCAATTATCGCTCTATCAAATAAAAATATCAATGATCAGATCGCATCTTGACGATGTAATATCATTTATCGATGATTCGGCAGTTGACGAACTGCAATTATATTGCACATACTTTCGCAGTTGTAGAGAGTTGATAATTAAAAAACAACGAATTTCGAAAATTCAGACAAACATTTATACATTTTTCAAAGTAGTGTCGCCAAAATCAGGAAGCTCAAAAAACATTAACGACTCTCCTATACGGGCGTATATTGACATATCATCTGAAAACGAATAAAGTACGATTAGAATTTTGTTATATATAATACACTTTTGTTTATAATATATATGTATTTCTTTTTGATAGTAAATAAATAGTCTCTTTATTAAATTTATTTTTATATAACGGACATTCGGCTCTATCGGACAACCCCTCGCCCGCATTGGTCCGTTATATCGAGGGTTTACTGTATTTGTATTTAATTTTTGTTTAGCTTGAAAATGGCAATGTGCCGAAATATTGTTTTTTATTAATTTAATAATAATAAAAAAAAAATGTGAAAGACTGATTAGTGTAAAAAATAAAATAAATATAAAAAAAGTTTAACACCAGTTTGTTAACAAGAATATTGTAATAAAAATACATGTTTGTTTAATAAAGAAATTATTTTAGTTTTATTGTTTTTCAATTAATTGTTGAATTAATCGCATTTTTGCTTCGTGCTGATTTTGTTTTTGGTTTAGCCATTCCTTAAAGTTTTCTTCTTTTTGAGTTTTTAACTCCATAAGCAATTTTTCTTTAGCTTTCATATGAGAAACTTTCTCGGCATAATATTGTTTTTTGGAAATACCTTTATTTTTTGTTTTTGATAATGGTGCTGAGGTTGATTGAGCAGAAGCTGAGGTTGATTGAGCAGAAGCTGAGGTTGATTGAGCAGAAGCTGAGGATTGAGCAGACGGTAGTACTAAAGTCAACGATGAAGATGATGGTTCTGAACATATATGTGATTCCAATGGTGATGATAAGGAATTTATTTCTGTAGATACGGAATTTATTTCTAAGGCTACTATGGGTCCTCCTCTTAAATTAACCACAGCAGAATTCGAAATGATGGGTTGAGAACCAAAAATTGCATCCATCTGTTCTTCGAATGGTATGGGCATAGGCGCGCTACCGGTTCTCTTCATCAAATCTTTTGCTGTTTTGTAGGCCCGTAATAAATTTTTAAGCTTATTTTTTAAGCATTCGACATCCGTTGGAGCCACCTAAAGTAGTAAAGATAACTATTATTCAATACGAAGTTATAATTTTAGAAATAAACTTACCAAAACATTTTGGGCAATTAAATCCTCGAGAACATTTTGCATAGCAACTTTTTTTTTGCGAGGATGCTCAAACTCATCTTTCCTAGCTGCATATGCAGCTATAAAAGCTTTCGTCTCTTCTGTAGTCCAGCTACGTCTTTTTACTAATTCTCTATAAAATTAAAAATAGGTACATACTAAATTACTAAAAAGAACAGTAAACACTTTTCTTTTCATAAACAGTTCTTGTTTTTAGGGTTCCGTTTTTTATACGGAACACTATTGGTGAGAGTAAAAAGTGTTTTTCACATTATATCGATTATCTCGTAAACTATAAATGCTATGGACTTGAAATTTGGCATGCGTATAAAACTAACCTGTCCACATGAAATGACGGATACAAATAAAACTAAAGTGGTTTTCGTTTGGTTTACAGGGCTGCGATGTGAGACCTTTGAGAAAATACATTTTTTTATAGATTCAAGTAGGGTATCATATGAAATGGCTTTATTTCAGTATTCCATTAAAATTTATTTTGGAATTTTACACCTCACCATTTTTTGTATAATTTTGAATAATGACGTTTTTTTCGCGTTTTCTTACCTCGATTAGCTCCGAACCTATCTGATCGAAAATTTTCAAATGTACTTGGAATGATAGAAAAATTAGTACGTTTTTAATAAACAATATAAAAAAGTGACATATTTCCATACTTAGATTTATTAAGGGGGTGGAAATGAGGAGGGGTAAAAACACTATTTAAAATGTGGTCGAGTGGGGTGTCATTTGAAAGAGCACTTAATTTAAAAAACAAAGCAATTTTTTTTAGAATTTTGCGATGCCCAGTTTTTGAGTTATAGTAAAAAAAGTGCGAACTTAGACCGTTCCCCCCCCCCTACGTTTCGACACTGATTGACAGAAAAATTTGTAAAAATTCACAGAGTTAGGAAATTTGCTAAATTTTGTACGATAACTATAGCGAAGTCTCTAATAATTATATTTCTGTGTGTTTAGAGGACCGGGGTAGAGGGGGTAAAAAAAAACTTTTTTTGACCCAAGCGAGTGGGGTGTCATTTGAAAGAGCACATAGTTTGGAATTCGTTGCAGTTTTTTTTAGAATTTTGCGGTGCCCAGTTTTTGAGATATTGTCGAAAAAGTGCAAAGTCCTGACCGTTCCCCCCCCCCCCCATGCGTTTCGACACTGATTGACAGAAAAATTTGTAAAAATTCACAGAGTTAGGAAATTCGCTAAATTTTGTACGAAAACTACAGCGAAGTTTCCAATAATTATATTTCTGTGTGTTTAGAGGACCGGGGTAGAGGGGGTAAAAAAAAACTTTTTTTTACCCAAGCGAGTGGGGTATCATTTGATAGAGCATCTAATTTAGAATTCGTTGCAATTTTTTTTAGAATTTTGCGGTGGCCAGTTTTTGAGTTATTGTCGAAAAAGTGCAAAGTCCTGAACGTTCCCCCCCCCATGCGTTTCGACACTGATTGACAGAAAAATTTGTTAAAATTCACAGAGTTAGGAAATTTGCTAAATTTTGTACGAAAACTATAACGAAGTCTCCAATAATTATATTTCTGTGTGTTTAGAGGACCGGGGTAGAGGGGGTAAAAAAACGCTTTTTTTTACCCAAGCGAGTGGGGTGTCATTTGAAAGAGCACATAGTTTGGAATTCATTGCAGTTTTTTTTAGAATTTTGCGGTGCCCAGTTTTTGAGATATTGTCGAATAAGTGCAAAGTCCTGACCGTTTCCCCCCCATGCGTTTCGACACTGATTGACAGAAAAATTTGTAAAAATTCACAGAGTTAGGAAATTCGCTAAATTTTGTACGAAAACTATAGCGAAGTTTCCAATAATTATATATCTGTGTGTTTAGAGGACCGGGGTAGAGGGGGTTTGCAGTTTTTTTTAGAATTTTGCGGTGCCCAGTTTTTGAGATATTGTCGAAAAAGTGCAAAGTCCTGACCGTTCCCCCCCCCATGCGTTTCGACACTGATTGACAGAAAAATTTGTAAAAATTCACAGAGTTAGGAAATTCGCTAAATTTTGTACGAAAACTACAGCGAAGTTTCCAATAATTATATTTCTGTGTGTTTAGAGGACCGGGGTAGAGGGGGTAAAAAAAAACTTTTTTTTACCCAAGCGAGTGGGGTATCATTTGATAGAGCATCTAATTTAGAATCGTTGCAGTTTTTTTTAGAATTTTGCGGTGGCCAGTTTTTGAGTTATTGTCGAAAAAGTGCAAAGTCCTGAACGTTCCCCCCCCATGCGTTTCGACACTGATTGACAGAAAAATTTGTAAAAATTCACAGAGTTAGGAAATTTGCTAAATTTTGTACGAAAACTATAGCGAAGTTTCCAATAATTATATTTCTGTGTGTTTAGAGGACCGGGGTAGAGGGGGTAAAAAAAAACTTTTTTTTACCCAAGCGAATGGGGTGTTATTTGAAAGAGCACTTAATTTGGAATTCATTGCAGTTTTTTTTAGAATTTTGCGGTGCCCAGTTTTTGAGATATTGTCGAATAAGTGCAAAGTCCTGACCGTTCCCCCCCATGCGTTTCGACACTGATTGACAGAAAAATTTGTAAAAATTCACAGAGGTAGGAAATTCGCTAAATTTTGTACGAAAACTATAGCGAAGTTTCCAATAATTATATATCTGCGTGTTTAGAGGACCGGGGTAGAGGGGGTAAAAAAAAACTTTTTTTGACCCAAGCAAGTGGGGTGTCATTTGATAGAGCATCTAATATAGAATTCGTTGCAATTTTTTTAGAATTTTGCGGTGGCCAGTTTTTGAGTTATTGTCGAAAAAGTGCAAAGTCCTGACCGTTCCCCCCCCCCCCCATGCGTTTCGACACTGATTGACAGAAAAATTTGTAAAAATTCACAGAGTTAGGAAATTTGCTAAATTTTGTACGAAAACTATAGCGAAGTCTCCAATAATTATATTTCTGTGTGTTTAGAGGACCGGGGTAGAGGGGGTAAAAAAAAACTTTTTTTGACCCAATCGAGTGGGGTGTCATTTGATAGAGAGCTTTATTTAAAATTCGTTGCAATTTTTTTTAGAATTTTGCGGTGGCCAGTTTTTGAGTTATTGTCCAAAAAGTGCAAAATCCAGACCTTTCCCCCCCATACGTTTCGACACTGATTGACAGAAAAATTTGTAAAAATTTGTTGTGCCACCGAGGAATGAATGTCTCAATTATAAATAAAAACACACAATAAAAATGAAATAAACTTTAGTTACTATATCTTTATTCTCACTTTATTAACCACACTAATTGTCCAGATAGTAAATCTATTTTATTGTTTAATTTTTATTGTTTTATATAACATATGTTTATTTATAACAGGTATTTTTGTTTTATAACTAAACTGAACTTCTGTACGCTTTAACCGAACTTTAAATCAACTGAAACTGATTGAACTTCTAGCACGGATTATTTAATTAACAGAAAAACTTTAACAACTAAAAACTGACTGAAAATTTAGCACGGACTTATTTAATTTACAAGAGGTTTATCAACTAGAACTTAAACAACTAGAATTAACTTAACAGATTCTTCGATCTATTTTTTACAGACTAACTGACTTTTCTTTTTACAAATTATTATATATATATTATTTTATTTAATAATTGACACAGTTTTTGTGTTTAAATCAAAATAATTGCCAAATTAAAATTATCACCAAATTGCAAATTCATGTACTTTAAATTTATAAACAAAATTGTTGTATATAATATATTTTCCTTTTTTTGTTTATTATAAATTGACATTATTTTATTTTTACAAATGATTACCAATTGCTGTAATATTTAAATTAAATTAATTCAGGTTAAAAACTAATGCGGTTACTATGTTTAAAATTTCAGTTTTTTTTTTATTAAAAATTTGGAAATAGTAATTTTATAATACAAATTCGTTTGTTGAAATTTGTTGCATATGATAAGTTAATTAGTGCACCGGCACAACACTTCCCCATCTGCGATGAAAATGGCGGATACAGAAAGAAAACCTAATTTTCTGGTTGTTAAATTTAGATTTGGTTCGATAAAAAAAAAAAAACTGCATTTTCAAAATTAAATCTTAGAATATTATCTAAGGTTATATTATAATATTAAATAGAAATTAAAAGTACATTTATAAATATGTCAGATTGCTTTTTCTTAGTCTAATTAATTGTTCGATTACTGACCTATTATAATATGACGTAAAAAATTATTATTGTATTTTTAAAAGGAATTCCCATAACAATTAATTTATGCTTAGTATAACAGTATGTAATTTTTCTTTCAGTTAATAATTATGAATTATTATTAGTCAGCGAAAATTAGTATGTTAAAAATTTTTTTTTGTATTTATTTAATGAAAAATGAACTTGGCATTGAAAAAAAAATAGAAATTAAATATATATTATATATGTATGTACAAAAGAAGTTTACGGTTCATTATTAAATTTATTAATTTTATAAAAATGTTTTTTATTTATGAACAACTTATTTAACTTATTTTAATTACGATTAGCCTACCTATGTTGATATAGAAATAGAAAGAAAGAAACAAGAACAAACTTTGACCTTAAACTAATTACGTAAATTAATCTTAGTACCGAAAAATTAACTTATTTGCTTCATTGTTTATTATATTTTATTGGAAGTTGATTTGTAGTATTAAATTAATCTAAAAGGCGGCTCGTTTATGTTGTTAGGTGTTGGGTTTAAAACGGTTGTTTCGGATTCTGTGAGGATGAAAGGTTTAGCCCTTGGTTTTAAAGGAATTGTTTCAATTTGTTTGTTTTCAGAAATGTAACGTTTTGGTGAGTGCTTTGAAAACGTCGCGAATTTACTTTTCATCTTTTTAAGTACACAACAGGTTCCTAGGGTTATTAGCGTTATTAAAATTAGAATGATGGCTGTCAAAGAGTACGTCCAGATTTGGTTGGTTTTAATTTTTGTGTCTTGGTGGTTAATTAAACGCTCATGTTCGGTCAGGTTTAAGTGTTTTTGTAAAGCTGTCAATGCTGGGTTAGCAAGTATCAGTTCTGTATTAAACATTTCGTTATTTGGGATCTGTATTCTCTTTCCCTCCGCTTTGTCTTTGGTTCTTTCTACGGCTTTTGGATCCGACCATTTTGGATAGTTTAGCGTGTTGGCTTCGGGCTGAATGATTTCAAAAGTTTCTTCTCTCTTCCCGGTGGTGGCAAATAGTAAATTTGAAGTGTGCAGTTCACAGTTGGTATTGAACGTTATTATTCCTTGATGATTTAGGTTTTGCTCTTGTTGTTTGAGATCTCTACATTTAATATAAATGGTCCTAGGATGTTGTATCATATACAACCAAGAGTTAGCTTGTACCATTTGTACAAAAATGTCATTTTCAAAATGAAAAGGTCGGGTTTGGCAACTTGACTTCTCCCTCAGCGGATTATGGTAAAGTTCTAATATGCAGTTTCCTGTTGTGCTAAGGATTTTTGGTTTGTTTTGTTTACAAAGTTTTAAGGAAGTTTTAAAATTTACGACTAGTGTTTTACAGGATACATAATCAGATGTACTCATTATTACAAAATTGTTTTTATAATCTGTACTTGCCAAATAGTCACCGTTTATATCTAGAATATGGTATGTCTCGTCCGATGCATATATAGGTAACACATACGTCTTGAAAAGATTATAATTCGTTTGTTCGGCTAAAGGGACTAATATTCGTATTACAAATCCGTCAAGGTATTTCAGATAATCGATAGATATTATTTGCTCGAGATGATGCAAGTGCAGAAAATTTTGGTTTATTTCGAATTTTTTAGAGATATTTGCCATAAAATCGGATAAGTCTTTAAGCTTTATTATTAACGGATGTAGTTGATGGTTTCGCAAAGATTGAATCATGGAAAGGGCAGTGTTTTGCTCCTTTTGAATTTGTAATAGTTTCAACAGTATGTAAGTGGATATTTCGTTCATTTTTATTTGAATTCGGTCTTCATCAAGTGCAGTATTTAACGTCGTTTCTAAGTTGTCAATAATTTTATGCAAGTCAGTTATTTTAGTCTTAAACGCCTCTGTTTCGTTTCTGATTATTAGAATCGGTTTGGTCAGTGAGTTATAATTGGAGCTTATAACCGAGATCTGTTCTTTTAAAAGTTTAAACGTACTATTGTCGTCTTGTTCGAGCACATCTAGCTTGTCATATATGTTTTTGGCGTCTTCGTCGTCCATTGTTCCAAAAAGAGTGTTTGACAAACGTTAATTTCGTTTACATATGTTGTAAGGTCATGAATTAAATTTCTACAAGCTGAATTTTCCCTTATACCTTTCACTTTCAATTTGTTACAGAGTTTCCCCATTTCGTTTTCGCTATATTCTATAAATGTAAATATTTCCGAAAAATTCGCTAGTTTGAGGGTTGTGTAGATTTCCCATTCTCTAACGTAAAATGTGGCTTTACCTAATCCTTCGAATACTATTCCATTCTGTTTGATGGGTCTTATAGTGTAATCTGGAATTGACTCACAGTTCACTGCCACTAAACTGAATAACAAGGTGATGAGATACATGCCTAAAAGAAACGAACTGTGTGATCATCGTAATCTTAGTTTGTAGCAAAAAAAAAAGGAGTTAGAATAAGAGTAGAAAGAATTTACAGAGGAAGTTACTGGTGGTATAGTTTTAATCGATTATTGTGTACCTTGGTAATGCGTTTCCCTATTTGTATTGTTGTGTTTACGTCGTTGTTTAACTCAATGATTTTGAACGGTCCCTTCCAGATTTTGGAAAACTTGTTTTTGCGTGTTTCGTTCCTTAATAAGCTAGGTCCCCTATGTGGAGTTTTATCGGATTAGTATTCTTGTCGTAGTATTTCTTGGACACTTTTTTGCTGTTTAGTAGGTTTTCGCGAGCAATCAAGTGTGATTTTTGCAGCTTATGTTTTAAAACCAAAAAATAGTCATCCATGTTATAGAGAGGTGATGGAGCTTTCTTTAGATTTGAAGGGATTTCGGAAGTGAATCCAAAAAGACAGTCCATTGGACACAGTTTGGTTCCCGTGTGTGGAGTATTGTTGCGTACGTGCATGGCTTGACGTAACCATTGGTCCCAGTTGCAACCTGTTTCATCTACAAAGTTGCGTAGATATTCTGCCAATGGTCTATGACTTCGTTCTAAAACACCATTTGACTCAGGATGATACGCGGTCGTTTCCAACTTGTTGATTTTTAAGAATTTACAAACCTTTTTGAAAAGATCGGAAGTGAAGTTGGAGCCCTGATCTGTAATTAATATTTTAGGTATTCTGTACCTAGAGATAATTTCGTCGAAAAAAATTTTGGCTATTGTTGCTGCTTCCTGATTTGGCATTGCATAACAGTCCATAAATCGCGTTAAATCGTCCTCAAATGTCAGGATACAAGTGTTTCCGTTGTATGTTTTTGGTAGTGGACCCACTACATCCATGTATATTTTATCAAAAGGTTTCTTGGCCACTTCCCCTATTACCATGGGCATTTTGTTCAGTTTGCAAGCTTTGTTCTTTTGGCATAAGGAGCATTTTCTGATATAATTTTCAATATCCTTCACCATACCTTTCCACATGAATTGTTTACTTAGTCTTTTGTATGTTCTTTTTGTTCCTTGGTGACCACCTAACGGATTGTCATGTGCATCTTTTAATACTGTTTCGATATCTTCTCGTGCGGTTAGTATTTGTATGTTAACGTCTTCAGTGTCTTCATCATCATCTTCCGAGTCAGTGTTGGTTTCTCTTTCGTTATCGCTAGTTCTTAAAGTATCTGGCTCCGATAATTGTTGTTTCTGGTCCGTGCTGGTTTGTATCTCTACTGCTTGTTCCTCTTCTGCTTGGTCATCTTCTGCTTGTTTCTGTGCTCTGGTAACAGCAAGACAAGTTTGTAACTGATTTGTCTCGAAGTGAAGTGTTTGGTTCAAGGGAGTGATAGTTTCTGTGTTTCCCGGATGTTCAACTATATTTTGCGAATAATTACAAATCTGCTGCATTAATTCAGAAGCTCCGTCAATGTCTGTTTTCCTCGCTTTAGTATCCAGTGTGTCACTGTGTTGGTTATGTGCTGTTGGAATTCTGCTTAAGGAATCCGCTACCCTGTTTTTCGGCCCTGGTACATACTCGATGTGATAATCAAATTCAGAAAGTTTGTGGTGGAAGCGAGCTAATCTAGAAGTGGGGTCTTTAACGTTGAAAACTCCTTTTAACGGCAAATGATCGGAATAAACTGTGAACTTCCTACCTAGTAAATAGCATCGGAACGTTTTTGTGGCCCAAACTATAGCTAACAGTTCCTTTTCTATAGTGGAGTAATTTTTTTCCGCTTTGTTGAGTGTTCTGCTGATAAATGCTATTGGTTTATCCTCACCTGCATTTCTTTGTGATAACACGGCACCCAATCCGTCATTACTTGCGTCAGTTGTAAGATTGAATGGCTGGCTAAAATCAGGGTATGTTAGGATCGGAGGGGAGACTATTGCGTTCTTTAACGTTTGAAAAGCTGCTTCACAGTCTTCAGACCAATTGTATTTTACTCCCTTTTGGAGTAGTTTATTTAGCGGACTTGCCGTACGTGAAAAGTTGGGCACGAACTTCCTGTAATAGTTTAGCAAACCTAAAAGGGATTGGATTTGTTTTATTGTTTTTGGAGTGGGAAAATTTTGTACTGCGATTGTACGACTGGGGTCTGGTAACACACCTGCTTCTGTACACAAATGGCCTAAATAGGACACCTCTCTCCTCAAAAAGTTACATTTTTCAGGTTGTAGTTTTAAATTATGTTGTCTTAATCTTGATAGCACGCCGGTGAGTTTTCGAGTGTGATCTGCAAGATTCTTTCCATAAATCACAATGTCGTCTAAATAGACGTAACAGTCTAAACCCTGGAGACCCGTTAGAATGTAGTTCATCACTCGCTGAAATGTGGCAGGTGCAGAAGTTAAACCAAAAGGCATTCTCTTGAACTCGAAATGTCCAAGAGAAGTACTAAAAGCTGTTTTAGGACGATCTTCTTCTTTTACTAGAATCTGATGATAGCCACTAGCTAAATCAAGAGTTGAGAAATATCTAGAGTTACCTAGTTGATCCAGAATTTCTTCGATTCGTGGAAGGGGAAAAGCATCATTTATTGTGATTTTGTTGAGTTTTCGAAAATCAACCACAATACGAAATTTCTTCGGCTCATTTTCGTTAGAACGTTTCGGAATCAGTAGCAATGGTGAGTTCCATGGAGACTGGCTGGGGATAATTATATCTTGGGCTAACATCTCTTGGATTTGTTTGTTTATTTCCTGTTTTTTGCTTTCAGGTAACCTATAATTCTTTTGGTTTATCGGACGGCTGTTTATTTCTAATGGGATCGAATGGGTAATAGTCTCTGTATAAGTTAGTTTGTCTCCAGGTAAGTGAAATATATCGTTGAACATCTCACATAAATTAATAACTGAGTTCCTCTCCTCTGAGTTGAGTGAGTCATCTAAATTTATTAGTTTTAAGATTTGGTCTGTGCGTTCGTCTGAGTTTGTATCTTTAGGATTCATGGGGTTGTTTGGATTTATTCTGTCTTCTGTTATATTTACTATGTCATAATTTTGGAGGGGTATGAGTGTAGGTTTAAAGTATTTGATGTTTGCATCATAGGGTTGGGTGTTTATTACTGAAGTAAAAATTTTTCCGTTGTTTACTTCGACAAGAGAGTTGGCCGTGAAAACACCTGGTAAAATTTCTTTATTTACGCACAGAAACTGCCCTGTCATTTCTTTGGAAACAGGTATCTCGACTACTTTTGTTCTTCTCGAAGGAATTGTAGTGTTTTCATGGGTTTCTACAAGGCTTGTTTTTTTGGTTAGTGGTATTACTTCCTTGGGGACTTCATTTTCAGACTTTTTACTAAATAATTTATCATCAAATGAAATGTTCACGGATTCCAACTTTGAATCTATTTTAGGGCTTTCATAACCATTCGTTGAGTAATTAGGTGATTCAAATTCGTTAGAATTTTCATCTTCCAGCTTTTTTCTAAATAATTTACCTTCTGATGTATCACGAGACTCGAATGTAGGACAATTCTCTGAACTTTCCACAATAGTTTTTATGCAATGATGACATCCTGGTTGACATGAATTTCCATCTTCAGAATTTTTTCTAAATAATTTTTCTTCTGATGTAGTTTCAACGAGGTCCACCTTGAAATCTTTTCTAGAGATTTCAATCATGTTATTTATGCAATCGATTTTAACACTATTCATAAGAAATTCTCTACCGAGAATTCCATCTGCGTTTATATCCAGAATGGGATCCCTTACAACATGAAATTTGCAAGCTAGATCTTGGTTGTTAAAAAAAAATCCGTGAGTGGTCCCTAAAGTTTACGTTTCTGTTCCCTGTATCCCCTTAAACTTAATACTAGCTGATGTGTCTATTTTTGTTTCCGGCCTAAGTTTATTTAATTTAATTATAGAAATCTCCGCTCCAGTATCGACTATCAATTTTATGGTACTGTTAGTAGCTATGGTGAGAGGAATTTCCAATTTTGCATCGCTTGAAATAGGACTTAAATATTTAAAAATTTTAGATGGTAAAGTAGTAATATGCTTGAGTTGTGAGTCGTGTTCGGTGGTAGCAGTGGAATCGGTACCCTTAGTTAAGCTTGAAATTGTTGGGCTTCGACTTGTGGGTTGCAAGCCGTGCCCTGCGAGTTTCCCGAGTTCGAGTTATGATGTTCCCACTTCTTTTTTTGGAAACACTCCTCCACCGAGTGGCTCGTTCTGCCACAAAAATCACATTTCTTAGTTTTGAAGTTGTGTTGATAACCTCGAGCGCTTGTGCTTGAGCTATTATATCTTACCTGAACTCTTGGGTTGGTGTATCGATCTGAAATGTTGGCTTGTAGATTCCTTTCGTGGACGGGGTTGCTCATTATTTGTTGATTTGTATATCGTCCGGGTGCTCTGCAATCTGCTGCTATGTGACCAGGTTCGTTACATGAGTAACATGTTGAATTTTGGTAGTTCCTTATGGGTTGCTGTTGGTAATGATATACCGGGGGTAGAACACCAGGTTCTGTTTTAATTTGGCTGGAATGCACGGGTGCCTTTGCCATTAGATTATAATTTGGCTGGTAGTTATTCGGTTGGGGAAAGTATATACCTTGAGGGGATTGTGCACTGGGAACGATATTCGGGTATGTGAAAGGTAAATTATTTAACGGGGGGTTACTTGGAATAAAATTATTCATATTTTTATTTATATTAGTCAAACCATACTGCATTCCTGGATCTGGGACGTTGAAAGGAAATCCGCTAAAATCAGTAATGAAGCTGTTTCTGTGGTAATTTAGTAATAACTCTGTTTGCAGCGCTAGTTTGATTAAAGTTTCCAGCTGGGTTTCGTTAGAGCTTATTATGGTCTGCCTTATCGTAGGTTGAGATAAACCAACTTTAAAAGCGTTTGTGGCATAGGATTCGATTTCCTTCACAAATGCTTCGTTGCTTTCTGCGTACTTACCTCTTACCGCGTTTATGGTTTGATTTAATAACGTCTGTATTCGTTCTGAATATTTTAACACTGTTTCTGCAGGCAGTTGTCGACAGTTTATTAAATCTCGGGTTAAATCAATGGTGGTTTTGGGAGGGTAAAAATGTTCGCATAAAAACTTTTTTAATTCCGCGAATTCTGTAAATGGTTTTAAGTTATTGAGAAGCATAAAGGCTTCTCCGCGAAATCGACTATAAATGTAGGTCATAAATACGGGTTTCTGTTCTGTACTCAGATTCTCGTATATTATGCTACAATTATATAAAAATATTTGAAGGTTTTCGCCTAACTCGGGTATTCTATCTCCACTAAATGTGGGGATAGTTTGTACTTGTTTAAATGTGTCGACGTTAGTCATTTTGTTATTTTTTCTTGTCTCTATTTCTATATTATTGACTAACTCTTGGGTTTCTATAGCTACGTTAATTAAATCTAAAATATCTAAATTAGTTTTATTATCTAAAGTGGTACCTGGACTATTGAGACCTGCAGATCCTTCCGATGATGACTTCGGTTTCCTCCTGTGTCGGACAGCTGTTCTGGTGGAGTCCTTTCTGTTCCGTAGACTGTAAAAAACGGTATCTTCGCCTTCGCTGGTTGAACTCATTCACGTTCGTTCAGATTGTATGTATCACAAGAATGTTGTTTCGAGGACTATACTTTTGTATGATGTATTAATTGTAGACAATTGGCTTTGTTATTTACAACGATATTATTTTATGCACAGTTTATTTTTATGGTGTGGTTAGTAGTATTTAAATCAAGATTGTTTTTTTATTAACTTTTACTTTTAGAGTTTAATTGAAGAAAATTTTTAGTTTTTTCTTTAAAGTTATTTCACTACGTTCCTCGTGGTCACAAATAAATTTTATTTATTTAGGATCTCAAGCTGGAGAATCCTATCAACTGCGCCACTGTTGTGCCACCGAGGAATGAATGTCTCAATTATAAATAAAAACACACAATAAAAATGAAATAAACTTTAGTTACTATATCTTTATTCTCACTTTATTAACCACACTAATTGTCCAGATAGTAAATCTATTTTATTGTTTAATTTTTATTGTTTTATATAACATATGTTTATTTATAACAGGTATTTTTGTTTTATAACTAAACTGAACTTCTGTACGCTTTAACCGAACTTTAAATCAACTGAAACTGATTGAACTTCTAGCACGGATTATTTAATTAACAGAAAAACTTTAACAACTAAAAACTGACTGAAAATTTAGCACGGACTTATTTAATTTACAAGAGGTTTATCAACTAGAACTTAAACAACTAGAATTAACTTAACAGATTCTTCGATCTATTTTTTACAGACTAACTGACTTTTCTTTTTACAAATTATTATATATATATTATTTTATTTAATAATTGACACAGTTTTTGTGTTTAAATCAAAATAATTGCCAAATTAAAATTATCACCAAATTGCAAATTCATGTACTTTAAATTTATAAACAAAATTGTTGTATATAATATATTTTCCTTTTTTTGTTTATTATAAATTGACATTATTTTATTTTTACAAATGATTACCAATTGCTGTAATATTTAAATTAAATTAATTCAGGTTAAAAACTAATGCGGTTACTATGTTTAAAATTTCAGTTTTTTTTTTATTAAAAATTTGGAAATAGTAATTTTATAATACAAATTCGTTTGTTGAAATTTGTTGCATATGATAAGTTAATTAGTGCACCGGCACAACAAATTCACAGAGTGGGGAAATTTGCTAAATTTTGTACGAAAACTATAGCAAAGTCTCCAATAATTATATTTCTGTGTGTTTAGAGGACCGGGGTAGAGGGGGAAAAAAAATTTTTTTTTGACCCAAGCGAGTGTCATTTGAAAGAACATCTAATTTAGAATTCGTTGCAATTTTTTTTAGAATTTTTCGGTGCCCAGTTTTTGAGTTATTGTGAAAAAAGTGCAAAATTCACACCATTCCCCCCATACGTTTCGACTCTGGTTGACAGAAAAATTTGTAAAAATTCACAGAGTTAGGTAATTTGGTAAATTGTTACAAAAACTATAGCGAAGTCTCCAATAATTATATTTCTGTGTGTTTTGAAGACCGGGGTAGAGGGGGTAAAAAAAAACTTTTTTTACCCAAGCGAGTGGGGTGTCATTTGAAAGAACATCTAATTTAAAATTCGTTGCAATTTTTTTTAGAATTTTGCGGTGCCCAGTTTTTGAGTTACTGTTGAAAAAGTGCAAAATTCAGACCGTCTTCCCCCTCCATACGTTTCGACACTAAATGACAGAAAAATTTGGAAAATTTCACAGAGTTAGGAAATTTGTTAAGTTTTGTATGAAAACTACAGCACAGTTTTTGAGTTTTGGATAAGAAAGGGCTAAATTCAGATCGTGTCGCCGCCTACCTTTCGACGATGAATGACTGAAAAATTTGAAAATATTCACAGAGACAGGAATATTGGTAAATTTTGAATGAAAATCATATCGAAGACTCAAATAATTATATTTCTGTGTGTTTATGGGATGGGTGTGGGGAGGGAAAAAAAACCATTTTTGACCCAAATGAGTGGGGTGTCATATGAAAGAGCACTTAATTTAAGAAATGTTACAATTTTTTTTAGAATTTTGCAATGCAGAGTTTTTGTGTTATTAAAAAAAAAAATATTTTTAGTATGTAACCTTAACACACCCCTAAATTTCAACACTCGATTGACCGAAAAAATAATCAAATTTAATCCATTTACAAGCTGGTGTAATTGAATCTTTTTTAAGTTACCAAAAACATCTATGGATAATATTTAACCTGAATTAACATTTTTTTTGCCATTTTTGATCAATGTAGATTTGATTGTAATTTACTATTGACATTTACAATTTAACATTTATTTTGTTATGTGTCTATGGTCTGAAAATATAAGGACATTACAACACAACTTTTTGTCAATAATTTTTGATATTGTGTTCTTTTACATTCACGGAACCCTTGACGAGCGAATTTTATTCGCACTTGTCTGACTTTTTTTATTTTTGGAACTAGTTTAATTCTTAAAATGAAAACTATTCATTAATCATTATCATGTTGTTAAATACTCAATTTACATACTTTTTTTCGCTCATATTTATGTTTAGTCTTTAGTTTTAGTTTTTTTTTATGAATGAATTTTAACTTAAATTTGAAATGAAATTTGAATTTAAATTAAACAAGTTTTAAAATGATGATACCAACCTTTTGAAATAAAAACCTACGTTTTCGCCATCTCTTACAATTTCATGTCACTAAAATATTTCAGATCCTTGATCTAGACCCAGATAAATATCTGGGTTATGTTGTTGTTGTTTTTACATGTAAAAATTAGGCTTGATCTAGACCTTGACCCAGACCCGTATTAAAAAACGCAGCTTATGTTTCATTTCCTTTCAAATAATTGAAAATCAAATAATTCTCACCAAAACTCGTCGATAAGACAAAAATTTTAACCACGACTACTAAAGAATATATACTTTCCATGCGTATATCTTTCATTGTAATTGTATTCATTCCTTTCTATATATCAAATTCTTTTTTATTTATTTCATTCCATTTTATTTATTCAAAATTCCCCTAACAAATTAAAAACTTGATTTGTTGGTATAGTAATACATATAAACAAGATAAAACAAGAACAATACATATAAAATAAACAAACATGTTTTGTTTTGTTTTATATTTCATAGATTTATTTCAATATGGCGATATAAACTTTTACAGGAAAACTTGAATGAAATTATTTGAAATATTTGTAGTCGTGGATAAAATAGTATCTTGTATTCGCTTAGGATGAAGGCAATTCTTCACTCGGATGATTCCCTCCACTCGCTACGCTCGTTCCGGGAAACTTCATCCTCGTGAAGAATTGCCTTCATTCTAAGCTCATACAAGAATCTACTATTCCCTAACGACAATTAAAATCAACCTTAATTTAAAAATTAATTATCCAAGTCTTGTTGTGGGTAGCGAAAATCCGAAATTCTACGTCCACGCCGTGCTACCTGGGTAACGCTAACAGAATTAGGTTGGTGTAGTTGAGAGGGGCAGAGTAAATACTGCTTATACTCAATGATTCTGCACCATGGCGAGTCATTGGCGCCATAAAACCAATGTAACTCAAGCGTCTGTTCTCCATGTTAGAGGCGGCTTGGAGCGGGCGTCTGTCTTGGATCAAGCGGCTCGCTATATAAATGTGTAGAAAGCGTCTGTTCTCCATGTAAGGGGCGGTTTTCAGCGGGCGTCTGTCTTGGATCAAGCGGCTCGCTATATAAACATGTAAAAAGGTTGTTTCTGGTGACCTTAAGATGCAGAACGAACCCATTCACGAAAATTTGGGTTGGGCGAAGGGCTAACACCCCATTTCCGTAAAAAAATTATTGTCATGAATTCTGTACACAGGCCTCGGAATATCCCGGATTCATTATTGGAACGACCTCGGAAACTGTACCCGGACTACGATTTAAAAATGGGAACCTGGAACGTGCTAAGCCTTAGAAGACCAGGAGATCTCCTAAAACTCACACAACAAGTCGAGAGCTACACACTAGATATAGTGGCATTACAAGAACTAAGATGGCCAGGTAGTGGAATCCATGAAACAGCGAAAGGATACACTCTTTATTATTGCGGTCATCAAAACGGAGGAGAATTTGGAGTTGGCTTTCTTATACACCGTCGCGTGAATCAGCATGTTATCGACTTCTGCCCAATTAATATGCGGTTATGCACACTGAGAATCCGCACGCAAAAATTCAATGTAACGATCGTCAATGTTCATGCACCTACTGAAGATAAAGCAGATGATATTAAAGACCTGTTCTTCCTAGAACTCGAAGAAGTCATCAATAAAATCCCGCGGCACGATATAAAAATCGTGGTAGGTGACTTTAATGCTCAAATTGGTAGGATTGCAGAACTTAAAACACATATCGGCCCTAACAGCTTGCATCATACCAGCAACAATAACGGTTTTCGCGCAGCCGAGCTGGCTATGATGTATGATCTAGTAATTTCCAGCACTTTCTTCCCTCACAAGAGAATTCACAAGGCAACGTGGAAATCAAATGACGGAAGAACGGAAAATCAAATCGATCACGTCATGATCTCTAAGAGACACTCCACAAGTGTAACTGACGTTCGATCATACAGAGGTGCTGATATGGACACTGATCATATGCTTGTCATCTTTAAGTACAAGTGCAAATTATCATCTACATTTAATAGACAAGCAAAAAAGACCGTGCGCTGGAACGTCGATGCATTTAAACATCCGGAAACGCTGAACAGATATCAGGAAATAATAACACAAAACATAGAAGAGCATGACATCTCTTCTGAGATGCCATTAAACATACAAGAAGAATGGCAAACGCTTCAATCAACCATTATAGCCGCAGCACAAACTACAATCGGAAAGCGGCCACCGAAATCACACAACGAATGGTTCGACGACGAGTGCCGCCAATCCGTTGAACATAAACAAAAACTGCGAGAAAAATGGTTAACAAGGAACACCCGAAGCTCCCAAGCTGATTATCTATGCGCCAGGAAAGCCTCAACAAAACTTCTACGTAAAAGGAAGCGCGAACACATGAAGAGCTGCATTGAAGACATCAACCAACATGCGGCCAACGGAAATTCAAAAGAGTGCTTTGCCAATGCACGGAATCTGACAAAAGATTTCCACCCAAGATCTACAGCCATCAAAAATGAAAATAATGAACTTACAACAAGTGAACGTGATGTGCTGGCATTGTGGCGATCCTACTTTCAAGACCTATTGAATAGGACGAATGAAGTTCATCCTATTCGAGCAATTGCTCCATCAACTGAAGAGATTTTTGTCCCTTACCCAGCAATAGAGGAAGTGGAAGCTGCAATTAAAAAACTGAAAAATGGCAAATCACCAGGTTTCGATGGAATTCCCGCAGAACTACTTAAAAATGGAGGAGCAGCTCTGGTCTCACGTATATACGATCTGATTCTTGCAATCTGGACCAAGAAGAACTGCCTGCTGGATGGAAAACGGCTCTCATTGTTCCGCTACATAAGAAAGGTGACCGTCTAAAGTGTGCGAATTATCGTGGCATCGCACTGTTGAACACTGCATATAAAATACTAGCTAATGTCGTACTTGCTCGACTCATCCCGTTCGCCGAATCTATCATCGGTGACTATCAGTGTGGTTTTCGTCCCAACCGCTCAACCACAGATCAATGTTTTACATTAAGGATGATTCTGGAAAAATGTTGGGAGTACAACATCAGCATTCACCAGCTCTACGTTGATTTCAGGCAAGCATATGATCCGCGACAACCTCTGGTCCGCGCTCATATGCCTTGGTATCCCAGAGAAACTTGTTTCTCTGTGCAAACTCACAACATCGGGATCAAATTGTAGAATAGTAATCGAAGGGTCAGTGTCTGATCCTTTCGATATAACATCAGGTGTTCGACAAGGTGATGCACTCGCGCCTGTACTGTTTAATTTGGCGCTGGAGTACACGATAAGAAAAAGCCGAATTGAGACACAAAACTGCATATATAATAAATCTAGTCAAGTTCTTGGCTACGCAGATGATATTGTGCTTCTCGGACGTAGAATGAGCGATATTAAAGATAGTCTCTCTCAGCTTGAAAGAAATGCTAAACGACTTGGATTATGCATCAACACCGGCAAAACTAAAGTGTTAACAACATCTAAGAACATACCTCCCGGAAATCTGGATACTGGCGACTACGAAGTGGAACGCGTGGAAAACTTCAAATACCTCGGGTCTGTAATAACATCGTCAAATGACATGCAGGCAGATATCAAAGCCCGTGTCTCTGCCGCATACAGAGTTTTCTACGCATACTCAAAACTTCTGCGATCAAAACATCTTTCGCGGTCGTGTAAACTCACACTTTACAAAGCATTAATTCGACCTGTGCTTACATTTGGAAGTGGAAGCTGGACACGGACTTCATCCGATTGTAGAATTTTATCAACATTCGAGAGGAAGGTCATACGAACAATTTATGGTCCATGTAAAGTTGCTGAAAATCAGTATAGAATCCGAATGAATCACGAAATCAGACAGCTCCTTGGAGGTTGCGATGTAATCGGATTCATTAAATCTAACCGGATTAGATGGTTTGGTCATGTAGAAAGGGCACCATTAGATAGAATGATTAAAAAAGCGTCCCAACAACAACCAGCTGGTGTTCGTCGAAGAGGAAGACCTAGACAACGCTGGCGTGATGACATCATCCAAGACCTTCGTGATATAGGATGTCGAAACTGGGGTCAACTGGTCATGGAACGAGAGAAATGGAAGCTTATTGCACAGACGGCAAAATCCTTTCATGGGATGTAAACGCCAGAGAGAGAGAGTCTTGTTGTTGTAATACTAAGGAAAATAACACTATTTTAGTCAAACAGGAAATCAATGTAACATAAACCCAACGAATTTTCTATTTCTTTCCAATAAAAATTTATTATAATATAAACAAAAATGCTGAAATAATAATATTTTTTATTTCTTAAAATTTTAAATGTTAAATGAATGTTAAAAATTTCCTATAGTAGAAAATTTCTAACATTCATCAGAGTCTAATTTACATACGAAACCGGTACGTGACAAATTTTGAGGCTACGCCAAAAAAGCACAAGTTTATTTTAGAAAAGTCTTTTTTTTAATACAAAGTGTACAATTTAAAGTGTTTACCAAAAAATCTTAGAAATAAAACCCGTAGAAATCAAAAAGTGTCGAATAAAGATAAAAAGTGTTCAATAGAAAATCGTTGAATAAAAATTCAACATATTCATTGTAAAATCTTTGAGCGAAAATCAAAATCATTTAGTTAAAAATCTTTGAATAAAATTTATGAAAATCAAATTGAATAAAAAGTGTTCTATAAAAAATCATTGAATAAAAATTCAACATATTCATTATAAAATCTTTAAATGAAACTTAAAATCATTTAATTACAATCTAAATAAAAATTATCCATAAGTGAAAAATATTGTGTGCAAAACTTGTTAGTGAAATTATTCAGAAGTGTTAAATAAACAGACAAATTTCAGAATCAAATTTATAGCTGTTTCTTTTATAGCCATCGAGAACCAGCATTGAAGGACCACAAGTAGTGAGTAGCCCTCATTTTTATAATTTTCAGGTCTTGCTTAACCATTTAGTGAACTAACGAGAGTATTGGAGGAAAATTGTGACGTTTCAAGTTACATCGATGAAGTCTTGATGTATACGATTTCCAGAAGTTAAGGCGAATTTTCATTCTGTCAAATCGACGTAATCAGGCATTTACGTCGTCTACATTTGGTGCAACTGATAGTTGTAGCTCCACAGTTGGATCAGTCGACCTCCTGAGACTAGCACATTAGTCCAAGTGGTCACCTGAACCTCCACAAAAGTAACTAAATTAGTGGGACTGTCACCAACAATAATACCTATCCAGCAGTTGAAGATTGAAGCAGTAGGACACATCCATCATCAGAGAAGTAGATTTGTTGTATATTATAATATTTAAATTTGTTTTCCCTATTACAATTGGTGAATTCTTTTCTACCTGTTCGGTACAAGTTCCAACACAGAATTAACGAAATTTGTATTCTTTTGTAAAAGCAATACAAAAAAACAAATTTGGGTAATTCGGAGTCGGAACTTGTACCGAACAATTAGAAAAGAATTCACTAAATTACAATTTGTTATTGTGATATTGCCTATTACAATTTGTTGTACAATTGTGCCCTATTACTATTTGTTATTGTTAATGTAGGTGATAATTTAGAATGAAGTACTAATTGAAATACATAAGGAAGGATTGAACCTGGCAGTTCTCCCTTCTGGAGAACCTGGGTGATGTTTTGAGGCACGCGGTTCATATTTTTTTATTTTAAATTTCTTGTAAAGAGGTTGGTCGAACGAACCTTCGCTCAATCGAGCTAGCGGCAGGGTATATTTTGCGTGCACGGCCAACTAGTGGACCTTCACGGACCACCAGACAAACCTCACATTACAAGATTCAAGCATATCGTTTGATGATTTTAAATGTTTTACAAATTATTATGAATATAAAAAATGTTTGCATGCACCCATGCTTTTTACTTCAAATAAAAACTAAATCTGACTTAATATCTGAAAATGATTTCCTTACATGTCAGTTGCGATGAATACAAGCGAAATACAAGCGATTACAAACATAAATAATGATAATATCTCTCAAATAAGCAATGAATTGCGTATAATTAAAAAAGTGAACACCGCAATAGGGGTTGGATGTTGACAACATCAAATGTAAGACAGATTAAAATATAATGAACATTTAAAAACTAATTACTTCAATATCGATTTAAGGATCTTAAATAATTCTTTATTAAAAACATTGATGGATTCAATATAATAAATGATTACAAAAATCAAGGGTTTCTTACGGATAGCCGCAGAAGAAAAGTAATTTCCCTATTAGCTTTATTTGCTTAAGAAACTTTCGGAAACCATCGGGAGAAGAGCAGGGTTCTAGCCGGCCTTAGGTACCCGTCGTCAGAGCCAATGACTAGATATAATATTTTTGTTAAAAGCTGACTTCTAGGAAACTAGAAGCAGTATTTTAGAAAACATTAACCGAAATCGTCATTTTCTACCAATCAGAAGGTTATGAGAAGAAGAATGATTCAACACCAGTTCTTGGATACGGGAAGAGCTACAGGATTGGCTTTTATTGTTTAAAATTATTATTAATTCTGATTCTGACAACTCTGATTGTCGTCGATTCATATTGATTAGTTTTGATATTAAGTTACAGAAGTCACCCTCATCAACATCTTAAACAATCATATACAACACAAGTTACATTAAATATAATATAACTTCCATACAACATAACGTTCAATACGACATAGCATGTCATATAACATCAATGCAACATACAACGAATACAACGTAACATAAATCAATACAACATACAACGAATGACACAAACCAAATCGAATGAAATATTTTTCTTTATTTATATTAAGGGTCATTCCAAAGTGACTAACGTAACATTTATACCGAAATTCACAACTTTGTTTCCTTATAACTAAAATTGTAAAGATTATTTTAAGTACTTGTTGACTTTTTAAAATGTAAATCGAGTTTATTTATCTAAATCAGAAAGCTTTTTATTTAGATGTTAAAAAGATCTCTAGATGTTGAAAATGTACATAAAATTTATTGATAAGTTTCTTCAATGTAATTAATGTATTTTTTAAAAAAGCCAATAACTTTTTAAAAAATTTGTTAGTTTTTCATAAATTGACGCTTTTGATTTAAATGATATGTGACTAACGTAACGTGACTAACGTAACACAAAAGAATTCATGTATTTAGAATGCTTACCTCATTTATTTGGAAAGCAAAGCAGTCCAATTCAGACACTCCAAACTTTAGCTTACAGAAAATAAAAAGTCTAAAACAATTCGGTTTATTATGTTTGTGCTATGCTATATTCTTTTTAGATATATTTTAATTCGTATATTAAGCCTTTTTCACAACCATGCGCTTAATTGCATTCTAAACAAAATAACAATATTCGAATTTTTACAGTTGTTGCCATATCTTATAGTAAAATATATGAAAAAAAAATTATAGGTCACAGTTACAGTTTTGTGAAGAAAAAAAACTTTAGCTTGAAGGTTGACTTTAAAATGGAATGACACTTAAAGCTTTGTATAGAATCTTTTATTTATGCTAAGATTTTAGATTGTATAAAATCAACCACCTGCATAAACAATTTTTGATAATATTATAAACATTTAAGATTTTAATAATTTTTAATATAAACATTTAATTGATTGAATAACTTAGAATTGAGTTCATTGCATCATTTTAATAATTCTTTAAGTTGATTTCATTGTAACATTTTAACTAAACAATTTTAGTTTTCATGACAAAAATTAATATAAACAAATTTCTTTAGATTTGATTTCTTTAATATAAACAAATAACAAATAACTTAATATAATTTTGATTTCTCAAGTTCCATATAAACAAAATATTTTAAAATAAACAGATTATCATGAGAATAATTTTAAAATTAATATAAACGATTTTATAAAAGAACCATTGTTAGAATCTAGTATATAAGAGATTGAAATTATATTAAAAATTCAGTATTATTCTAAAATTCGAAACAACAGCCTCTTGAGTTTTGGTTTAGTATTCATCATTGGCGCAATTTATAGGATTAGTATTTCAATATCAATCATAAATAATTTTTTAAGTTTTTGCTTGAAGGTTTATCAGTGTGAAAATTTAGAATTTTATTTTAATTGTAACATCACAATTGCTTGGTTTTTAATTACCTGACGGTTTATCAGCAAATAATTTCAAACCTGTAGAGTGAATATCTACAATATAAAAATAGTTAATAAGTGAAAAATAAGTGAAATACTTAAATAAAGAGGAAAAATAGAAAATTATTTTAAATTCAAAATTAAATAGAAAATTGAAAAGAAAATTACCATTGAAAAAATATATTGAAGTACAATAAATTAAAAGTTAAAAAATTGAAAATTGAAAAGAAAATTATAGAAAATAAAAATAAAAGAAAATTGAAAAAGAAAATTAAGAGAAGACAAATTGGAAATTGCAAATATAAATAGAAAAAACCAAAGTGGTGAAAATTAAATAAAACAAAAAGCTCAAGAAACGGACAAATTAATTAAAAAGAGAAAATAAAATCAATACAATATATTGGCGTGATATATTGGCATTCATCCCCAAAGATGAAATGGAAAATTTCTACCAGATTTTAAACCTTGAACATCCTTCCATCAAATTCACATATGAAACTGAAGATAACTCTACCATCCCGCATTTAGACATGTTAATTCATAGGGAAGATGGTATAAACCAAATATTAACTAGTCACTATCAAAAACCAACTGCAAAGAATAGGTTATTGCATTATTACTCAGAACATTCACAACACCAAAAAAATAGTATGGCCTATGGTCTAATATCAAGAATGCTAGGAGTTACCTCAAACGAGTACAAAGCTGATACACACACTAAAATTTATAGTATTTTACACATGAGAGGTATCCATCCCCGTAAACTCATTAATCAATTGATTAAACGGTATAACAATCAGAATATACACCCCAATCAGTCGTTAACTTCCACACATACTAGTTTTAAATATGATGGGTTAGTATACACAAAAAACCTATCAGAAAGTCTTAATAAGCTCTTTGTTACTAATGATAAAGACATCAAACTTGAATTCAAACCATTCACAACGGTTCGTAAAACTACTGGCATGCCCTACACTAAATTAAAGTCTACAGATCTACATGGGGTAATATACTCTTTTGAATACAATGACTGTGACGGTCTCTACATTGGCCAAACTGGCCAGAAGCTTGGTTCCAGATTAAAACAACACATCAATGATATTAAGCCAAATGTAACTAAAACAAATAATATTGCTGCATTTGAACACGCCAAACAAACTGGCATTCCTTCAATTATAAAGATACAAATATCATCACAAAAGAAGATTCATGGACTAAAAGACTTACACTAGAATCAATTTCCATATACAAAAATAGACGCAAATCAATTAATCTTAGGTCAGACATTGATAAGTTGGGTCCAGCATATACACAAATCCTCAAACTTCAACATTAATTTCACCACCATCGTCAAGTTGTTAATGGTTCGCATCTTAGCTCATACCAATAATTTTAATAGTTAGCAGATTAGAAAAATCAAATACAGCACATAATTTTTAATTTGTTTTTCAAAATTTTTTAAATTAATTAATTTTTTATTTTATTTGTTAATATGCATTGCTGTTTTTTGTTAATTTATAATAGTTTCATTAGTTTTAAATTGTGATTGTTTATTTTATACAATAATTACTTTATTATTACGAATGTGTGGTTGTTCAGAAATGTTCTAAGGTTCTAAACCGTTTCCAATGTATGTATAGTATAATTTCAGATTTAGCATAGGAATTGTTTTTAGATGACACTCATATTATATTTTTTATAGTTTCACTGATGAGGGGGTCATACAACTCCAAAATATTTGAAATAAAAATCTAATTAAGAAAGAAATTTATGGTCTATGACTTGGTAAAAGTTTTTGGATAAAAAACTATTACGTGATTGTATTGATACATTTTAAAGACCAGATTTATGATACATTTTTAAAAAATTATATCATAAACGATAATATAAAACAAGAAAATAAAATGTTCTTCACAATATTAATGTTATGGTGAGTCAGTTAATTGTTTTTCCTTTTCCATACTAATCTAATTATTAACCTATATTATCTTAAAAATAAAATTTTTATATATACACATATATATACATATAAGTATATATATTTTCATTTTAAAAAATTGTTTTTGAATAATTTAAAATTCATATGACAAATAGTGATATCCAAACAGAAATTGATCAAATTAGTAGACAAACTAAAGATTTGCATATAAAAATCCAAAACTACGAGACAAAAATGGAAGACAAAGTATTTAACCATTTACGAATCCCAGACGCGATTAAAGACCTACCAAATACAAAGGTTCAAGACATACCCTTTTAAAATTTATTCAAAATGTAGAAAAAATTTTAAGTTTATGTACTCAGGTAGATGGTAAACCCTGTTCTACAATCTTGGTACGAGCAATTAGAAATAAAATTGTTGGTGATGGAGAACGAAATACTTACCATATATGGTACATCCCTTAATTGGACTGAAAGTGCAAATAATTTAATAACCCATTACGCAGACAAACGTAACGAAACAAGCTTAATTAAAGATTTACATAATATATAAGGATTAGATAACGATTGAAAAAAGTTTCTCGGGGATAATAGATATTCCAAGTACTATTATACATCAAATTAAATTAAATAAAACTAACAAAGTAGTAATTAAAGCAAAATCTGATTTGTATGAACAAATGTGTTTAAATATGCTTTTATCTAGATTAAGAGACCCCTTCACTCAATGATTCGAGCAACGCGACCAACTTCTTTAGCAGAAGCATTTAATTATTGTCTTAAAGAGCAAAATACGTACTATATGAGAAAAACTAATTCTCATTCTCCAATAACACCTATTAAACCTTTAGTTAAACCAAACAACGTAAAACCATTCCCAATCTTTAATCAATTTCAACAGAGACAGTCCTTCCCAAATTATAATCATTTCCAACCAAAGCCCTTGTTTCCCAATTATAACCAATTTCAACCAAAACCCCTATTTCCAAATTATAATTCATTTCAACCAAAACAACATTTCCCAAATTTTAATCGACCAAAACCCAATCATTATTATAATCATCGACCTTTTACATATCCAAATAATTATAATCACTACCAAAATAACAATCAAAATATAAGAGGCCCAGCTAGACCTCCAATTAGACCCCCAGTAGTTAGAAATTATGAACCAATGGATTCCAACTTTAACAAATATAAACAATAAAAATCCCCTAATATTCCCAATTATAATCATATATAATATCACGAGTCGTCAAATAATAGTCGATTATTTTTCATAATCATTATTACGAATGTCATTTGAGGTCCCGAGTGCGCGTAGCGCACGAGGGAAATTTTTGACCTCAAATGGCATGAGTGGTAATGTTGAAAAATAATCGACTAATAATTTGATGACGAGTTGTATTTAGCAGACAATTTAACGAACAGAAATAGTAACATTATTTCATACAACATAATCCTTTGTTGTCAAACAAAATTAAATATTATTTCTTCTTAGTAGGCGCATAAATGTTATAAATTTGTAATTTATTTTTGAAAAATAAACATAAACATGCAATCATTTATGAATGAAAACGGACATTTTTACTATTTGCAAATTGCATTTTCACATAATTTTGTATATGCATATTTGTTTTAAATTAATATATTAAGTAGGCGGAAAATATTCGAAAATATTCGCTGTTCCTTCCTTACAGAAAAAAATAATCGAAACAAATCGTTTTGATTTGCTAAAAAATAGTAAATGAAGCGTTTTGATTGGACCTTATTGAAACTTTATTTTTTGAGTTAAATTGTCAAATGAATCATATAACCTCTAAGCCCCAGCCATTAATGGATATAGTTACAACAAATGAATTAAATAATATTTCAGGAAATAAAATTGATATTATTTATCACCCAAATTTAGATAATGAAATTCAAGCTG
Organism: Diogma glabrata; assembly: GCA_963693315.1. Taxonomy (NCBI): domain Eukaryota; kingdom Metazoa; phylum Arthropoda; class Insecta; order Diptera; family Cylindrotomidae; genus Diogma; species Diogma glabrata. Next base: position 254,387,470 of record OY856186.1, read on the forward strand.
AGGATTTTCATCTCAATACCTCCCTTGTGGCATCGGATACTTAGATTTTAATCAACATGAAACAAACAATTTACCTTATATCTTAATTAAATATAGTCCCGACAAAAATGTCAAATTATTAATTGATACAGGCTCTAATAAATCATTTTTAAACCCTGACCTATTACATCCCTCACGGATAAAAAAAATTCAACCCATTCTAATAAAAACTCTTTTTAATACCCATTAAGTTAATGAATCTGTTCAAGTAAACGGTTTAATGGAATTCAAAACCAGACAACCTTTAGAATTTATCGCATTTAAATTTAATGAATATTTTGATGGATTAATAGGACTCGAAACAATGCAACAATTAGGAAGTACAATTAATCTAGCCGATTCTGTAATAACGACGGACAAAGTTAAAATTCCTCTATTGTTTAAACCAAACTATAAGTCGGAACAATTCTCTATTCCCCATCCTACTAAAACAATAATCGAATTATACGTTGATATAGATAACGGTGAAATTTATTTAATCCCTTGCCTTGTGTAATCAATACAAATATCATCATCCCAGAAGGAGTTTATCTCAGCAAAAATTGGTATGCTGCACTAGAAGTAGCAAATTACACCAATAAAGAAAAATCCTTTACGGTAGAACAACCATTAAAAGCAGTCCCTTTTGACAAAATATTTTAATCAGAAATTAGTCATTACTATATTAACTTAGAACATGAAAATAATAATACAGACATTAAAAATTTAATAAGAACTGAACATTTAAACAATGAAGAGAAAAAAGCCATTGAAATATTATGCGAACGCAATGAAGAATTATTTCTTAAAGAATATCAAAAATTTACATTTACTAACAAAATTAAATATGAAATAAATTTAAATAATGAAAAACCCGTTTTTACTAAAAGTTATCGTTTCCCCCAAGATCACAAAAGTGAAGTTGAAGAGCAAATCAACAAAATGCTAAACCAAGGTATTATACAACCCAGTTACTCTCCGTGGACTTCCCCAATTTGGATAGTCCCGAAGAAACCCTACGCCAGTGGAAAAACGAAGTGAAGATTAGTTATAGATTATAGAAAACTAACCGAACAAACCATTGGCGACAAATACCCTTTACCCAACATAACAGATATTTTTAAGTCCAGATATTATTAAGTCCAAAAAAGTATATAAATTGAGCTTTTTGTCCAATTTTTTGCAAAATTCTTGAGTCAATTTATATTAAAAAATTCCATAACAATATAAACATATAATCTGATTGCACATATTTAGATAATTTATACCGTATATGAAGTTTTGAGTCTAATACGGTTAAGCGCAAAATTCTTGAGTCAATTTATATTAAAAAATTCCATAACAATATGAACATACAATCTGATTGCACATATTTAGATAATGTATACCTTTCTTTTATTTAAATTTTTAAAAAATTTTAAAATACTGTCTGTCTAGCTTTGTTTTATCTTTCAAAAAAATTTTTATCCGTTTGTTTAAAGATGATATTTTATAAGTTTCAGTTTAGTTTATATTTAATTGAAAATTTGTTTAATTTATTTGAAAATTAAAATGAAAAATAATAGGATTAGTAATAATCAGTGAAGTTGTTTATTTGGACAATACATTTTTGTAAGTGTTTTTTGCTGATATTGTTTAAATTGTATTATTATCATTTTCTGTTTTGTATAGTTGAATATTTTTTGTTCTGACCTGAGGATAGCTTTTGTTAAAAGCTGAAACATGTCGTCAAATAATTAAATAAAATGTTTTGAAAAAATTGAACAAAAAGCTCAATTTATATACTTTTTTGGACTTAAACGATGAAAACAAACAAATAAATATTAAATCGTCCAATAAAATAAAAAATATTATAACAGATATTATTGACAAACTCGGTAAATGTATGTATTTCTCAGCACTCGATTTAGCCTCAGGTTTTCACTAAATAAAAGTGAAAAAAGAAGATATGTATCCCAAAAACAGCATTTACAGTAGATTTCGGATATTACGAATATTCTAGAATTTGGTCTGAAAAACGCACCAGCAACTTTTCAAAGAGTGATGGACAACGTCTTAGGTGATCTACAAGGATCAATTTGCTTATGTTACATGGATGACATAATTATCTATTCCACATCACATCCCTCCAAGAACATTTAGATAGTATTGAAAAAGTATTTAAAAAACTAAAAGAAGCTAATTTAAAAATTCAAATTGATAAATCGGAATTCTTAGGAAAAGAAGCAGCATTTTTAGGTCATATAATAACCCCAAACGGCGTTAAATTAAATCCCGATAAAATAAACGCCATTCAGAAATTCCTTTTACCCAAAACTGAAAAAGAAATAAAATCATTTCTTGATTTCTTAGGATATTATCGAAAATTTATACCCAATTTCTCAAACTTCAAAATCCTTAACTAATTGTCTTAGAAAAGAAAATTTAATTAAATCAGATAACAAATATATAGAATGTTTTGAAAAATGTAAAACTAAATTAAAATACCCTGACTTTGAAAAACCTTTTTTAGTTACCACAGACGCGAGCAACATAGCTCTAGGAGCAATATTATCCCTAGGAACAGTTGGAGAAGATTTACCAATATGTAATGCTTCAAGTACCCTTTCAAAGACTGAACGAAACTATTCCATAATTGAGAAAGAATTATTAGCCATAGTATGGGCAACAAAATATTTTAGACCTTATCTTTTTGGACGCAAGTTCACTATTATCACGGATCATAAACCTTTAACATGGTTATTCTCATTAAAAGAACCTAATTCTAAACTTATACGATGGGGACTCGAATTAGAAGAATATGATTACAATATAGTTTATAAAAAAGGTACAAAAATACAAACGCAGACTCTTTATCAAGAATCGAAATTAACACAAATGGTTCAGTAAATACCCCTAATCCACCACTTATCCCCATTAGTAAAAATTCAAGCAATCGATTTAAAAATCAACCAAAATCATAAATCAACTAAACTGTGAACTAAATGAACCCATTTCTAGTCTATTTCCTAATAGTAATAGTCTATTTCAATTTGGTAGTAAAATATTTCATTTCGAACTCTTGGCTGTGATACAAAAAAAAATGAACATGAACCAAAATCAAAATAACAACGGTACTTTTCAGCACCATAAGACAAAAAATATTGGACTCTCAGTCCGTATTTTGCAATGAACATTGAAGGCATAAGCAAGTCAAAAACTGAACATTTACAAAGAGTATTAGCCATAATCTAAATAAATAAACCTATTTCTAGAACTCTTTTCAAAGATAAAAAACGAATTACCTTCACAATCACTTATACGCAAAATGATAACGAAATCCAAAAACTGTATAACATTATATCTGAAATTATAAAAAATAAAACTTCTATATGTATATATTGCGATGGCGAAATATGTAAACTAATTGAAATACATTTCACCCCAACATTTGAGAAATATCTCAACATAACCAAACATAAATATCCCCTTTTAAGATCCCTTAAATTTTTAAGACATAGAAAGTATAATGGAACAATAGTACATTATGATGCTAGGACGTAAAGCTAAAGATTTTGGACGTATGTGGAGTTTGCAAATCGAGGCGCTAGCCGAGATTTGCACCCACATTAAGTCCAAAATAGCTTACATCCGTGCATCATATGCTATTTTTAATTCACCACAAGCAAAATATTTAAAAAAAAAAATGTTTATTCTAAATTAAAATTATAAATTTCCATAAATTTTGAAATAAAAATATGTGGAACAAGTTACCTTTGACAACATATTTGTTTTTTTCCAAATTATTGTATAACTATGACAACAAATGATAACAACTATTTTAATTGGATAATGAAATTTTGAATTTAAGGGTTGCTTTGATAAAAATGTCTATTTTTTATAGAATTTAAACAAATACAAGTGTTTTATACTTTTTTGGACGTATCTATGACAACAAAATATATGGTTAAAAAGTGACACTTTAAGGCCACAAATCAGAGTAATAAAGTAACACTTTAATACATAGGCGAATAAAAATTATATTTAAGTTTTGTTTTTCTATATATACTGTTTGTTATAAAGTTATTTTTGTACTATATGGTTATATATTTTAAGTTTTATATATTTTTTAAATATTTTTTGAAATTAATTTGCGTATTTAAGGTTTTGTAGTTAATTTAATAGTATTAGTACAGTTAGTTTTGATTAATATACTTAGTGTAATAAGTTTATAATAGTTTGTTTTACTTAGTTTTATAATACTTAAGATGAGTTCTTTAGAGTTAGGCCTTAGATTTAAGTCATTTAAAGAGTGGCAAGAAGTTTTGTATGTATACATGAATAATGAGAAATGCCTGTAAATATGGCTTAGCACGGCGATCAGAAGAAACTGGGCAAAGACAAACCAAGTAAGTTATTCTAAAATAATTCAATATTAATTTTTTTTAATTAAACTATATTTTCGAAACAATCAATTCAGAACATGTAAACATGGATGTAGCGCATTTATAAAACTAAATTTAAATAACCAGAAGGATGAACTTAATATTTTCAAGTTGGATTTAAATCATACAAATCATCTGGATAATTATAAAGAGAGTATATTGTCAAAATTATACTAACCAAATCGGCAACAAATTTATTTTTTCGGAATCAACAAAATATGTCTTCTATACATCGTGTCCTTAGCCTCTTAGAAGCAAGAGTTTCAAGCAACTACAATTTATGTTTTCTAGGATTTTTTTTTCGCTCTGCCTGAACAGAAACATTTATCTCCAAAAACGAAAAACGACGTCATTGATATGCTTAGGTTAGATGGCAACAATAAACTAATTAAAAATAAACTAATGGTCGAAAAGAAAAAATATTTAAGTTATAAAGATATTTCAAATCTAAAAGCGCAGTTGAAAGATGTGGAATGGTAATGATTTGCAGTCCCTCATCTGTTTTTTACAAGAAGAATATGGTACGTACATATTTTTTATTTTAAGTTATGTAGCAGCGTTGCTGAATTAAACGGTTTTTAATATTTATCACGGCTACTTTTTTGTGTAGTATAATTACAACGACATATCATTTTTAGGTCGTTCAATACGCTCAAGTCTCATGGAGGTTGTATTTAACATTGGGTTCTTGCATTACATTCGGTTCTTTACATTTTGACTTTACAATTAAAAAATCTGAAGGGTCTGAAATCTCAAAGCTGAGATACCTAGACTTCGGTGTGTATTATGGTTTTTCTGGGGAGTGAGCTTTGTGAATCCTTTGAATTTTTTCAATTCGAAATCGGTTTTTGGTTTCTCTGAATAAACCTTGCAGTTTATTACATTAAAACTACATTTTGTCTCTTTATACATGTTTCGGTTGGAATTCGAACTCATACCCTTCTCAATACAAATATCTTCGAATCCTTTGGCAGACACGTTATTAACTGCACTAGAGTAGATGGCTAGATGCATTTTTAATTTCGATGTTAGAGATCTAGAAGAAGTTTCCGGAGCTGATATTTGCCAAACCAAATATAAGCCCAGAAAATTTCTTAGAAAACTTCTCGATTTGGCGTAGTAATTACAATATTTATTGCAGAGCCTTGAGACTTACCATTCAAGAAGCACCGTGACCTGAACGGCTATTGTGCTACTGCTCTTGGGCGGTACCACAAATCTTCCTTCGTAAGGTCGGATGGTTTCACTAGACAATCGAGTAGGTGGCGTGCCCTCACATGCGGGGCACCTGTCGACAATTCCTTTGTCAATTCTACTCATGTGGTTATTTAAGATGCGTGACTAACCGGATCTTAACTGCGTTAGGATGGCCCTGGTGCTTCGTGGTAGTTTGACTTCTTCGGGAGCAATTTATGGTGACTTGGTATTAAGAACTCGATTCGGGGCGTAGTTCTTTATTGTGTCTTCAACAACTTTGGTGTGTATGGAGGGGTTTTTTTGTGAGCAATTAAGCTTAAGTACATATTGAAAGTCACTTGAATTTTGCAATTCGAAATAATTTTTCATTTTCTGTAAAATTCCTTTAGAAAAATTTTTTGTGTTTCGTGCCAGGATTCGAACTCACACTCATCAGAGACACATGTTTTTTAAAGCCCGTCTAATACGTAGGCTCGTCGATGATACCGATGACTTGATTGCTTCTAACATCTTGTAAGAACCAATTCGCAGTTCGCCCTATGTCTCTAGGTGGTGTACTAATGAACAAGATGTCATTGCAGGGATGTTGTTCTTTATGACAGGTCCATAGATAATGTTTGGTAAGCATTTCGTTATGTTCACGGATTGGCCCATTCCTCATGCAGGTGATCTCGGTAGGCCATCAAATGACATCCGGTTGCGGTACGCAAGGATGCGTTTTGTGTTATTTGTAACTTATTCCAGTGAGTGTTAGCGACTTGGGGTGTCCATATAGGTGCAGCATAATTTAAGAAAGGTCTTCCTATTGCTTTATATGCTGTTACCATTGTGATTTTATCCTTGTCAATCCTTGTCATTAAACTAATTAATTAAATCTAATATCTACAGGAACGTTCAACAGGAACGAATTGGAGGAGACTCCAATTCTTATATTTCGTTCTGGGTATAGGTTGCGTAACAGTATTTTCACTTTCATTTTTGGATGACATTGGTTGAGAATTATCTAAATTAGATATCATTATTTTTCGATTCTTAACTGCAAAAATATTATTATTATTACTAATATTATTATTTTATTAATTTTTTCTTTTGTATTACCTCAATTAATACAAAAGAAAAAATTAATAACTATACTCCCGGCGAAACAAACTTACAATATGTATTTATTATTTTATATTTGTAACGTTATTATATATTTCACGAATGTTTTAAGATCATAAATTTTCAAATAAACACAACACTATAAGTACAAGTTTTGCATATGGGGCTATTGCGCATGTATATAGCACTGCACACGGATACGACTTTTAAAAAAAATAAGTTTCGGTTCTGTAATTTTTGTTTGTTTTGAGAATAGATCATAAAAATTACAATTATAATCATTAACAGCGTTGCCTTTCAAAAAAATTAGAATATATATACATCCAATTTTATTAAAAAAAGAGTACCCAAATGTATCCACTTTTTCCAAAAAATGAAACATGATTATTTGATGTTACTAAAGGATTAATGACGATATGTTTAGTGAAATTCAGTATCCTGAACACATTTATTTATAATATATGTAATAACAAAATAATCATATATAATATCACGAGTCGTCAAATAATAGTCGATTATTTTTCATAATCATTATTACGAATGTCATTTGAGGTCCCGAGTGCGCGTAGCGCACGAGGGAAATTTTTAACCTCAAATGGCATGAGTAGTAATGTTGAAAAATAACAAGGTTGGCAAATATCATGATATTTATATAAATATCAAAATATCCGATATATATCAGATATATATCTGATATATATCATGTTCTGATATTTATTTTTGAATAAGTTGTTTATCTTAAATATTATTCAAAATATGGCCCTTTCCAGACTTGTGTGCAGTGCAGCGCATCACTTCCTCGTTTCTTACCTCTTTGCCTATAAACTAAATTCAAAAAGGCAACTCCAATTTAGTTTATCGGCATTTATCAAGCCTATTCGTCCATATCTTCAATTGCACAAGTCCAAATGATGAATACGCTTACTTGCTTTGCTTTGTCTTGTTTATGTGGTCAAATTGCATCATCAATACCTATGCAAGATTGTACAAGTGGTCCAGTAATGGTCCATTGCTGGCGATCAGCAACGGTAGAGTTCAGGCAACTATAACTGGACCATAAACATCATGTAACTTTATGATGGCTCATACAAGGTTATACAACTGGTCCAGTAATGGTCAATTACTGCCGACCAGTAATTCAACAATGACCAGGTACTGGCAACCATGGCTCATAGTACTAGCAACTATGACTCGATCATTAACATACTTTTACTTGTTGATAACTTCGGATAAAAAAAAGCCTGCCATTCATTTGCCAGAGAGAGCAATGAATGGTCCATACAAGGTTGTAAAACTGGCCCAGTAACAGTCCAATAATGATGACCAGTATTGCAGCAATGACCGAAAACTGGCAAACATGACAGGGTCATTAAAAAAAATATCATCATATGTAAATTTAAATAAATTAAATACAAAATATTTAAAATAAAGTAAAAGTGTTCAGAGAAAAAAAATTTAAAACTTCTTATACCAATTTTAACATTGCATATTATCAGTCTTTCAGCATAGATGCGATAATTAAACTATAGGAGAAATTTTTCAAATTATATATTTCTAAAATGGATAACACTCTAGTGTGTTTTAACCAAATGACAAAGATCGGCCAATTTATGGTCCAGTGCTGGCTCAATAACAATAGCCAATTGATGTTAACCATTAACGTGCCATTACTTAGCCATTTAAAGTAAACACTAAACTGAACTGGTTATTTTCTATAAACCGTAGATCTGGTGATTTATGGTTCCAGCAATGGCCCAATAACAATAGCCATGTATTGTTTACCATTCATGGGCTAGTGCTTAACCATTCAAAGGTAACTAAATACTGGCTATTTTCTGTTAACCATAGATCAGCCGATGAATGGTTCTAGTACAGGCCCAATAACAAAAGGCAAGTCCTGTTAACTATTAATGGACTAGTGCTTGGTCGTATTTCAAATTCTGGAATACCCTGCTTGGGTAGTCATTCCATCCCACCACACCATTGGTGGTGTATTTCTGAACTAAGAATGAAATACATATTTTGAAAAAGGTGTAGATTCAGTTAAAAGTGCCATTACAAATGGAATGAAGACTGAAATAGTTATATTTAAATAAGGAAATATATGCTTCTTCTTTTTGGTGGTTGTTGTAACGTTTACTTACCTAAAAATCGATGGTCAAGCATAAATTAGCTAAGTGATGACTGATGAGAAGCATTTAAAGCCATGTCTATTCTTCGATAAAGTTTCTTAACTTCTAAAGGTTGCTCTAGTTTAAGATCGACTACCAGTTTTCCAATCAGGGTTTGCCGGACTCTGAAATACGGCCAAGCAAAGGGCCCATTAATGGTAAACAGTACTTTGCTATTGTTATTGGTCCAGTACTAGAACCATTCTTCGGCCGATCTGTGGTTTACAGAATAGAGCCAGTATATAGTTACCTTTGCAATGCTTGGCTATTGTTATTGGGCCATTACTGGAACCATAAATCGGCCGATATTCGGTTTATAGAAAATAACCAGTACACTTTAGTTTAAATGACCAAGTAATGGCTCGTTAATGGTTAACATTAATTGGCTATTGTTATTAGGGCAGTACTGCAGCCATGAATTGGCCGATCTATGTCAGTTGGTTAAAATTCACTAGACTAAAATCCATTTGAGAAATACACATTTGAAAAATTTTCATCTATAGTTTACTATTTGCTTCTCAACTGAAAGACTATGATAATATTGAGAAGGTTGGTATAAGTTTTATTTTGTTTTTCATTAGACATTTTTATTTTATTTTAAATTAGGAAATCAAATACAAATTGCATTTAATTTATTTAAATTTGCCTGTGATAATATTTTATGATTTTTAATGGTCCAGCCACGGCGGCCAGTACTCGGTCGTTGTTGCAATACTGGTCATCATTATTGGTCCGTTACTGGGCCAACTATCCAACCTTGTATGCGCCATTGCTGTTTTTTTTCTCTGGCCTATGAATAGCAGCCATTTATTGTCCGAAGTTATAATCCAGTAAAATTATGTTAATGGCCAAGTCATGGTTACCAGTACTCGGCCATTGCTGCTTTACTGGTTGCCATTAATGGACCATTACTGAACCAGTGGTACAACCTTGTATGGGTTATGCCTAATTTTAACTACAACGGCAATAGTCGTTTTATCTCTTTGAGTTCTGTCTAAAGCGACTGCTATTGTCTTTAGATAACAAAGCATATGTTTAGCATTCATTACAATGTTTGTCAGAATCTATGTCAGCTTTATGGTCTTGGCATAGCTGAACCAGGCTACCTCGATTTGGCATGCGTTTTGCAAGCAGTGGTGCGACTGTTAACAGTTTTTTCAACTTTAGGGTAGGAATAATTAATTATTTATTTTTTTATAAATATCATGATATATATCAGGGAATAAATATCATGATATATATCAATGATATATATCGGATATATATCATTGATATATATCATGCCAACCATGAAAAATAATCGACTAATAATTTGGTGACGAGTTGTATTTAGCAGACAATTTAACGAACAGAAATAGTAACATTATTTCATACAACATACTCATACATAATAATAGTACATTAGAGAACAAGATTGAGAAGTAAGCTATTATTGACCGAGAACTTTTAGATCCTGAGGCGCGTAGCGCCGAGGGTTATAATGTTCGAGGTCTATATTAGTCTTCTCAACCGAGGTATATATAGAATTTTTTTAACTACTAACACTAATTATCATATTTGCTTTGATTAGAATTTGATATTAGTCATTTTCCATTTCATTTTTTAAATATCTTAAAATATCAAGTAGCCTGGAAGTTTAGTTTCATAAAGGGCTATTATTTTGAAAACGTACATCGAAAAAAAAACAACTGTTTTTTAAAATCTGAAATTTTGATATATTGTTGGCATTGACGAAAGGAAAAAAGTAATTTCTGCTTTTATTTTTTGAGTACTCTGAATCGGAGTTATGCGCGGTTGAATTTTGAGGCTTTTTCACGTAGTTTTGGTAATGGTGGCAATGTTTTGTGAATAGGTGCCACAAATTTCATCCAACTTACGTATATTTTTGCAAGTAAAAAGGAAAATAATTGAATAATTGAAATAAATAAGTTTAAAATTATTAACTTTTCTCTTTTCCGCTAGGCGGCGCGTGAAACCTTGGTTTACTTCAAAGCTCATATCTCAAAAAGTCCCTTTTTTTTGTTTTTCACAAATTTTAAAGTTAACATATGCAGCTATGAAATTGAGAAAGAAAAAGTCAGCAATTCAATATGGATTTTTTCTTACGATTTTTTAAAGTTTGGTATATGAAAAATTCACATGTGTTTTTTTATTAAGTTAATAATCCTGTATTAAATGTGGATCTAATAAATTAAACATTTCATATTTTAACACCTGCAATAAATTTGAACCATTTTCTGTGTATTTCTGATTGAGAAACAGGTTTTTATTCAGAATAAGAATAGGAGATCCCAATGATCGAAGATTTTGTTATAATTTCAACATCACCAACACTATCATTAGGAAAAAATTTAAAAAAAATATTTATAGCCTATATATACTAGGTCATTCAATAAGTCCGTAGGATGACACATAGATGGCGTTACTAGAATTTTTTCCATATGATTTTTATTTAGTTCTAACCTTCAAACGATACGTGTATAAATTTGACAGCAATCTGACTATTTATTCGTGAGTTATAGCATTTTGTGTGAAGCCACTTTTGTTTTTGAAAAAAAATGGAAAAAAGTGAATTTCGAATTTTAATAAAGCATTGCTTTTTGATGAAAAAAAATACAGTGGAAACCAAACAATGGCTTGATAAACATTATCCAAACTCTGCTCCATCGAGACAAATGGTAGAGAAGTGGATGGCTGAATTTAAATGTGGTCGTACCAGCACAAAAGATGCAGAGCGCAGTGGACGCCCAAATGAGGCTGTTATTCCAGAAAACATAAAAAAAATCCACAAATTGGTTATGAACGATCGCAAATTGAAGGTGCACGAAATAGCTGACATTGTAAAGGTAGCAGATGTTAGTGTTTTTACCATTTTACATGAACATTTGGGTATGCTAAAGCTCTGTGCAAATTGGTTGCCGCGCGAGCTCACAGTCGACCAAAAACAACAACTAATCGATTGCTCGGAGGAGTCTTTGGCACTGTTAAACCGCAATAAAAGGGAATTCTATCGTAGATATGTGACAATGGATGAGACATGGCTTCACAATTACCCACCAGAATCCAAAAGACAGTCAGCTGAGTGGACAGCAGTCGACGAACCGAATCCAAAGCGAGCAAAGACGCAACAGTCGGCCGGTAAGGTGTTGGCGTCTGTATTTTGGGATACGAACGGAATAATATTCATCGACTATCTCCAAAAAGGAACCACCATCAACAGCGAGTATTACTGTGAACTTTTGGATCGATTGAAGGCTGAAATCGCAAAGAAACGGCCACATTTGCAAAAGAAAAAAGTGTTGTTTCACCAAGATAATGCACCGTGTTACAGATCGATGAAAACGATGGCAAAATTGAACGAATTGGCTTTGAATTGCTTACCCACCCACCATATTCTCCAGATTTAGCCCCCAGCGACTTTTTCCTGTTTTCAGATCTCAAGAGAATGCTTGCTGGAAAGAAATTTAAGTCCAATGATGAAGTAATCGCTGAAACTGAGGCCTATTTTGACGAGAAAGAGAAATCGTACTATAAAAGTGGTATAGAAAAGTTGGAAAATCGCTATACTCGTTGTATCGCCCTCGAAGGCAACTATGTTGAATAAAAAAATCGAGTTTTGTCAAAATGTTGTTTTTTTCTTACTTATCCTACGGACTTATTGAACGACCTGTTAATATAATAACCAAATCTACCAGCAGAAACAAGGATTGGCAATGGGAAATCCTCTTTCCCCTACTCTGTCAGACTTTGTTTTGGAGGACCTATTAAATAAAGGTCTTACAAATTTACCTTATCAACCAGTCTTTATAAAGAAATATGTAGACGATATCATCTGCTGTATCCCAACTGACTCAATTAATGACACCCTTAAACATCTAAATTCTCTATCCACCACCATAAAGTTCACACATGAAATCGAAACAAACAACTCTATAAATTTTCTTGACATAAAACTTATTAAATTACCTTCGGGCTCCATACAAACTGACTGGTACTATAAGTCCATTTCTTCAAACAGAATTTTAAATTTTTATTCTCAACACACTATAGAAACCAAGATGAACATCGCATATTCATGTTTCCATCGGGCTCTGTCCATAAGTGACGAAAAATTCCACAACAAAAATATAAATCTTATCACAAAATTCCTTTTAAACAACAACTATCCCATAGATATAATTAAAAGATTATTATCACGATATTATCAAAAACGACATGATTTACCAAACAATTCTACAACCATTGAAAAGAGTTTCTTCTCCTTTCCACTTGTTCATTTCACTAACATGTTTTTCACATCCTTCTTCAACCAAAAGTTTCCACATATTAAATATGTAAATAACTACTCAGGTTCTGTAGGTATCACTACTTTCACCCACACAAAAGACCCACTTAAACTCCTAGATAAAAGCGAGCTGGTCTACCAACTCGATTGTCTAGATCCCCATTGTTCTGCAATATACGTGGGTCAAACGGGGAAAAAATTATCAACCAGAATGTACCAACATAACCTGTCTGTAAAGAAACAAGAAAAAGAAAAAGAAAAACAAACCTCAGTTGACAGTATCACGGGAAAAACAGCTGTACTTAAGCACATATCCGAAAACCTAGGCCATACGTTTGATTTCCAACAACCTAAAATCCTGTCAAAACAAACCAACAACGAGAATTGTTATATTATCACAAACAGACCTAACTCTATAAATTTGACACTTGAATCAAACGACTCATCTTTCAACCAAAACACAATTTGTGCACTAAATTCTATGGCTCTGCAATAACATAACTCACAATAAAATCTCTTTAATAAACTATAAAAAATTTCTTAATTAATAATTAAATAATTTCCAAGTATCTGACACATTTCACAAATTACATAATGGATGCAGTGCTTAACTTTGCTATTGGGTATTCTCTTCATTACACACATCTTGCTTGCACATGACGTTTTTAAGTCTGCTCAACACACCCCCCTTTTGTATAACAAATCTAAAAAAACACAAAAACATAATTAAAATGAATTTTAAGGAATTTTGAAGGATACATAAAAAATAGAAAAATTGAAAAATACAAATACATGTTCACAGTGAAGTTGGTCTCT